>JAMFQS010000032.1:13603-57635 GCA_025503055.1 Sordariomycetes sp. B11D1 | reverse complement strand
CCCAAACCCCCCGCCCGCCCCCCCCCCCCCGCCCCCCCCCCCCCCCCCCAAAGGGCCGGCCCCCCCCCCCCCCCCCCCCCCGCGATCTAAAACGTCTGCACAGTCGCTCCGGGCCTGCATGTGCGTGTCCGGGGGGGGGGGAGGGGGGCCGAGCTGGGCGGATGTATCTTAGCGGGACTCCAGACTGAGGTTTGTCAGGGCCAGGTGTGCTTATGCCAGGGATGGTGTATCGGTGCTTGTGCGGTAGTTTGTGAAGGATTTAGAAATGGTCGGGGCGTCTGAGACGCTATTCGTCGGTGTGCGAGATGCGGACAGGTCCGACCCAGTGTCCGCCCGTGAGACGGGGCGGACTGCAACGTCATGTCCATCGAACCTCGACCTCGGCGACGCAGCTGTCATCAGAGGAACCGTGGAGATGCCCCCCAGGGTCTCCGGGAGAAGCTGGCCTCCAGCCCGGCAAGGCGCTGCGACGGCGCCGCGTCACCTCGTTGGGCCTGGGCCGCTTGCGAGCCGGTGGAGCTCCGCGTTCGACCCCGTGTCATCGTCTCTGAGCCGAGTTACCAAATCTCCTGACATTCGGATCGTCGGCCCCCGGTCAATCCCAGCCCGCTACCCGTATAAGGAAAGGACTGGGGCGTGAGGTGCGCCAGAATCCCCCCCCCCCCCCCACCACCCGGAATGAGCGTCGTTGGCTGACATTCCAGCGCTGCCATCTTCCTCGACGCACGCATACAAGCGAGGCCAGACGCCCCAGCGTAACATCGCGGGAGCGCCTTCAGCCCGGGACTGCCCTCCCTGCGGGGATCCAGCCGGCCGGCGCCGCCGATCCAATCCCTTGCGTCCAGCGGCCCGGGGACGCGCTGCTGGATGACGCTTGCGGCGAGCCATGTGGCCGCCGAACGTCCCCGACGTCGATGGAGCGGAAACCAGCATCTGCGTCTGGAGCCGCGGGCGCAACCTCAAGGACATGCCCATAATACGGGGTTGCGCTCGAGTACAGCTTACCTTCTCTTACGAGCTGGACATGTCCAAATCCGGAATGAACGTGTCCGATGCCGAGCTGAAGCGAGAGAAGATCGCATACTCACATCCTTGAACCCAGTCCAATGGGCCGGTCCATCTCCCAACATGCTTTTTTTGCGCAGACTTCAATAATCTCGGCTCCATCCAGATGGACCTGCCGTGCATCCACCCACATACCGCATCTCCGCCGAACGCGGTGGGAGTCCGAAAACTCAAAAAAGCAAAGACTCGCATGAACAGATGGCACTCGAAGCCGGTCCGTTAGCGTCCGTATGGTTGCCGGACGGGAAGCCTAGAACATGGGTTCCCGAGACAACAATTCGAGATCACCTCCTGCGCGCGCGGGTGGCACCGGGGTGGGACTGGGACTTGGCATGTGTTGCGCCGGACCGGATCCGGTCCGGGATTGGGGATCGATGGCTCGCCCTGCCTGCTGAGCGGTGGTGCGTTGGGTGCCGGGGTCGGTGTGACGGTTTCGTCTCGCGGCAACTCGAGGCGCGATCCAGCGGCTGAGCTCGACTCGTGGGCGTGACGGGTTCTCCCGCACGCTTCCACCTCTCGCCCCGTGGGATAGGGATACGAAGAGTGGAGTTCGCCATGGAGAGTCATGACTCTGTAGTCGGGACGCCAAGAGGCGGGGAGCCCGCATGTCTCACGGCTCCGACACCCGTGGCCCCCGAACTTCACTTATCTCGGCGGCGAGCCGGGGCTGTGCGGCGCCACTTGCGCTCTGGCATGTTCGTTAGCTCCTCGTTAGTTTACTTTAGCAGGCCTTGTTTTCTTTTTCTCTTTTTTTTTTTTTTTTATCTAACGGTGAGTGTGGTTTGTTGCTGACGGTGAGGGAGTACGTGAAGCTGGACGTGAAATTGGGTAGTTGGATCGAAGCACCGCGCTCATTGTCAGGTGTCAGGGGAAGAAGACACCGGACAAGCTCGTTGCACGGCTTTAGGCGTGTCTCCTGTGCAATGTGGTGCGTGATCATGGGAACACTCTGAGTAAGATGGAGGTCCACCCCCTGCCCCGGGTACCGAACTATCGGCACAATGGCCAACACAACCAGTCGATCCCCCATGAACGCATCATCGTCCAAGCCCCCCGGCCAACGGACCGTTCCCATGCCGCCAATTAACAGATCACCCGGCACGAACCAGCCTCACCTGTAGCACCGTCGATCAAACCACGCGAGATGGACAAACCCGGAAAGGGATTCGAGTAAGCGAAGGGACCAAGCAATGAGCAGTGGTGACGCGGGACATGCCTCAACTCGTACGCGGGTCGGAGAATAAGACGACTGATGCCTTCATGCCGTTGATCTACACAGCTACCCGCCGTCCCTCCTACTGCGTCCTAACCCGTTTCTCGTCCCAAGGTCGTACCATCCGACCCAAGCATAGTCGTACGACCTGGATCCCCTGAAACCGAACATCTCCACGCCGTCACAAGCCCTCTACTCAAGACAACACATTGCCAGCCCATGTTATACAATCTTGAATTGCTAGTATGTGATATTCATCATTCTCCTCCCCCCCACCCCAACCCATAGCCCCCTTTCGAAATAAACAAAGAAGCAATCCCCCCCCCATTACCAATTACAATTATCGTAAAAGAAACCATCCGAGTGAGAAGATAGGGCGTGAGCAAAAGAAAGCCCCCTCGGGAGGGGGGTCCAGCAAAACAAAAAAGGGCTATTAGGAGAGTTGGGGAGGACGCCGTTGCTTCTCCTGGCCTCCCCGCGACCAAAAAGAAAAAGAAAAAGAAAAAGAAAAAGCCAATCACGGACTCCCCACCTGTCCGAACCTAGGCCTTGACCGCCCCCTTCGCCTTGCCGTTGGCATGTCCATTCGCCTTCGCATTAGCATGCCCGTTCAGCTTCCCGTTGACATGCCCATTAACCTCGGGCACCTCCCCCGCCGCCCTCTTTCTTGCCAGCTCCATCGCCTTGGCCCTCTCCCTCTCCGCCCTGTCCCCCGTGTACCTCGTGCTCAGCAGCCTGTCCCAGAACGTGAAGAAGGGCTGCGAGAAGTTGGTCTTGATGCCCCACGTCTGGTGGTGCACGTCGTGGTACGCCGCGTTGTTGCTTGTGATGTGCTGCATGGGGTCCCACGGCAGCGAGTACCCGCAGTGGTCGTCCACCGTCTTGACCGTCGAGAAGCAGAAGAAGAAGGCGCCCTGCCGGAGGGTCATGCCCGAGAGTTTGAAGCCGATGCCCGCACCCAGCGTGTCGAGGAGGAAGCCCTCGAAGGGGTGGTTATAGAGGGCGCCGTAGGCGTAGGGAACGTAGAGGCGGTGGTGGCGCGAGTGGAAGGTTGCTGTCTCTGTTAGCATTCCTGCACATGTTTCTCGGTAAGCCGGGAAAAGGGAGGACTCACTGTATAGCCACTTGTTCGTGTGCATCAGGCGATGTAGGAAGTACTGCCACGTATCAAGGACCGACACCGCCATGAACAGCTGCAGCCCCGGAATCACAAGCCAGTAGATGGCCTTGGCAACCATCACCTCCCACCCCGCAAACGCCGGCACTGCGGCGCCCGCCAGCTCCGTCGTCAGGAAGGGGTAGTGCCCGCCCGCCAGCGCCCCCGCAACAAGCGGGTGCGAAGCAGCGACCTTGTCCGCGACGGCCACCGCATCAAGGCCCAGCACGGCCAGGAGGCGGGGCAGCGCCCTCTGCGCGACGCGCACACGCGTCGCCCACACCGCGACGTCGTAGTCCTCGCGGCCTGTCATCTGCGGGGGGTCCCACATCGAGAGCGCGGCTCCGCTGACCATCTGGATGATCTGCTGCACCACGACGTCGCGCGCGACCTCGTAGCGCGAAGCGTGGTTCCGCCGCAGAATCTCCTCGGGCGTGTGGAGGCGGTACTCCGGCCAGATGTCGAGGACGTCGATGGCGTGGAAGAAGAGGGAGACGACCCAGTATACGACGATGGGGGCCACGACGGACATCCAAAAGTCGCTTATGAAGGGGAACATGTCGCCGATGGGCGTCTCGGTGTAGGACGGGAGCGGGGGAAGCGTCGCCCCGAGCGTCGTGTTTTGCGCGGGGGCAAAGGCCCCCTGGAAGCTGTCGTTGCCCATATCTGGGACGGCGTGTGACGTCGTCGTGGTAGGCGTAGGGTAGAACGCAAGGAGAGCGCAGGAACCGTTTAGGGTTTCCGCTGCCAGTCGATATAGGTCGAGAGTCTCGAGGAAACAAGGAATATCGTTCGTAAGGGCTTCCGAGGGGGGTCGAGGGAGGGTTTAAATCCGCAGGGTCAAGGTTTTCCGCCGGACACGCCGGATCGCGTTTCGAAGACGGGGTTTGTCGGGCGCTCTTTCTCGTCCTCGACTGCCATAACACTGTCGAGGATCAAGGAGTAACAAAGACGGTCGGATGCTCTTTCTCTTTCCCGTCTTTCTGGCGCGAGGTGTTGGGTGGTGGTGGGACGGGGAAGCGTTGACTTAGTAGGGCGGGTGGTCTGATGGTCGCCTTTGCAACTTCCGTCTTCCGGCCTGGCCGGACTGAGGGCGGCAGAACATGGTGCCTGCCAAGACCTATGATTTCTCTGGTGGGGAGAGCGCGCGCTTGTACACAGTACATGATTGATAAGAAGGCTCCGAGGAGCGCTGGTGCACTGTGTGGCTGCGCACATCTGCGGTGCGACTGGTCCGTGTGGATATGGGTGGGAGGGGCCCGGAAATTAGCTGTCGGCTGGTGGCGCTACTCATGTATTACGTAGTGGGTGCATGTCGGGAGAGCCCCCTTAACACCGAGCGGACCCGGCGCCAAGGTCGAGATGGAGCGCGGGGCGATCGATCTCTCCGTCATGTTCGGGGTGCCGGGGGGATCCTCGAGGCCGCTGTTGCAACGGGACGCTATGACACTTGACGAGGCGGTCATGCTCACTGGTGGCGAAAAGCACTGATGCGACTCTGGGCCTTTGGTGAGCGGTACCTGTCCAGACCGGGGCCTCTGAGGGGTCTTAATTGAAGGCCCACATTGCATCTCGGGCTGGGGGCATAAGGCGGGTCTGGAATCAAGCACAAGTACCTTGTACAGTCACTGACAGAATGCTCGTCAGGGGTTAAAAGCACGTTGCCAGCAAACCAAAGGTTTATCTGAAAATCAACGGAGGCGATGACGTATCCCTCGTGTACTAGTAAATACTTGTACCGTAGTAACAGTTTATCAACGGCGTATATATATGGCATGTTCGTACACGACATGTTCCAGGTCTGTACCGCCGGTTGCAGCTCCGGCCGTTAGTAACCCGACCAAAACCCAACCTGTAGAGTAATTTATCAGCGAGGTCCGAGGGGAAAAAACCGAGAACCTGGGACGTTGTCGGGGCCGCTGTGGGTGCGATGACCTGACGTCAATGCTATACTAAGGGTTGGGTTGTATCAAGGGCTACTTTCGAGTTGCCGTCGGCCAAGGTCGGACGCAAGCTGGCAACTCAATGCGAATCGTCTTGAACAGTTGCCTGCGTTTGCAATCTGCCTACTATGGCTCCTGGCAACCTGCCGAGGGTGGTTTTGAGGCAATTCAAGCCCGGAAACTAAAGCACTAGCAAGTGCCATCATGTCATGTGAGGATTAGAGTTCGCGGAGAGGAATGAAGACAACACTGGCCTATGGCACTGGTCAGCCGGTTCGCAGTTGAAGAAAACCCGGTACGTGATAAACTTTTCTGCAGTAAACAAGACAGTTCAGAGACGAGGAGCGGCCTCAAAGATGAGTGCATCTGTATAAAAAGTGGCAAATGTCTCAATCAGAACCCATACTCCTTGCCTTTTACTTCCCGAACGCCATCGCATTACCATCCAACCCTCCGGAACTCCATTGACGTGACCACCAGACCAAATCGGCCGACACAACTAGCTATACCACCAACCCGCGTCCTCTTCAACTGAGAGTGCCAAGAGCATCAGCCCGAACTCCTCCATTTGTTTCGTCACCTGGACGGAGAAGGGCCCAAATTCTTGCATGCATGACCATAAGCGAGAGTCCTTTAGTGTTCTTCGGTGAGGGTCTGGTTGGCTCCTTGCAGCGGATGTAGTTGACATCAAAGGTGGCTATAGTTAAGTAGATTCCGTGCCCGTCTTGGGACACGAGGACGCGCCTAGTTGTTATATATGCGTTAGCGCTGGTATCACCCATACTCCAACTGAAGCAGCTAACATGTCTTACCTGTAAGGCTTCCGGTGGGCGGTAATCGGGGGATGCTCGGATATCCACGCCGCCATTTGGGCGGACTCTTGCATCCGGATCTTTCTCGTCTCAGATTCGGCCGACCTCCGGCGAAACGGCTTTACTTCGACAATAATGCGCGGTCGTTTTTGATCATCGAGAAGTGCGCCGTCCACCCTTGCCTCATAGACCTTCTCGCCTTGACCATCGCGAACCACGAACTGGCAACGCTAGGCCCACCACTGGCACCGCAAGCCTTGATAGTGTATCGTGAGGGCTTCGAGGAATGAGATGAGGGCGATATTAACGGTTTTTCCTCATCACGTACTGCCTTTTGGAATCCCGGATCATCGAGCGGAACGGCAAACGGGGTCACATGGCTGAGCGATTTTGCACTCGCCGGTGCCTGCGGAGTCATCGGGTCGTCAACTTGTCCTATAGCATATTGTAGCCCTTTCAAGCTGTCCAAACCAGAGCGTCTCGGAGTAGGGGTTCTCGGGGGTCCGGGGTCTTGCAGGCGAGCAGCGGTTTTCACACGTCCAGGCCGCGGTGAGAACTCAACTTTGGGGGTGAATTTAGACGCCTTTGTCTACGCGGTCCGTACTTGATGCCGACGAACAAGAGCGAACGTACTCTCCTCATACCTCTGGCCGTTGTTTCTGCTTTCCAGGTAAAAAGACCTCACATATGTCTTCCAAGACTCGGGATTCCCCAGGAACTGGGCTGCTTTTCTGATGCTGTCCCTTTCGAGCCATCCCTCCTTCAGACAGACTCTACGTAGGATGTGGCCGACCATGGTTTCGGGCCACACGACGTAGAGAAGCAGGAATTGCTCGAACTCGATTTTCGATGCTAATTCTTGCCCTGTGGTGTGAAGGTACTCCCTCTCCAGGGACAAAAGCTCGGCATCTTCGACCCATTTCAAGTTGTCTCGGGGAATCATGTTCGCATTGTGTGTCACGATGACACGAGTAAGGTGCAGGTGGGGAGCTTGGAGGGATGGGCAGATGGAGAATCCGTCTCGACGACCGGTTTGTTTTCAGTTCCAGCATTTGCTGCGTCGATGTTTGAGCGCATTTGATAGGGATTGCCAAAATTCGGCTCGGTGGCTCCTTCCCTGCCCTGCTGGACGCGACAGACGCGGCAACCAGAGAGAGGTAGTAGTACAAAATGCTGGCTTTACATTGCTTTATGAGTCGTAGGCGCAGTTGCCTAAAGCGGAGCCAGTCGCCCGCATGCTTCACTGGTGCCCTGTTAGCTCAACAGGAAGGAGCTGCCATTCGGGGAAAGTGGCTCCCGTGTGAACGTCGAGGCATCTTGCAGCGGCGACTAGAAGAGTGTGTTCCAGTTGGTTTTGAGGCCACACGGGGCTTCAAGTACATGTGAGGCGCCGAGAACGTTAGCTCGAGAAAGCGGCGCAATTGCTCGAGTCTTCGATTGATGCACCATAGCTAGAATGATTCAAATGCCGGGAAAAGTATCTAGAGATAACAATATCATTGAGCCATGGCATAAAAACGCTAATAATCGTCGGATACGAATTCCAACAGAGCTTAGGTGGAGTCTCGTGTACACCTCCTATATGTCTGGTGGAGACTGAAGAATGACCTCCTGGCCCTGTCAACGGCTAGGCCACGCGGTGAAGCCCTTTCCCCCTAAAGCCAAAGGCACGCGGAAAGCTATGTGGCAACCTGCACCACGTATTGCACTAGCCCCCTCGATATAGAAGGCGCGTATTAACGCCCTCCCCCGGAAGCCTATTTACATTCTTGAGCCTCCAAACTATCACAACCTGGCCCTGAAACTACCACGTCGTCAAGATGGACAAAACCTCGCGGAAAGCAATCGCCGGGAATCGGGAGCCATTGTCATGGCAAAGGCCATTGTCCTCCCGCTCAAGGAGACAAGGAAACATACCTCGATGACCAGGACCTCGCGCGTCATGGAATCACTCGGACCTGTATCGACTTTGCGAGCGGCAAGCTGGGCGAGGGAACTGAGCAGTTCATCGAGCCGATTGACCCGGACCTCATCGAGGAGTGGGTGTGCGAGGCCAGGGTGGACTACGACCTAAAACCTGCCAACCCTGACACCTTTTTCTACGACGATCAACTCGAGGCCTACTTCTTCAACAAACTGATTCTTCGCCATCTACACGAGTCGTACGACAAAGACGGATACGGACCCTCTATATTGAATGTCCGCACTCTTCGGACGTAGGAGACGTAAGCTTCCCTTTCCGCTTTTTAATGCCGTCGATGCTCTGTTAACTCTTAAGAAAGAAACCCGCACAACACTCTCTGGCAACGGGACCGAGAGCACTGTAATTGGGATGCGCAAGACATGCTCCGCTGGCGCGTTGACTCGCTTGACAAGCACTCGCTCGGCAGCTCCGATCCCAAAGTGCCGCACACCGCCAGCTTCCTCGCCAACCAGGAGCCCCTGAGGGACAACAAGCTCTCCACGGCCGAGATGATCACGGTAGTGTGGCTCTCGTGCGCTCATTACCCGTACCCCGAGTACCAGGGCCACCGCATCATCCCGGTTAGTCCCTAACCCTTACCTCTCGGCGACGGTGACGGTCGAGAGGCCTTTCTAACGCCGAGGCAATAGGTTACCGTGTTCTCCACAAGCAGGAGCAGTATCCGCATCGTCCAGGGCATCGTCATTCGCCGCGATCGCACGATCGAGGTTCGCGTTTCGCACAACATCCGCTTTGAGGAGGGACGCCTCAAGGACCACAGGGGGGGAGTGGCTAACCCTGCTTGGGTGGACCGTGGGGAGGCCTGTGGGAAATATGAAGTAGACTTGAGACTTCTTGTCTTCCATGTATTAATGAATTGAACGCCATGACCGGGGCGTTTTAACACGAGCGCTGTTATTGTAAGCTCGGTTCTGACGTCACCCGCGCTTTTTCAGTGGGGCAGGGTGTCATCCATCCACCACATTTACTGGGCTATTGCGTTCTAAAGTACTTTGACTGTCGACGCCGAATACGCCGGAGTCGACGTGCTCCAGCTCCGCATAACCAACATCCCCGACTTCGCGTCCAACCCGGGGCAGTATTCAGCCATCACGGGAGTCAAAGGGATAAGCTTGTTGGTACAACTTCTTGTAGACCGCAATCCCGAGCCCGCCGGCGATGCTCGACCCCGAAGGACGACGGGGCCATTCCGAGGAGAACGCGCGCCCAGAGGACGAAGAGGCTCACCTCCTACCATCCGATCACTTCGAGATCGATGACGAAGATGTCGCAGTCGACTATTCTCCCCATCCAGCGCCGCCGCTCCGCGAACCCTCGAAGCCGCACACCATAACCCCGCTCTTCCCCTCCATGCAGCACCTCCCCATCTCCCTCGCCGACCGGCACCTCCGCTCCTCCCTCGCCCGGAGCCTCGCAGCTGCAGCTCTATCTCTCGCCTGGCTCGCCGCCTTTTTTACCCCCCTCATCCTCACCACGCGCCCCGCCCGCGACGGCGCGGGGGACCTCGTCGTGAACGTCGACTGCGTCGAGACGCTCTGGCCGCGGAACAGGTGCGGCGTCGACGGCGAGCGGTGCCTGCCCTTCTCCAACGTCTCGCTCCCGTTCCGGTGCCCGGCGGACTGTAGGAGTGTGCAGGTGCTGAACCCGCGGCCCGTGGGGCCGGAGGAGGTGAACTACCGGCCGCTGGTGGTCGGAGGGTCGCCGTACAGGGGAGACTCGTTCATCTGTGGGGCTGCGATACACGCGGGCGTGGTGTCGGATGCGTACGGTGGCTGCGGTAGAGTCACGCGCGTGGGAGAGCATATCGGCTTTGCGTCCTCGGAAAGCAACGGCGTCGAGTCCATCGCTTTCGACTCGTACTTCCCCCTCTCCTACACCGTGGAGCCTGACCCCACGATACCCTGCCACACAGACGCTCGCTGGCCCCTCTTTCTTCTCGTCAGCCTCCCCGCCACCGTTCTCGCGTGCCTCTTCTCCACCTCCCCGTCCTTCACCTTCGCCTTCAGCTCCACTGCGCTCTTCGCGCACACGGCCTTCGCCTCCGACCCCCCCACGGCGTCCTTCCACAACGTCGACCCCCTCCCGGACCTCACCTCGATCTTTGCGCAGCGGTTCCTCCCGGCGTGCTTCTTTGGCATCGTGGTATACCGCGCCTTTGTGCGCCGCACCCTCACGGGCCTGACGGCGCAGGTGGAGAAGACGGTCCTCTGGCTCGGTGCCTTCTGGGTCGGGGCGCTCTCGAACTACACCCTCTCCGCCATCCCCATCCAGCGCCTGACGCCCCACGACCTCGAGCAACAACCGGGCGCGAAGCTCGCATTGGCCATCATCGTTGCAGTCATAGCAGTCATCGTCGCGGGCCAGGCCTACCACTTCCACGCCGAAGGCCGCCTCCGGCATTTCCTCCACCTATTCGCAGCCCTCGGCGCCGCTCTAGCCCTCCTCGCCCTCCTCCCGGGCTTACACCTTCGGATTCACCACTACGTCATCGCGCTACTCCTCCTCCCGGGGACGGACATGCAGACGCGCCCCTCGCTTCTCTACCAGGGCCTCCTCCTCGGCTTGTTCGTCAACGGCGCGGCGAGGTGGGGCTTCGCGTCTGTGCTTGAGACGGCCGGCGCGTTGAGGGAGGACGCGAAGTTTGGGTCGCCGGTGCCGAACGTTACGGCTGACGTTGGGACTTCGAGCGCGTCGTTCTCGTTTGAGGGGCTGGAGGGACTGGATGGGGTCAGTGGAGTGGTGAACGATGTTGAGCGGTATAGGGGCTTCTTTGCGGATGGGCCCCTGGAGTTTACGTGGGAGAGGGGGGAGGAGTTGGATGTCAACGAGTACATTAGGTTTGCGTTCGTTAGGGATGGCGAGATATTGGATTACGGGGAGACGAGCACTTGGTTTGCGAATGGGAGTTACTACACACCACCATCGGCGGAAGAATCTCGATCATCTACACGTTGTATACGGGGCATCGTTGGAGTCTGTTAGATGGAACTGGTGGGTTGTTACTCAGAAATCTAATGTAAATTATCGAATGAAAAAGAACTCCCGGTCAAAAGGAAACACCCAACGCGATGCTATCTGCGGAAATCGAGTATCCCCCCAACGCGCCTTTTTCCACTCCCTCTACCCAACAAAACTTTCCGAGAGGGGAATCACCCATCTTTCCCTATCAAAGTAAATGCTACAATGAAAAGAAGCCGAATGCCGCACATAGGAGAAGTACGTACCTCCCCCCTCAATGCCCGTTCGCCTGGTCCCGATCCTCCCCACCACCCAAAAGCCCGTCCATGAACGCCACGTAGTCATACTGCGGCATCCCCCTGTCACTCGCCATATCCGGCCCCCGGTGCTGCGGCACGAACTCCGCAAGCTTCTCAATCACCTCGTCGGGCACGAGGCTGTGCCGCAGGTCCATCTCCGTGACGTACGGCTTCCCGTCCGCCACCTCGCGGAACGACTGGAACACCTGCTCCGCCGTATTCTGGTCCTCCGTCACCTCCACCATGAAGCGGATGAAGCCCTCGAACGTGACAGAGTCCCGCCCGCGCGCCGTCGCGGAGAAGTACTCGTGCATCTCGTCCTCGGAGAACACGAGCCCCAGGCTCGCGAGCGCGGCGCTGAACTCGAGCTCGGAGAGACAGTTGGCCTCTGCGCGGTCAAAGTGCCTGAACACGCTCTCAAACTCCTCGAGCTGGATGGGGGTGAGGTTCGTCATGCTGCGCGCGACCATCTGGTTCTCGAGGAAGGAGAGCTTCTTGGAGACAGACGACTGCACCAGCGTGAGCTCGTAGCAGAGCTCGTCGTACGTGTACGTCGTGAAGTCGTTTTCCTCAATGTTGGCCTCCTGACACTTTGCGTCGACGGCCTCGATGGCACGGAGGTACTGGTCCATGGGGGGCAGGCTGTCGCTGAGGCGCCGGACGTGGTGGAGCTGGTCCTCGACGTCGCCCTCGAGGCCGGAGATGGCGAGCTGCATGGTGTTGAGGGCCATGGCGAAGTCGTTGGCCTTGTCGGCAAAGGACTTTCTCAGGGCGTTCTTGATGCTGAAGGGGAGTTAGCGGCCCGGCCAAGGGACAGCAGTGGGAAAAGGGGGTCTCACTCTCGGATGGTCTCGTTTATCAGCTGCGCCCTCGTCATTTCCACCTTGGACAGGTCAGTCCACTCCTGCTCGAGCACCTCGAGCCTCAGCTCGGCAGGCGGCTCATACGGCTTCAGTCTGTACGTCCCTAGTTTCGTCTTGATGTTCCCCAGCAGCGTCGCGAGCTCGCTCTTCTCGGCGACCCACTCCCTCTTCTTCCCCCTCTTGTACGCCGCAAACTCGTTGGCCTGACGCTTTGCATCCGCGTACGTCCCCTCGAACACGGCCTCCTGCCACTGCGCCCTCTGCTCCCTGATGCGCGCCAGCAGCTCCGCCATGCGCCTCTCGTACGCGCTCTGCATCTCCCACGCGCCCTGCATGTTGAGCACGAACTTCTCAACGCGGCGGCCTGCGTTCTCCACCTTCTCCATCTGCGAGAAGGCGTGGAACCAGTAGGCGATGTACGTCATGAGACTGCGCTCGTCGGGCTTGGCCACGTCGCAGACATCCTCGACGTCGAGGAGCTTGGGGATGCCGATCTCCTGATGGGCGAGGTCGAAGGCGAGCTGCATGTTACCGCGGCGGTCGCTCTTGTCGAGGGTGTCGTAGTCGATGAGGTCGGGTCGGTGGATGTCGAGGAGGGCGCAGAAGGCGAGGCCGTCGTTCCAGCTGGCGCTGAAGTCGCGGACCTCGACCTCGTCGTAGCACGCCGTCTTGCGCTGGCACCAGAGAAGGAGACCCTCCTTGGCCGTCATTCCCTCCTCGTTGATGTCGCTGATTGTGAAGCGCGAGATGAGAATCCAGATGAGGCCGAGGATGATCTTGCGGTTACCGTCCACAACGTCCTCGGCGCCAATGTTGGTCATCTGGATGCCTCTCGACTTGACGAAGTCGAGGGCGAGGTTTGCATTCTCGAACCTCTGTACGCGGAGTTTGGGTTTCGAAGCATATCGGCCGAGGGACTCGTTCGAGAGGCACTCGAGGAGATGTATGAGGAGGACCTGCGAGGGTTAGCCATGGTGGACCGGAGGAGTGGATCCGCGGGGAGCCGTACGCCATCGCTGAGATCGGCTACCAAGTCCTTCACCTCTAAAGCCCTCGCTTCCAGCTTTGTATTAACCCTGCGCACAGGAACCCGCCGTCAGCATCGCTCTCAAAACCAGCACCCGGGATACGAGATCGAGTTGGGCAACCCACCATTTCGTAAACGTCTTCTGCTGCACCGTGATCCACCTCTGCTGCTCCGCGAACGCCATCCTGACGAGACCCTGCTCGTGGACAGGCCCGACGGCGGCGAGTGCGTCGGCTTGACCGGTCGCCGAGCTCAGGAACCGGCGTCTCCTGGGAGGCGGGGAGTCTCTATCCCTCTCTCTGGCCGGCGAGTCGGCGCGCTGGGTGGAGGAGCGCTGGACCCTCGCGGCGTTGAGATCCTGCTTGGCCCTCCTGCTCCTGGGGACGGGCGAGGAGGTTGCGGCGGGGGCGAGATCGGCGGGGCACTGGGGTGCGTCGTCGAGCGTCGGGGTCGTGGCCCGCGTGGAAGTGTCGGATGAGAGCGAGGAGTCTGAGGGAGCCGAGCTGGTTATCGACGCGGCGCGTTGCGTTCTGGGGGCGGCCGTCAAGTCGTATGTTGTGCCGTGAGTTTCAGCGCGGGGAGTCGGTGAGGCGGGGTGGAGTTTGCTGCTGACGTGCGGTTGGTGGTGGGCGGCGCTTGGTAAACACGGCTTGAGGTCGGGGACTTTCTCTTGCTCGGTAGCGTTGCCGGGGCGTTGGGGCGGCGAGCGGTTGCTGGTCGTGGGGCCCAGTGTTAGCGGCGGGTTTAGGGGTGCCACGGACCCCTGGAGGGGCTGGGGCGCCGTTGGCCGGCATGTGCCGAGGGGGCCCATTGTGGATGGATTGTGGGCCTTGTTCTGGCGGGCGCATGCCTGCGGGCGAACAAAGCGGCACCCCGTGCGCGGCGCCACAGTGGGTGGTTGCAGGGGGGCCTGCCGAGGCTTTCACCGCGACGCTTGCGGCGACGGTGCCTAGACCGCGAATGCCAGGCGCGGCCGAAATTTCGGGGGAAATGAATTGGCACCCGAAGGCGAAGGAGGGAAAGTGCGCAAGGGAGAGGATGGCTCGAAAACGCGGGAATGCGCGCGGAACCAAGCGGTTTAAAGCACTTCCCATCGGTCTCAGCCTCAACTTTTCCATCCCCAAAAGCAAGTATGGTTGGGAATGGCAGCCTTAACAGGAGGCATGCCCCTGAGGGGCTCCTGAAACATATCCGGGGACGACAGCGTTCATCATCGCCCTGTGCAAGACATAGCCGCCGCCACGCTTCGAGATGCGCATCTTGTTGCCCCATGCGACTCCCGCTCTTCATGCGAGCCATTCAATCTTCTTTAGCCAGCGGGTCTAAGACGAGACATCCGATCGGTTGTCTTCGATGGTGTGAGAGCGCGCAACGACGGACGTGGAACGTTGCTTGGTGAGAGCATGGGGCATTGGATCCATGTTACGAGCCTCTCTAGAGGCTAGGAGTTGCCTGAGTGCCGGATGGTCACTTTGACTGAGCAGCTGCCCATAAGCAGTCCCTCTCTTGCTGAGGTCCCTATATCCATTAATGCAGGGTCACCCCTTGATTCCCGGGGCCGGGAGTCAGTGTCCAAGCTGTGAAGGCAGCTTTGGGTCGAACCCGGCACGTTCGTAGCGAGGTTTTGGCGTACTCGACGCGTGGACCAGAGCTTGGATCGATCCGTGGCTCGGAATGTGACGCCGGGATCACGGCGGCCCCGTGTTTTAAGCGCTGGCGGCTATTACCACGGCATAGTCCCCAGAACCCAGACTCCAGACGGATTTAGCCATCGCCGAAGAGAGGCACATGGCCGTTTCGGAATCTGCCCCGATGTATGGCGGGACACGTGCCCCTCGACCTTGAGCTCAAGAGCAATAAAGGCACGATGATGCACACCGGGAACGACGACGGTTCATGCGTAAGCGGGCACACGAATGGAAGAAAGGAGGTCGAGATGGTGGCGAGGGGAGGCACACCAGTGGCCATAAACCGCATCGAGATGTACGCAGAGCTAATGTGAGCCTGGACTCGGCATCAGCTCGTGAGCCTGCCGGCCGTAAGCCGGCCCGGGACGGACTTCCGTTAACACACACTGAGACGACGACGGCAAGCCCCTATTCCTCCCTTCCCAAATGGCGAATGCCAAAGGAGGATCACCCCTGTTACCAAGTATAGAGTCGCAAGCACAGGATTCTCGAAATAAAATGGAAGCGTTGCCCTGATCAAGCTAGTCCCTCCCGCTCGTCCCCACCACGACCCCGGCCAGCGCCACACCGAACCCGCCGGACCCGTCATCCCTTCGGTGAAGGCTTGCGTGGGGGGCCCACAGCGCCCCGACGCCCCCACGCAAATTCTCTCCCGCCAATTTTTCGACGGCCGACATCGCGCCTTGCACGTCATCCGCGGAATCACCCGCTCATTCTCACTTCCAACCGACATTCTCGACCCTCTGGCGCCGCCCGACGCCTCCCGACCCTCTTCTTACCCGTTCCTTTTGTTTCTCGAGCGGAGTTTCCATTCGACGCCAGCACAATGGCCTCCCGCTCGCGGCTGCTCCCGCTCCTGCAGTCGGCCGGTCCCCGCGCCGGGCGGAACGCCCCCCGCGCCGCCCGGACGCTCCTCTCCCGCGGCAACCCCCGGATGCCGGCGACCGCGAGGGCCCTCGGAACGACCGCCGCCCGCGCCGCGCCGCCGACGATCAAGCTCACCTCGGAAAAGTACGGCATCCAGCGCGACGCGCGCTTCGCCGAGGTGACGGCCGAGGACATCGCCTTCTTCAAGGACGTCCTGGGCCCCTCGGGCGTCATCGACGGCGTGAGCAGCCCTGCTGAGGACGACATCGCGCCGTTCAACGAGGACTGGATGCGCAAGTACCGCGGGCAGTCGCGCCTGGTCCTCCGGCCGTCGAGCACGGAGCAGGTGAGCAAGGTGCTGGCGCACTGCAACGAGCGCAAGATCGCCCTTGTCCCGCAGGGCGGCAACACTGGCCTGGTGGGCGGGTCAGTCCCCGTGCACGACGAGGTGGTGCTGAACATGGGCCGCATGGGCGGCATCATCTCGTTCGACGAGGTTAGCGGTGTGCTGGTCGCCGAGGCGGGCTGCGTTCTTGAGGTTGCGGATGGGTATCTCGCGGAGCGGGGCCACGTCTTCCCGCTCGACCTCGGCGCCAAGGGGTCCTGCCACATCGGAGGGAACCTGGCCACCAACGCCGGCGGGCTCCGCCTTCTCCGCTACGGCAACCTGCACGGCTCCGTCATCGGCCTCGAGGCCGTCCTCCCCGACGGGACCATCGTCAACGAGCTGTCCACGCTCCGCAAGAACAACACGGGCTACGACCTCAAGCAGCTCTTCATCGGCGCGGAGGGGACCCTAGGCGTCATCACCAAGGTCGCCATCCAGTGCCCCCAGCGTCCCCGCGCCGTCAACGTCGCGTTCCTCGCCCTCCCCTCCTTCGCCCATGTCCGCAGCGCCTTCCGCGAGGCAAAGGTCCAGCTGTCCGAGGTACTCTCGGCCTTTGAGCTCATGGACGCCGAGAGCCAGAGGCTGGTGCGCCACGTGACGGGCAAGGAGCAGCCGCTCGAGGGCGACAGCCCGTTCTACTGCCTCGTGGAGACGAGCGGGTCCAACGGCGAGCACGACTACGCCAAGCTCGAGGCGTTCCTGGAGAGCGTCATGGAGAAGGAGATTGTTTCGGACGGTGTGGTGGCGCAGGACGAGACGCAGGTGAAGGCGCTCTGGGGGTGGCGCGAGGGCATCCCCGAGTCCATGGCGGCCGTGGGCGGCACGTACAAGTACGATGTGTCGATCCCGCTGGCGGACATGTACCAGCTAGTGGAGGACACTCGGGAGAGGCTCGAGGGGCTGGGGCTCGTGGCAGGGGAGGGCTTCGAGGGGAGCGAGGAGAGGCCCGTGCTGAGCGTTGTGGGGTACGGGCACATGGGCGACTCGAATCTGCACCTCAACGTCGCGAGCAAGGAGTACGACCCGCGCGTGGAGGCGGCGCTAGAGCCGTGGGTGTACGAGTGGATCCAGGGCCGCGGCGGGAGCATCAGCGCGGAGCACGGGCTCGGCATTGCGAAGAAGTCGTTTATTGGGTATAGCCGGAGCGAGAACATGGTGGCGCTGATGAAGCAGGTCAAGGACCTCTACGACCCGGTAAGTCATGTCGTCGTGGCAGCGTTCTTACGAGACTGTACTAACTCGCTACGTGCGCAGAACGGCATCATGAACCCGTACAAGTACATCTAAGGGTTGGACGACCGGCAGGATGTAAGTTGTCCCCGGGCGGAAGAGATTGACATGACGAAGCGCATGCTGTCGTCAGGTCAGTGTGTGTTGGAAGTAGTTTGGACAAGCGATTTTGGAGAGACGAGATACCAAAGCATAGGATTGGCCGTGGCGGAAACTGCCCGTGATCTATCTGTAGGATTTTGTGCAGAGCATATTATAGAGTTTGATTTGAACCTCGAGAGGGCGCACGGAACGGAGCTCGGGACAAGATTAAAATTGACTAGATGATTCCTCGGACGTCTCTAAGTTGGGCGTGAGTCTTTCGACGCATTAGTGGACACGCTCACCCTAACACTCACACTGGACAGTGAAGGTTAAGACTGACTTCAATTAAGTCACTCCTTGGACCAGGCAAAAAGGGCTTCGCTTTGCTTCAACTCCTCCAAACATGGTTCCCACCGGCTCTCGTCGAATGACCCTCGTCTGGAGTATATCTAGTCTCAGATTGTGCGCCTCGAACCCATGAGGTTGTAATCATCCCACTTGTAGGCATTCCATGGCCTGTTCGTTCCCCACTAAAACGCCGTCTGCCGCTGGTACAGGGGGGTGAGAATACCTGGATGGCTGCCGCCTGTCAGGCACCTGACGCCAAGACGGGTCCTTCCTGTGCTCCCTGCAAGTCCTATGCGGATACCCACCTTTGAGCTAGTTTCCCGCCCAATGAGACACGGACAAAGCACCGTCGCCTCCGCCAGATCGCCCCCCATCTTAAACCGTCGTGCCGCATCCATTTCGTCACCCGCCATCAGCAGCTGCCCGCCGACTCCCGAACAGCTCTGATCATCATCACGAGTCCAGCGTAGAATTACCGCCAACTGCCACACTCGCTCGTCCTGAACTTGCCAGGATATTGCATTTTGATAGCCCAGATCGACACACCTGCTGGGACCGACCGTCGACAGGGTTCCTGCCCAGGATATCTCCCAGCCCCTTTAGCCAAGCCGCGCCGAGCTTCCCACCGACGCCGTTTCATGATCCCGCGATTTATGCCCTCCGCCCCCCCCCGACGACACGCCATCTTCCGAGACCTCTTAAACCTCCTCCGTCACGTCTGGCCTTCGAAGATCCCATCTTCCAGTTCAACCCACTGTATTGGCCGTCATGTCCTCGACAGACACAGCTATCCCCGAGAACCAACCAGCCATGGCGCAACCAAAGGAGTCCAAGGGCGACTTGACGCCTCAGGTCCCGCGGAGAGCGCATACGTACCAGGGAACAGCTGACATCGAGAGTCAATCCCCGTTCAATACTGCCCAGGCAGCCGAGGGCGGGTCCGACCAGGCCGACGATGAGGACCCAGCGGACATGGTGAGGGCGTCGGTGGACATGGGCGAGCTGCCGATAGAGCTAGTCAGCCTCACTGACAGGTAAATCGCTGTATAAAGGACCCCAGCTCCACTATGGGAGTCTTCTAACGTGTGTCAAGCTTCGTCGAGTCGTTATCCGCCAAGGTCCATCCCACTCCCCCGAACATCGACACCCTGTCGAACCTCTTCCAAGACTTCTACACCGTTGCGTCCACGCACATAAGCACCCACATCTCAGCCCTGGCTACGAGGCAGATGCGCGAGACCTCCCCCGCCGCCGCCGCCCGAACCACGCCTAGTAAGTCGCGCGGGAAAGCAAAATCGGTAAGCGGCAAGGATGCGTCGTCGACCGAGAACGGCGAGGGCGAGCAGCGGATGCTCACTCCGCAGGAGCTTACGGACAGGCGCAAGGCGAGGAGAGCGCTGGAGCAGAAGCGGGCGAGGCTGGAGGAGGCCGTCGAGCGGAGGCTCTGCGAGGGGATATACGCCCGGATATACCGCCACCAGAGCACGCAGGACGAGGCCCAAGACGCAAAGTTGCGGTCCAAGACGACCGCTCTGTCATTGGTTGGGATCAACCTCGCCGACCTGGGCGTCGACCTAGACGATGCGCCCTCTAAGACCCCCGAGAAACAGGCTGTGACGGCTTCGAAGACCGGGGATATCAAGGAGGCACTTGAGCCGGCCCGGAAGGAATTCGTCTTGATGCACGAGAAGAGGTACCCCCTCGGCAAGCTCAACCATCTCAAGGCCGTCCACAAGAGCATTGTGGACGTGTTGTCCGCTTACCGTCCCTCGGCCTCCGCCGATGAGATCATGCCCATGATGATCTTCACTCTCATCACGCTACCCCCCGAGAATCTCCACGCCATCAGCGACGCACGATTCATCCAAAACTTCAGGTGGGAGCAGAAGCTCAATGGCGAGGCCGCCTATTGTCTGACCACGCTCGAAGCCGCCATCAGCTTCCTCCAGACCGTCGATCTCTCGACCCTGCGTGCCGACGAGCTCCCCTCCGGCCCGACCAAGGGCCCCAGCCACCCTAACACCCCCAGGGCAGAGACCTTTCCGCCGGCGTACAACCCTTCCCTGGCCTCTGGGCTACAAGACACCTCTGGCGACGAAAAGGCGGGGACGAAGTCCGCCGGCCTCCGACCGCCTGCTGGGCGGAGCAGGCGAATCAGCGATCTGGTCAACACCCCAGCGCAGGCCATCAACGCCGCCAGCGACTCCCTCCTCAACACGGCGGACCAGTCACTGAAGAACATATCCATCTCCCTCGGCGAGAGCTACAACTTCCTCCTCGGCAAACTGCGCGAGCGCCAGGCAGCCCCCGAGGCGAGCCCCCTCGTGGTCCCCAAGACGCTAGACGACGCGCGGAAGCTAGTCAGCACGCCGCCGCCAGAGGACGACGCTTCCGTCAGTGGCGCGAGCGAGGTTCATGTCGGCGATGTGCGGGCACAGACTACTACGGAGGATGAAGGCCGCCAGCGGTCGACGCCCGAGGATCGGATCCTTGCGTTTATTGGGGGGAGGAAGACGGCGAGGGAGCGGAGCGTTGAGGCGTCGTCTAGGAGTGCGAGCCGGGGGAGCGGGAAGAGGGTTGCGTCGGGGGAGGAAGGGAAGGAGAAGGAGAAGGGGCACGGGGCGGGGGCTGCGGGGGTGAATCCGTTGGAGAGTATGCGGAACTTGGGGAACTCGCTGAATCCGATGGCGAGGCTGTCGAGCATGGGAGTTATGCGCGGGTTTGGGAGAAGCGCGCCTGGGACGCCGGGGAAGGAGGGCAAGGAGAGTTCGAAGGAGGTTTCCAAGGGGCATGCCGAGGGTGGCGACCTAGCGACTGTGAGTCTACTTCCCAACTCCACCTTTTCACACATCATTCTCCTCTCATGGCCTCATTCACCTACCATTCGATAAGTCAGGGGTATATGACGCAGACGCTAATGATACCAGGCCTTCCCCGACATAGCGACCGCGCTGCCCCCCAAGCAGACCCCCAAGATCGCCCCGCCCAACAAGCGCTTCATGGAGATGCAGAGCCCAGGCGACTTGAGGCTCGGCGAGGTGCTCGAGCTGCTAAGGGACTACCGGCGGCTGGCGAACGCGCTGAAGGACATGGGGGCCTTTGAGGGGAAGTAGTCGCGGCCCACCTTCCGGGCCGGGCATAAGAAGGGTGCGAGTAAAGGTGTGTAATTGAGGTTTGCATCGTGAAGGGGTTTGTTGCCCTGTGGGGCTACTATCTTTGTGTTCTCGTTTTGTCTTTGGGCTGTTACTCTCTTTAGAGTCTTGCTGTTTGAAAGCCTGGGGTGAGTTGGTCGGTAGAGGGTTGGGTGTGTTTGGCGTGTTAGGGTTCTGGTATTCTTTTCTTGTATTCTAGGCAACATTATAATGGCGTGTGGGTGTAGAGGCGTGTATTATAGACTGGTTGTTCTTCCGAACGAGATCAATGCGATGGTGATACGCATCGTACAAGCTCAAACTCACAGACGCTAGCAGCTGGTAACAGCCGGGTGGCATGGCCGTGCGCCTCTTCTGTTCCACTGCTTACGGCTAAGCCTCGGCATAACCCCACGGGGCCATGAGAAGCTTTTCTTCCCGCGACCTTAGCGCTTCCTCGGGCATGCCGAGCCATTGCCTGCAATGGCAGGGGTATTGTTGTTTTCCCAATTTCCGCCCTGCCCGCCATATGCAGGAGATATAACAGTGGCTACCCCTTGCCTACAGGATGTAAGTGATCCCAGAATCGAAGCCACCCTTGTAGGTCAAACGTAGGATACCCTGCAGTACCCATCGTCGGTGAGCGGGAGTCGGCCGTGAGGAGCAAAAACAGACGGCTTCGGACAGTATCCCTTTCATTCACCCACATATCGCCAAGCATCGTGTTCGCTTGCACTCCGTCCATCACAACCAATGTCAACACTGGCAACCCCACTTTCACCTCTTGGGCTCAGCGCCAGCCTAGCTGCACCGAGCTAGCGGGGTATCCTCAATCACGTGAACCACCCAATCTCTCCCCCTCCTCGCTCAGACTCACCCCACCTCTGGGGCCCGGCGCCACCTAGCGGGGTTGGCTCTCGTTTGGGCAGGACAATTTTTCTGGAGCCCCTCCCCCCACCATTAGACTTTGCCCGTCGCCTTTTCCAACGATTCCTTTTCTTCCCCCCCCCCCTCTAGTTCACCAAGCCCGTTCTTTTCTTCTTCAACCCCGAACCTCACCCCTTCCGCCGTACATCCTTCCGTCGATCCCAACCGCCAAAATGATCATCTACAAGGTATCCATGCGCCCATACCAGGCGGATCCGTGCTTTGGGGGATTGATTTGGGGAAGTGGCTTGCTGACCCCGCTCCTTTCTTTTTTTCCGTAACAGGACATCATCACCGAGGACGAGGTCCTCTCCGACTCGTATGACCTCAAGGAGGTCGGCGGCGTCGTGTACGAGGCCGACTGCGCCATGATCACCGAGGGCGGCATCGAAGTCGGTGCGTAACTACCCTTTCTGCCACCGAATGACACCGGGCCGGGCTACGCTTCGGCGGTCATTAGGCATGGCTGGGCATATGGACTAACGGCGGGCGTTGCTCTGAAGACATTGGCGCCAACGCCTCCGCTGAGGAGGCTGAGGAGGCGGTGGACGACCAGGTCACCAAGGTCAACAACATTGTCCACTCCTTCCGGTATCAGTCGACCAGCTTCGACAAGAAGGGGTACCTCTCCTACCTCAAGGGTACGTCAACGCACTCTCCTCCCTTCACCCACATGGCATCTGGACCTCTTATGTAAAGATGCTGCTATGCGTGGATGGGAAAAGGCCAGGAGGCAAGCTAACTCCTCCCATCGTAGGCTACATGAAGGCCGTCAAGGCGAAGCTCCAGGAGAAGGGCAGCTCCGAGGAGGAGGTCAAGGCCTTCGAGACCGGTGCCCAGAAGTACGTCAAGGAGGTTCTCCTCCCCAACTTCAAGGACTACGAGTTCTACATTGGCGAGTCCATGAACCCCGACGGAATGTAAGTTCTCGCTTCCCTCCCTCCCTGCCTACCAAGACTCGGGTCTGGCAGGTGTTGCACTCATGAAAGAGCCGTCGACTGACTTATGGTAGGGTCATCCTCCTCAACTACCGCGATGACGGTGTCACCCCCTACGTCATTGTCTGGAAGCACGGCCTCACTGAGATGAAGGTCTAAGGTGCTTTCGTGTCGTGTTGGGGACGTAGGGTAGTTTTTTTTTGTGGAACCTTCCCCGCGTATAGACGCATTAAAGCCAGAGATGTCACGTTTGGCAGATACCCTGCAGGGGGGCCGGGGAGGGAAAAGGTCAATAAAAGAAACGGGTCAGTGGGTTTGCGATTTCGCGGGCTCTTAACTGCAACAGCCACCTTGTCGCCTCGGTGTATATGTGTAATGTCGTGTATGGAACTATGTGTATGTACAGTGATGATGATGCAAGCTAAATGAGAGGCTTTTATATCCCCCGTCAACACCTGAATATGCTGCATGTACGGTATGGACTGTGCCGTGTGTATCCCACCAGGAGGAACCCCCTCACTACCGACTTGTTTATGCTCTATACCCGAAACCAAATGCTGACTTTCCTCTTACCCGCCATGATCATCGCACCTAGTCAAACCGCGGCTTCGTACTCATCGGCAAGGGAGGCGGCGGCCCATCCCCTGACGACCCCCTCGGCGCCCCCGACAGGGAAGCCTTCTTCGGCGGCGGAGGCGGCGGCGCCTTCTTCTTCGCCGCTAAGCTCCCCAGCGAGGACACCGCGCCCCCCACGCCCGACGCACCGCCCGGCCCTGGGCTGGACGCTCCCTCAGACCCGGCACCGCCCGCACCGCCGATCCTGTCCGAGATCCCGTACTTCTGGTCAAAGTCCCCTGCCGCCTTTGCGCCCCGGGCCACCTGCGCGCCGTGCCGCTCGCGGAAGTTGTTCGCCGTGGATGCGGCGCCGCGGGCGTCCTGGAGGGATACGGAGGAGGGGTCGCGGTGGAGGTTGTTGATGGTCTGGAGGGCGGATTTTTTCTGGGCCCAGGAGGTGCCCTGGCTTTGCTCTTGTCCTTGGTCCTCGCCTTGGTCTTGCGCCGAAGATCTCCGCGAAGAGATGCCTAGGTCTGGGACCGAGATGCCGCGTGCGCCGAGGCGGGAGGTCGCGGACTGGTTTATGTAAGGCTCATCCGGTGTCGTAGCCTGCGGGGACGCAGCCTGTGGGCGGGCCGGGGGCCGCGGCGGCAGCGAAGGCGGGGGAGGTTCCGAGGCCGCGTCGTCGGTCTCGCGGTAGGGAGGCGGAGGCCTGGAGGCCGTGCTGCAGGAGGAGGAGGCGGCGGACCGGGGAGGCGGTGGAGGACGGTCCGCAAAGCCGCCTGTTCGACGGCGCGGCGGGGGCTCAAAGGTCGAGGGGTCGCGGAGCTGGGAGATGGGGCGCGCAGTGTGGGTTGATCGAGGCTTGCTCTCGCCCTTCATCATACTAGACTTTATCGGTTAAAGAAAGACTTGTTAGGCAATGAGCGAGCTTGTGTCAGAGGAAAGAGGTAGGAATGGGAAGAAGAGGCATGGTCGAAACGACGTACGGCTTTGTTCCGGATGCCCTCCTCGCGGACGCTGTTGAGCTTGTTCCTGACGCCCCCTTCCCGTACGCTCTGATATTTTTCCTTGATGGAGTCCATGGCGGGCAGCGGGTGTCCAGTCGCCGGGAGCTGTGGTGATATCCGAGCTCGAGATTGGCGGTGGGTAGGGGCGCCTGTCAAGAGCGAGATGCCAACTCCGCAATACCTGGGTACTTCTGTCGGGGCCCGATGGTGATGTAATACGGCGTTAGCGGGGGCAGCCGAGACTTGATTGGCGGTTACGCAACTGCCCCTCCATGTGCTCAGGTCCCTGTGTCTCCACTGCTGACTTTAAGCGAATCGCGAAACCGAGTCGCGGTCGCGTTTGACAGCACAACCGCGATTCTGACGGTAACCTCGATTCCACAGCCAGGAACACGAGACACGATGGCGCAGTCCGTCAAAGAAGGCGAGAATGGCGAGCAGCCGGGGAGGAACGACATTGAGCTCCTGACTGAGCACTTCGGTTACCCCCCCGTCGTACGTCTCCCACCACACCCCCAGGCCTACCGCAAACTGACCCTTCACCCGTAGTCCCTCCTCGACGACATCATCAATACGATAAACATCCTCGCCGAGTCCGCCCTCAAATCAATCGAACAATTCCTCCTCTCCCACCCCCCCAAGTCCCTCGGCTTCCGCGACTCGAAACACTCCCCCGCCGGCGAGGCAACGACCGCCGCCGACGCCGCAAAGTTCGAAATCGACAATGGCACGCACCAGCTCGAGACGCTCCTCTGCTCGTCCATCGACCGCACGTTTGATATCTTCGAGCTGTACGTCATGAGGAACCTGCTGTGCGTTGCGCCGCAGGATCGGGATTGGATCAGGTTAAGGCACTACGAGGGGCTTGATTTCGAGAGGGTGGTCAGGGAGGGGGTGGAGGGGGCGCCGAGCGTGGAGAGTGTGGGGGAGCTGTGGGGGAAGGTGAGGGCTTCGCAGCGGTTGAATCTCATGCTGCGTGCCGAGAAGGCGAAGAATGACGCGCTGCTGAGGGTGCTGAGGAGGATATTGGGCACGCAGGAGGGTGGAGGGAAGGCGCCGCTGGGCTTCTTGGCGGAGCTGGGGACACTCACGGAGGGCACGCCCAACGCCCCCATCGAGACTACCACGGCCTTTGCGCTCTCTCAGCTCCAGGCCCTGCGATCCCTCTCAGCATCTCTGAATAACATGGCGCCTGATCTGGCCGCCATGGGCGAGGACCCCAACGCGGAGCCCGGCGGCGCCAAGAGCTGGAGGAGGGAGCGCGTGGAATACGTCGAGGACCAGACGAGGAAGCACCTCGAGGTCGCGAGGGGGCTGGAGTTGGGCCCGCAGGGGGCGGTGAGGGACGGGGAGTGGCAGGGGGGCGGGCGCAAGTTTACGAGGGAGGAGGTGGAAGCTCTGGAGGCCGTTTCGGGGGCTTTGGGCGCGGAGAAGGGGGCGGAAGAGATGGACGAGTCGTAGGATGGGTGTCTTTATGGATGATTCGCGGCGCATGGGGTTACGGAGTTCAGAGATGGGTATAGGTATATGATGTACTTTGCAATGGAACGAGAATACAGCCTCATTGGGAATCCATAAGTTTTGTGCGACAAGTGCTTACGATTTTCCCATTCAGCATGTTGACAGGACGGAAATATGCAGATATAGCACGGGCCGGATGATGGTAGTGAGAATTGCCGGAGTCCCTGGCAACATACAGGGGCTGGATGGAGGGACCGTGCCATAACGTATCGCGACCGGCCAAGAACTCTAGTCTTCGCCTGGCACAAACGCGTTGCAATATCCACCAGTGTAAGTCCCTCAGGAAAAAAGTAAGAAGAGAAAATTCAAAACGAACTCGTGTGGTCTAAATGATGATTCCAATTCCGTAACAATACCCCTAAAATCTGTGTATCTGATATCTTGCCTAAAAACGCTACCGTCCATGATGTCCCTGATCCCGAATTCCATAAGTTAAAAAGAACGCCTCAGCGGGCTCGTTGCCGCAAACCATACGCCATGATGCTAGATGTGTCCAAACGAAAACAAACCTCTTCTACTCTCCGTGGAGATGGATAGAGCAACGTGAGCCGAGATCAAAGCTCCTCACCCAGCTCCTCCATCGCCCCGTCCCACTCCAGACATCGCCCATACCATGCCCTCCGCACGCACGTCTCTTCGGGCTCATCGGCCGTCGCCGTCTCGGTTTCGGTGCCGGGGGTGGTGGTGGGCAGGGGCGTGAAGGTCATGTGGCCTGAGCTGGCGGCTTCGGTGCTAGTTGTCTCGTCCCAGCAGCCCCAGAAGCGGCCGGGTGTTTCGCACGTGGTAGACTCGGACTGGGACGTGGTTGGAGGCGCCGTGGTGGTGATTTCCTCCGTCGTCGTCGTCGTGACGGTGGTGGTCTTGTCCTTGCAGCCGAACCACCCTGGAGTCTCACACGTCGACGTAGACGACGAACTAGTCGTCGTCGGCTCATCAGTGCCGGTGGTGGTAGTCTCATCCAAGCAGCCCCACCACCCAGGCGTCTTACAAGTCTCCGTCCTTGTCCGCGTCGAGCTGGTAGAAGTCGACGAGCTTGAAGTGGTCGTCGTCTCCGTCCCGTTACTCTCGTACATCTTCCAGTTCGCGCAGTCCCGGCACTCGGGCGTCATCTTGCACTCCGGCACCGTGTCGTATTTCAAGATCACGTCGTGGATCACGGAGCGGATCTTGTGCGTGCCGATGCCGACACGCCAGCCCTTGTCGCCCACCGTGTCGTAGACGCACTCGTAGCCCGTGTGGCAGACAGATTCCATAGCGTACCCGCCAAACGAGCAGACGGCCGTCGCGCCGTTGCAAGTGCCGATGTAGACCGGGTCCGCTGTGTGGCCGAAGTGGTAGGAACCGGTATACGCCCTGGCCTGCGGAACTTCGGGATCGGCACCCGGAGGTACGGGAAGGCCCAGGCGACCTGCGGGAAGAGCCTCCGGCACGGCCTCAAAGGTGACTACTGGTATGCCGTAGGTCAGGCCCAGCAGCGAACTAACAGATCCGCCAAGCGAGTGACCAACGAGCCAGACGTCCGAGTCCGGATACAGCTCTGTAACATTCGAGTAGAGCTCCCGACCGGCAGTGTAATACCGGTGCTCCTCGTAGAGGGCTTCGCGCACGCACGTATTGTTGCACGAGTACGTCCCTGTCGCACAGTCACACACCTTCGTCCACGACCACTGTCCCTGCTGGCCACAGCAGCAGCTGAAGAACAGGTTGTCGTTGACCTTGTCGTTGGTCGTCGTTCCGTCGCCGTCGAATAGCGCGGGTGACGTTCCCTTGAGTCCGATGACGATGGTCTTGTTTCCCTCGTCCGCCCAGACGTGCCCCCGCAGGCCGTCCGACTCCCAGCCGAAGCTCGCCCCCCGCCCATAAGGGGGAGCGACCTCCTGCCAGTCGGCTCCCTCATCGTTCTCCACGTATGCGTTTGCGGCAATGATGGCTAGGTTGAGCACCGTATCCTTGTCTGTGATGTTGGGGCTAGGTATGTCGTCCATGGTCCAGGCTGCGGGGCCAAACATCGAAATGTAGCCGTTTCGCCGGCTTGCTGCAACGAGTGGGTCCACCACTGAGGGTCGACGGTCGATGAGGCGCTCGACTCTCGTCTCTTGGCTTTTAAGACGTAGCTGCGGCACCGTCATCTCATCGAAGCCATCCTCCGCCGCCAGGAACACCTGCGCCTGGGGCTGCACATCTTTCCTCCTGTGGAGCTGAGGATCCCGGTACGTTCCATGATGGTAGATGTGTCGGAGGCTGAATACGCTCTCCCCAGATGCCGGAGGCTCTGATTTCGGGGGTGTCACCGGTGGCGGGAGGAGGACGTCGATATCCGGGCTTATCGGAGCCGGTCCGACAGCGGAGGCGCTGATCGGAGATAGCGCTAGGAACGATAGTAGGAACTGGGTCGCCCTCCCGAGAGAGGTAGGTCTATTGCGTCGACGAGTCATGATTCGCAAAGTCTAATAATTATGAAGGGAGATGCAACGAGAGGAACAATAGGGGACAGGAAAGGGGGATCAAAGGGTGGTGATTTGTTGAGGAGGCGAGGTCGATCAATAGGCAATGATGGAGCGGAGCGCGTGCCTCATATCAGGCGGAGGCGGCCTCGGCGGAGCGCAAGGGAGCGTTGACGTCTCTCTGTGGGTCTCCAGTCTTGGCAACTTTATTGGTGGGGAACGGCATGTGCTGTATTAGCAGCTGCTGACAGCTGTGTGGCCTTGCCTCAAGATGGGTCATGGTGTCCGAGTTTCATTGGCTAAAACTTCGAGGATCAAAGGGCCAATCACAGGCGGTCCCAATTGACCAACTTGCGGAGCGCCCGGCAACGGCTGACTGATACGTCACGTGCACCTCGCATCAACCTCAGTCGAACATTGAACGCCCGAAAGCACCCTTCGCGATATCGAATACCGCCGAGTACCGACGTCACCAAGACACCACACCCCCCACCGCCCACAACCGACGCGTCGCAGACACAATGAGCAATACGGGTCCCCACCGTACGTTCCGCCAGAAACCCAATCGACCGTGGCCGACGCTGACCTATCTTCTCGCAGGCACCTTTGACCCGGCCCTCCTCAGGGCCGCCGGTAAGACGACGCCCCGAGACACCCGCACCAGCCGCGGCCGATAACTCACGCTTGGAATATAGAGTTGAACTCGAAGCGAAGCCAGTACTTCCGCTGGACGCCCCGGACCGCGGGTATCTCGCTCATGTACATCGTGGTTGTGCCTAGCATCCTCGGATACGTTGCCTACAAGACGGACGTGAGTGCAAAGACCGGGGGATCGCCGCTTCTGGGAGTTCCGGGGGAATTGGTGCTAATTTGGACTAGGGCCTTATCGATTTCCAGGCGAAGAGGAGGGGCGACACGTTCCTTGAGCGATAAAGGGTGAGGGGCACGGAGGGGTCTGTTGTATGTGTATATGAGGCTCGAAAATTACAATTCATCGCTTGATCCCAAGGGGTACTGGTGGGGGTATCAATAGCCGTCTCCCCTGTTACTCCTGAACTCCACACTTGATCCGACGCCGTGATCGCCGAGACTGCCTTGCAGAGGTGTCGCTCGTATCCCTCCCTGTCTCCCATTCGCTCCCAATTGCTTTTCCCCTGGAATGGCAGAGCTCCAGAGTATAGGGCAAGTGCGTTTAGTCGACAGGTTGCTGAGCATCTTCACCGCCGCCTGGCGCCCTCTCTCGGTCGTGTCGGGGCATGCGGTACTCTCTCACCTCTCTTCCACTCGCCCGCCGGAAACGCTGCACTCCCGCCGAAGCCCGAACCGGGTCCTCCTCTAGCACCTCCTCCCCCTCCACTCAGCCTCCTGTTCTCCCACCCGATATGCTTCTCTTTCCTCGCCAAAGACGCGGGCGCCACCGACCCATCCTCCAACGGCGGCAGAATGACACAGGAAACGTAATCCCCAATAACGAACTTGGCGTCTCTCAGCGTCTTCCCTCCTTGATACACCGCGTCCGCAGCACTGTCAGCGCCTTCGGGTTCCAGAGTGCCGCCAATCACGACGCTGCCGAGGTCTGTGACGAGGTAGCGACGATGGTGGGGGTTCGGATTCCGTATATCCTGGTAAACTAGCTGGAAGACGAGGCGCGTGCCGACGGGGGAAGATGGCAGGGGGGATGGGGGTGAGAGAGCGGTGAGGTGGGCGGCTAGCTCGGCGAGGGTGCAGGACTGGTGTGTGTAGACGTCCACATGGGGAGGAGGCTGCCTAGATGTAAATTCCTCCGGCCTGTGAGAATAGTTAGGCCTGCGTAATTGAACATCCGGCTCTCGATGGCGCGCCAGTTGTCATGGCTCCAGTATCCAGCGGGTGGCGGGAGGCAGCTTACCGTATGTACGAACCAGTCTTGTAGAATAATTTCAGAAGAAATGGACACCCCGGTCCATCCCCGACATCTGAATCTGAGCGCGGAGAGCTCATTGTGCGATGAGCTGGTCGTCTCGGGAGCTCTGCTCTCTGGCCCCGAGCTTGAGCTCAGCATGGTCGGCTGGGAGCGAGCGCGGGCCTATGTACGTATCGAGTCTATCCTAGGATGGCGATGGCGCGCCTCAGGTGTGGGGCGTCCACGTGATGCGGGCCGCTCGGCAATCTTATAGCGCGGCTCGAGCGTCATGGATTTGATCTTCAAGCTACGCGGTCGGTAGAAGACGTGAGGGTATTTTTTTTTGAAACTCTACCTTGAAGTACGTTTGATTAACTGCACTGTCTTGAAATAATCGAACAGTTCAATAGTTGAATCCTAGTCGCTCGAGGCGATGGCGAAAGAACAGCGCCGGAGCGGAGGCTCTTCCGGACCGGACGTGTCTAAGTCGGAGCCGGCCTTTTCACGCAGACCATCAATAGGACGAGAAACGAACAGAGGGAAGAGCGGAAAGCCCGTTTAATGTTTTCCTCCGCTGGCTGTGGCATTGGAGTGAGTTTTCAATGCCTTTGCTGCTGCGGTGGGGAATGCTCTACGGGGCATGTCGCGTCCCGGAGGAGGCGCGTTAAGAGCCCCGATAAACCGAAATGATATGTCCGTTATAAAGCATGAAATCGTTAGTAAATTATCATTATATAAAGTCACACTAGTACTCAATTGATTCGCCTGATCGAGACGAGCAGAACGAGTATAATAACGTGGGCGAAAGCCTCCGGAGTGCTCGTGAAATCGGGGGCAGAGTCATAGCAGGGGAGGGGTGGTGCGGACGGGTGGTCCTGCTTTGGTAAGGAGGAGGACCCGTCCTGTGGCGACCAGCTGCCTCCGGGATTCCTGACCGCCTGACTGGCTCTGGCCGTCGGCACGGAGCAGCTGCCGCGACCCCCCTGTGGAGTCTTCCCCTTGGGCACCCACGCGACGGGCGAGCGACGGGTCCTCGCGGGTGGCACCCTCGGAGAATAACACTGGCCGGATGATCGGATGAAATGAAAGTCGAGAGAGAGAATCTGGGTGCAATTGTAGGTTTGGGATTATAAAAGGCTTCGGCGGTCCTCCCGGGGTTGAGCCTTTGTCTGAGCAGCCATCATTGTCCCGAAGCTACGGGACCCATAGTCTACTGTTGCGGTACCTGTAGTTGCGGTACCTTTTGTTTCTAGGTACCTCGCCTCTATAGCATAGTATGCTTTATAATGAAGTACCAACCAAACCATCCGCAGCGCAGGTACCCCCACCCACGGTAGCCGAAACCTTGGCGCAGGCGCCGCGGAGAGGGACCACAACGTACCTTGGATTTTTACCCTCCTCCGTCCGCCTCCTCCTGCCACCCGCGCAATTGTTTTCCTCCTCCTTCACTCCCCCGCGAACCCGGCCGCCGCCTCTTTCTCCTCACTCCTCTCACCACGACCTCACCACAGGAGGCCCAGCCCACCACCACGACCGCCGCGAAGACCCGCAGCAGCTTTTATCCATAACTGCGCATCAATCCCACTTACACGGGACCCGCGCGCTTCTCGACTTACACGAACCCGCGTTTCCCGCCAAAGCCTCGTGCGCGGCCCACTCCCCGAGGGACAACTTTTCTGCCCAGGCCACCCCCATTTGAATCGTGTCCTCACCCCCTTCCATCCCAAACCTTGTCCTTTCTCGCCGTCCACACTTTTTATCGACCACGACCCGCCAACTTTGGGGACCGTTCGCACATCCACCCGGCGTCGAGACCTACGGGCCACCGAGCGGCACCTCCGTTTGCGGCTTCGCGTATAATCGATTGTGAGGCTGGACTTCAGCCTCGCGCCACCGTTCTCGGCTGTCCTTTTGACGCGACTGCGTGGATGGGAGTGATACATCATGGTACGGCGAATTATCAGGCGCGCTGACCCCGGCACGCGCCGTTGTGTCGACCACGGTCTGACCTCGTATTCCCAGGTGCTGTTCAAACGAAAGCCGGTGGTTATTCCACCGCCTAAAGAGATCAAGGAGAAGAATGTCCAGGTAGGCTCGATCTTGTTCTGTCCTTCCCCCGGTTTCAACCGCGTGGCGGTCGCTGACGAGGTATACAGGTGTGGTATATCGAAAATACCGGGGAGATATTTAGCACCTATGAGGAATATCTAAACAGGTACGCCTTTGTTTTACAACTGACACGCATGGACTATAACTTACTAACGTACTCCAGAATGGACTTCTACAACCAGGTTTGTTGTTTTTGCTCACCGGCCTTGCATTCGAGGCAACACAACTGACCTCATGCCCAGCGCCGGTTCATATGTCAAATCACCGGCCAATCTCGGCTCACCTTCCTCGAAGCCCTCAAGAGCGAGGTAAGTGCGAACTACAATCCTAACACGTCATATCACACGCTAACTGCCTCAGCTCGCCGGTGCAAAGGAAGTCGAACAGGCGTTCCCCGAAGCTCTCAAGGGCCCCGTCCTACGAAAAGTCCAGTTCCAGACCGTCTCGCGAATCGATAACCTCGTCGATAAAATCTTTGACGAATTCCGCCACGACTATTACCCGGGCGAGGCCGTCACGGTCGAGGTCGAGTCGGGGGAGAGGCTCCACGGTACTGTTAGGGATAAGACCCGGTTTGGGAGCAAGATCCACCCGGACGGCACGGTCGGCCAGCCGTTTTCGCGATATTTTGTCAGCCTCGACGACAGGCAGGAGGAGGAGGCCGTCGTAGACGATCACCACATCAGCCGGGACAGGAAGGTCTTCACAAAGTCGGTCCTACGGTCGTTCATTAAGAAGACGGTCACGCGCGAGGCTTGGAATGGCGCGCCCTGGCTTGTGAAGCACGAGTACGCTTCCATGTATCACATCGATACCCGGGTCCCGATTCATCTGCGCTATGACACGAAACTCCAGGAGCGGAAGCAGCTGGCGGCCCAGAAGAAGGCGCTCCAGCCGGGCGACGCGAACGGTTCCCTGAACGCCCAGGAGCCGGCTCGGCTACCGGAGCTGAAGCCCGCAAAGAGCCACAAGGCCAAGTCTCAGCAGATGCTCGGCGTGGGTCACGGTCCGAATGGCAGGCAAAACGGCGCCATGAGGAAGGAGCCCAAGTTTATCCACGTGTCGCCTGGGGACGCCTACGACTTTTCCGCCCCACTTCGCAACAACGCAGGCCAGGCATCCCGCCCGGCAACTCCCCCCCCTCCGCCGCCGAAATACCCGATCGAGGATCTACAGGTTGGGCCCCGTGCTGGCGTCGTCAGGCCTAAGCTACGATTCATGTGCGTGGACCCGCCGGTCACACCAACAGACGATGCTGTCGCCCCCTACACCGAGCAGATCCGCATGGAGTCTGTCGGACCTCTATTAGAGACGTGGGATACGCTCAACGTGTATTGCGAGATCTTCCTCCTCGACTCGTTCACTTTTGATGACTACGTGGAGGCCTTGTGCATCTCCTCTGATGAAGCGACCGTGCCGCTTCTGGAGGAGATCCACTGCGGTATACTCAAGGTCCTCGTGAACTCCGAACAGCAAGACGGAAAGGTCCAAATTGAGCTTCCGGAAGTTGAGGAAGAGGAGGACGAAGAGGAGTCCGAGGACGAGAGCGCCGAAGCGACACCCACCCCCGAGCCCGAGCCGAAGATTAAGCGCGCAACCAGGGGCAGCCTCGCCAAGCTTGAGGCAGAGAGGATAGCCGCCGAGGCCGCGGAGGGGGAGCGCCAGAGTCAGGCCGCGGCGAAGCCCCTGCACCGGGCCGACGAGCTGCTCGAGGACTTTGACTGGATCGAGCACTTGCGGAAGCGCGACTTTGCGGAGGGCGGATGGGAGAGGATAATAGTGGGCCTGCTGCACCAGTTGTCCAAGGACGAGCGCAAAACCGAGACGTGTGAGGAGATCCTGAGCTACCTTGTCCCCGGAGACGTGGAGCCGACGCAGCAGACGGTCAAGGAGCACTACGCGAAGCTGGACGTGAACCGGCGTGTGCAGATACTTCAGATCCTGTGCATGTTGACGATGGGTACGAAGGCGGTGCGGGGGTACATGGAGGACTGCAGCGAGCAGATGACGGCGCTGAGGAAGCAGAAGATTGACTGGCAGAGGCAGCGGAAGCAAGCGTGAGTGGCCACCCGTCTCGTTTATGGCGCTGTATTGCCCTCATGTTTTAACGTTTACTAACACTCCGCAAGACTCGAGGAGTTGAAGGGCCTCAACGACCAGCGCAAGATCCTGCTCCCCGACAACATGCCGCCGTCGCCGCCCCCCGAACAGGAGAAGAGTGCCGACGACTCGAAGCTCACGGACCCTCCATCCTCACCCGCCGACACGCGCGCCGCCACTGAGGAGACGGAGGACGAGGCGAACCCGCGCCGGGGCCTCCGCCGGGCTCGCGACCGCGCGACGGAGCGGCAGAAGAAGCGGCAGGAGGAGCAGGAGCGCAGGAAGGAGGCGGAGGCGGCCAAGGTGCCGAAGCAGTCGAAGCAGTTCCTCAAGGTTCTCAAGGACATCCGGCAGAAGGAGGACCTGATCAAGAAGTGCGAGGAGGAGATTGCGGTTCTGGACAACGACATCCGGGAGGCGGACTGCCCGCGGACGCGGGTCCTGGGCAAGGACCGGTTCTGGAACCGGTACTACTGGTTTGAGCGGAACGGGATGCCGTACGGGGGGTTGCCGGACAGCTCGACTGCGCATGCGGGGTACGCGAACGGGTGTATCTGGGTGCAGGGCCCGGATGACATGGAGAGGGAGGGGTACATTGACCTGCCGACGGAGTTCCAGAACGAGTACAAGGCCAAGTTCAACATGACGGTGCCCGAGAGGAAGGAGCGGGAGGAGGGGGGCTCGAGCCTGTTTAACGCGCGGCAGTGGGGGTACATCTCTGAGCCCAAGGACCTGGATGCCCTGCTAGAGTACCTCGACCCCCGGGGCTTCAACGAGCTGAAGCTGAGGAAGGAGATTGTGGCGTACAAGGACAAGATCGTCAAGGGGATGGAGAACAGAAAGACGTACCTCGAGCCGCAGGCAGAGAAGGAGGAGGAGGAGGAGGGGAAGAGGGTCAGTACCAGGACGAGGGCCAAGGCGGAGGAGGAGGAGGCGGCGAGGTGTCTCGGGTGGAGCAATACTATGGCGCTGGAGGAGCTGGGGCACTTGCATGTCGAGGCGCCGCCGTTGCCTAGGTCGAGGGCCAAGGCGAGGAAGAGGGGGTCTGAGGGGGGTGGACCGCCTGCTAAGAGGGGGAAGAGGTAGATGCCGCGGCTTTTTCTTCTCGACTTGCTTGGAATGGGCGTTGGCATTTTTTTTTCTTGGCGTCTAGGAGTCTGGTTGCAGATACAGACTTGTGGTTCCTGTTTGCCGCATTGGGGAGTCTCCATGCTTTGGCTACTCTCCCCTCTTTGCTTTTGTCTTCTCATTTGCTTGCGGATCGTGGCTTGAGGATTGCGGGATGGGACGGTACCCAGGTTTAGGAAGGGGCATTTAGAGGCAGGGCAGGGGCTGGGGCTGGATGCATTGCGCAAGAGCGAAGCGGTCGTGGTTGTTTGCATGGCGATGGGACACAAGGATAAAACTGGGATATAGATGGGATAGGTCTGGTGCATCTAGCATTGACGTTTTCTCCAAGTGTTTGCCTTGCATACTGTGCCGCGTGCGGAGGGGTAAATTCTCATCCTCTCCGGCCAGCCCGTCATTGGCGTTGTGTTGTGTTGTGTTGTGCTGCGTGGTGAGGCCATGTATCTGTGGATGTACTCCGTACCTGCCTGTGTGACGCAACAAGACCGGAGCACCTCGCATTCAGGGTCCGAATGCGAGCAAGCCGCCCCCACCTCAAGCCGCCGCGCGCCATCGTACCGAACATCCAAGTACGCTTAGAACGGGGCGTAAGAGATCACTAAACAAGCCCGGTCCACAAGGCTTACTGGTCGCCGTGCCGCTCCCCCCGTCGGATCTCTACCCCGTATCTGGTGTAGTTTCCGAAGTTATTTGTCATCGGATGACGGGAAGGGAGGGCCTTCGGAGAGATTAGGCGGCCCCGACCGAGGGAAGGGGGAGGGGCGCTGGGGGACGTACCGCCGCTAGCGCGGTGGATGCCGTCATGGTTCGCGACTGGCGCGGAGCCCAGGCGGGACACATGCGCTCACCGGGGACCGAGGTTTGCGAGGGTACAAAGGGCCGGCGCGTCGCAGTCGCAGTCGCAGTCGGCCACTCGCGAGACTTTCTGCCATTTCCACCTACATACGACGGTCTTGGGAGATTGCATCCTCGCCGAAACTCCGAAACATCTACTGGATACTCTGGGTACCGGCGCATCCAGCCTAGCAGTCTCCAACGTTTGCGCAGACACCGGCGAGATGACGGAGGAATACCCCAAGATCACGGTCCACTGGTAAGCATGCCCCGAGTCGCCCTCCCCAACTGCAACGCCCGCCCTGACATCCCCCAGGCTGGACAAGTCCCGCGCCCAGCGCATCCTCTGGCTCCTCGAGGAACTCCAGCTCCCCTACGAGATCGAGCTCTACCACCGCGCCCCGCTCGAAGCCCCCGCCTCCCTCCGCAAGGTCCACCCCCTAGGCAAGTCCCCCGTCATCACCATCCTGCCCGCCAACGCCCCCGAGGGCACCGAGCCGCTCGTCCTCGCCGAGTCGGCCTTCATCACCACCTACCTCTGCTCCCACTTCGCGGGCCGCGCCTCCGCCCCGCAGACGGCGTCCCTCGTGCCCAAGAAGTGGAGGGATGGGAAGGAAGGCGAGGTAGGCGGCGAGACGGACGCCTGGCTGCGCTGGGAGTACATCATGCACTACTCCGAGGGCACCTTCTTCCCCCTCATAGTCTTCAAGCTCCTCCTCGACATTCTGAGCTCCCCGCGTGTCCCCTTCTTCATCCGCCCGCTGTCCGGCATCATTGCGGGCAAGCTGATCTCGTCGTACGTTTACCCCAACGCGCGGAGGAACCTCGAGTTCCTGGAGGGGATGCTGGGCGAGGGGAAGTACCTGTGCGGCGAGGAGCTGACGGCGGCGGATATCCTGATGAGCTTCGCGTTGATTGGGGCGAAGGACAGGTTTGCCGACGCGGGCGCTTGGAAGGGGGGCATTGAGGGGGAGTTCCCCAAGCTCTGGGCGTACCTCGAGAGGTTGGAGGGCGCGGAGGGGTATAGGCGGTCGGTGAAGAAGGTGGAGGAGCTGGACGGCAAGTTTGACAAGATCTCCAAGTTCTGAGAAGCTTCATCTTGTTGCTGTTGTTGCTGTTCTACGCCGCTCATCCTACAAGTACAATAGATACCACGCTCTAATACAAGCTGCACCCAACTCCCTCCCAACCAAACACTCGAAACCTGAAATCCAACTCCGGCAAGCCCCCCTACCCCATCAACTGCGTAATGTCATCAGGCGGCCACCGCACCTGCGCAAACGTGATACACCTCTTGATCCCCTGCAAGAACTTCCTCGTCACCTCGTCGCCCATCACATGCCCCTTCTCGCCCCCCTGTAGCTTCTCCCGCGCCGACCGCGCGTGGATGCCCACCATGGTCACGCCGATGGGCCACGCCGCCTTGCCGATGCTGAGGCGGAGGTACCCGTCGTTGGCGTCGACGTAGCGCCGCTCCTGCGCGGCCTGGACGATTTCGGATATGGGGGACAGGAGGGAGGGGTTTAGATCGTCGCGCTCGAATTTGCGGAAGAGCTGGGTGCGTGTCAGTGCCGGCTTTTCAGTCTCGTATGATGACGGAGGAGGACAGTGGGAGATGGGATTGGTAAAAAGGAAAAAAAAAAAAAAAAAAAAAAAAAAATAAATGAGGACGGGGACCTACCGGCTTCATGTTCTCCCGCGTCTGCACCATGGCGTTATACGCCAACCGACTCGCCATTGTATCCCTCTTCTCGCCCTCCATCGCCTTCTCGTACTCGCTTAGCACAAGCGTAAAGTACGACGCCAGCTGCCTGTACAGATACCTCCTCCCCTCCTTGTCCTCCGGCACCTTCCCGCTGACCTTCATGTCCTTCTCCTCCAGCAGCTCCAGTGTAGTCGGCACCGGCCCATCCGTCACGACCGTCCCGAGGCGCCTATACCTCCTCACCCTGTCCGCGTGTCCCTCCCCGAAGAGCATGACCGGCTCCCCCAGCATCCTCAGCTTCTTCACCAGCTCCTCCTCGGCAACATCCTCCTCGTCCTCGCCGAGCGGCTCCTCCGCAGCCTCCTCCTTCAACTCCGGCAACCCCAGCCTCTTCCTCCTCTTCCTCTCCTCCTCCTTTTCTTCCTCTTCGCGCCTCTTCCTCGACACCTCGGCCAGCCTCGCGCGCTTCTCCTCCCTCTCGCGCTTCTCGCTCTCCGCGTCCTCCTCCGCCTTCCTCTTCGCCGCGCGCCTCGCCTCCCGCTTCTCCTCTAGGGCCTTTTGCTCCGCCTCGTAGGCCGCGCGGCGCTCGGCTTCGATTTCGGCGCGCCGGACGGCCTTCTTGGGGGCGGGCTTGGAGAGCTCCGCTGCCATGAGGGAGTCGAAGTCCATGGTGGCGCTCTGTGTGGGTACTCTTGGGTTAAGGCGAGTTTCTGGAATGGGCGGGTATCGGATAGTTCCTAGGCAGGCGTTGAGGTTCTGGCGTGGGGGGTGTGGACGGCACTTCGATGTCGCGACGTTAAGGATCCTGGACTGGTTCTCAGCCGCCATCTGAGCTCGAATCGTCAAGTGGCATGCGACTGATTACATAATGAAGGACACCCCACCAAAGTCCGATTCGCAACCCCACCACATCACATGTAAGAGCGACGATAAGCGGTCCGCTTCGAACAGAAGCCCAGAATTCTCAATTAGTGCGAGTAAGAAAGACGGGGCCTCTGCCAACGAGCCATCGATGGCCGGACGGCGTTGTCGGGAACATCCCTGTCTACCTTCTTTAATTATCACGGTCCAACTCGATGAGCAAAAGCATATACGGCAACATGAAGCAGCATTGCCAGCAATGACATCTCTTATTACAGTTTATAACCACCAGCCGACTCGTCTTGGGTATCTCTACTTCCACCATTTCACCGTTCCCCTTTTGTTCGTGCCCTCAAACCATCACGACCTCACGACCCAAAGTACACAACCATGTACCCCAACCAACTCCCCACGACCCCAACCGCACAATACGAGCTCGTAAACATAAGCGGCAAAAACTCGAGCCTCTCCCCAAACACCGCCCCATGCACGACCGAGCAGTACGCCACAAGCGGTACGCTAACCGCAATATACAGCGTACTGAACCGATCCAGGAAGAACCTCCTCTTCCTCCCCGCCCCGGGCGCCGGCGCCAGCCGATCAAACACCATGAGCGTCAGCACCAGCCAGAAGATGGTATACACCGTCTTAACGGGGAACTCGGCCGTCGTGTACAGCAGCGGGAAGAGCGAGACGTGTCCCGCTACCGCCAACGGCTTGAACGCCGAGAAGTGCCGGCGGTCGGTGAGGGCGATGAGCGTGAAGGGAAGGATGACGAGGAGGATGGCCTTCTCGTGGACATGCCACCCAAAGAGGAAGGATGCATAGCCGCAGAGCGTCACGGAGCCGATGAAGTTGTCCCAGGTGGGCCGCCGGAAGAGCTTGGCGAGGGGCAGGAGCTGGAAGGTGAGGGTTAGGAGGAAGCAGACGCGCGGGCTGATGCCCGGGAGAACGGCGAAGGAGGTGTCGCCGACGAGGCCGCGGGTGGCGCTCGTGAGGGCTTCGGTCTTGAGAGATAGGCCGAGGCGGGGGGCAACTGGATGTGTCAGTTGGGCATCATGGATGGCAGGGATGACGTCGCTTACCGGATATGAGGAGGCGGTCCGCAAAGGAGTACAACGCCCAGACGTTGGGCGCCCAGTACGCATGGCAGAGCCCCCTCGAGAACGGGAACAGCCGGCCCAACAACTGCGGCACCTGCCCCAGCGCCACAAACGGCCCAAAAGCCGCCGCAAAAACTGCCGCGATCCCTCCGCCGAGCTTCAGACAGTTCAAGATCCGCGGGCGGAACACGCTGTCCGGCGACAGACAGTACGCGCGCAGGAGGAAGACAAAGTACGCGGGCGCGAGGTAAAGGTAGATGTGCTTGAGGCACAGCAGGGCGGCGAAGATGAGGCCGCTGGCGAGGAGGGTGGGGCGGGCGCGGGCGAGGACGAGGGAGAGGAGGAGGACGCCGTAGAGGAGGCCGTTGTACTGGAAGTGGATGTGGTCGATTATGAGGAGGCCCGGGGAGAGGAGGATGGAGATTGCGGCGGCGTGGGCGGCGCGCCTGTTCTTCGTCGTCGAGTCGATGAACCTGGGAGGTGTCAGCTGGGTTCCGCGACGGCGAGGTGATCCCGGGGAGAAGGGGCGAGAGGGCGGGAGGGACTCACAGTTGGAGCGCGTAGGCTAGCAGCAGCTCCGTCACTATGACAGAGGCCCGCTGGAAGTACACCGTCTGCCAGCTATCGTACTCGAGGTTGTAGACCCGCAGCATGGAGCGGTCGACGAGGCGCGCGACTTGGGCTAGCACCCACTCGAAGTAGGCGAAGAAAGGCGGGTAGTCCAGCGTCCATTCCGACGTGCTCTCGACGTACCACTCGCGCAGCGGCAGGCTGTTGGTAATGGCGAGCCAGTTCCGGTGGACCTCGAAGTCGGTAGACTTGCTAGGGGCTACGTTAGCGGGAGGTGATAATCTCGGGTGCTGGAGCTGCAAGGGCGGAGGGGAAGGGACGTACTACGCCGGGAACAGCAGGACTTTGAAGCCGGCAGCGACGAAGGCGCACTGCGCGATGGAGGGGTACGGCTCACTCATGGCGGCATCCGGGGAGTGGCGCGGGCTCCGGGCGTGGTCTCAACGTGCGGTGGACTTCGGGGCGGGAGGCAGGGACGTCGCGATGTTGGCCTTGGTGGTTGTTTTACCGCGGTTCCGCGGGTGGGTGCTTACGTTATGGTCTGGGTGGGCCGGCTCTTCGGGCGCTATGGGTTCTCCGCAGTGGTACTCGTATCGCCGTACCCCCTCGTATTGTCGTCCACCCCACACGGGGAATGACGAATGGACGGACCTGTCTCGGCTGCCATCCGGTGGCTAAGCCAAGGTGTGAGTGAGGTCTGATTTTGATGTTTCTTTTCTTGCGGATATTTCAGATGAACTAGCCCTACCGTCGTCAACCATTCTCACCCGGCTCTACCCATAAGGGGAACTTGAGTACGTAGGCAAGGGCTCTATGTATCTCCAAGATCTTAGGTCACCGGATCAAGGGAACTGAGGCGACGGAGAGTGCGAGGTTCGCTGTCCAAATTCCGGACCCCGACAAGCGCGCGAGCAGTGATTGGCCGAAGCTCCAGTGTCTTCAGGAACAAGGGTGCGCCGAGCTCAAGGCGTTCGTGACCACGGCAGTACGCCAGGCGCACAATCCAGGCTCCAGCCCATCTCATCCTGAGCCCCTCGGCGAGTCACTTCGACTTGTACGGACACTGGGCCATGCACTAACCCGGGACTCGGCACTGTATGGAGCTCAGTGCGGGAGCTGGTCCCCGTCGGCGTCGGCGTGCCCATTGGAGACGAGCCGTCTTCCTGTGACCTTTCCCAAAATTAATTGGCCTCGTATATCTCGAAACGCCGTAATTTCGTCCTTATCCACCTGGATACTTCTAGACGTCGTCTGGCCCGTTCTCGCGGCCCCATGGTCCCGGCCCCTCGGGTACGCGACTCGACCGAACCCCTGCCAAGCCCGCCGCGGAAGTTGCCATTGGGAATGAGCTCCCGCGCCCCACCAAAGATCGCCGACACGCCTGCGCGTCTCTACCTCGCTCCGCTCCTGCAAAGTGTCCTCAAAGCTCACCGAAGCTCCGACTCTCTAACAAGAGGAGACTTCCCCGCCACCAACTCAGCAATACCACGCTCCTCCGAGCATCTCATTCCTTTGGCTACATCATCTCCCATTCTAGTACTTTCCTGCTTGCCGCTAATTGGTGGCTCCAAGCCTTATTCACCCCCTAATTCGGCCCGCGTGCCTGCCACCTGTTCGCAGCTACTAGAGCTCAAGCCAGCCCTCGCACGACTGGTGGACACCTCCGCCCTTCACCCCGTCGATATCCCCGCGAACCATCGGCTAGGTCCAACGCTGCGGCCACGACAACATGATTCCCTCGAAATCGTCGCTGGCGGCGCTGCTGCTGGCTGGCGCCGCGCAAGCGCAGTACCTCATCAACGAGCTCAGCTTCGGTTATGATGGAAAGTAAGCTCTCCCGTCCCCTCGAGACTCCCCGTCCCCCTTGCCCTCCCAGCTCCCAGCTCCCAGCCCCCAGCTCCTCCCCCAGCCCAGACACCTAACGAAAGCCCCAGGATAAAACCCCAAAACGGCAAGATCCCCAACTTCGTCATCGAAGGCTCCCCCAACGCGCCAGAGGTCCTCTCCAACCGCGTCGTCCTCACTCCCGTCGCCCCCGGCAACCAGCGCAGCGCAATCTGGTCCGAGCAGACCCTCGACCACGAGACGTGGGTCGCAGACGTCGATTTCCGCGCCAGCGGCTCCGAGCGCGGAGGCGGGAACCTCAACATCTGGCTGACGGCCGGCGGCGCGGCCGAGATGGGCTCCAGCAGCATCTACAACGCGGGCCGCTTCGAGGGCCTTGGCATCGTGGTCGATGCGTCTGGCGGTGGCACTGGGGGTATGGTCAGGGGCTTCTTGAACGACGGGACGGTGGACTATTCGTCGGGGAGGGACCTGGATGGCCTCGTGTTCGGGCAGTGCAAATACGCGTACCGGAACCTGGGGCGGCCGTCACAGATCAAGTTGAGGCAGGGCGCCGACAGCTTCAAGGTCGAGATTGACGGGCGCTTGTGCTTTGAGAGCGACGAGGTGCAAATGCCGGCGGGGTACAAGTGGGGCATCACGGCCGCGACGCCCGAGAACCCGGACTCGTTTGAGATCTTCAAGCTGGTTGTCATGTCGGAGAAGTCTGGTGGCGGCAAGGCAAACGCCAACTCTAACTCTAACAACGGCAACAAGAACCAGCAGCGCAAGCCGAAGCAGCAGCAGCAGAAGAAGCAGAAGCCCAAGGCCCAAGAGGACGACAGCCAGTTTGCGGCTCGCGACGACATCCCGGACGAGACGTTCGACCTCGACGACGACCTCGACACGACAGCGTCGCAGCTCTCGGACCTCCACAACCGCATCCAGACGGTGAACCAGCACGCGTCCTCCATCCACCGCACGCTCTCCAAGTCCCAGCAGACCTCGGACAAGCGGCACGGCGAGCTGACCAAGATGCTGGGCGAGATCCGCAGCGACCTCCGCCGCCTCGAGGCGCTGGGCGGGATCGGGAAGAAGCTCGAGGCGCTGGAGAAGGAGGTCAAGGGGCTCAAGGGCGAGGTGGCGAATAAGATGAAGGCGTCGGAGAAGACGCTCAAGAGCGTGCTTACGGACCACCACGATACGATCAAGGATAACATTGTGGCGGCTGCGCCGGGGATGTGGGGGCTTATCGGGATCATTTTCGCGAGCCAGATTGTGCTTGGTGGGTTCTATATCTGGTATAAGAAGAGGCAGAACAACATGCCCAAGAAGTATGTCTAAGTGTTGGGTGAAGGTAAAAAGTCAGGAGCGAAGGGGTGAGAGGGGGGGGGGGGTGAGGGGAGGTAGGGGGGGGGGGGGGGGGAGGTGCAAGAGACGGGGATTTGGGTGTTGCGTTTGTGTG
>JAMFQS010000032.1:0-13593 GCA_025503055.1 Sordariomycetes sp. B11D1 | reverse complement strand
CCCGCCCCCGCCGGCCCCCCCCCCCCCCCCCCCCCCCCCCCCCCCCCCCCCCCCCCCCCCCCGGCGCAAGAGACGGGGATGAGGGTCTTGCGTTTGTGTGCACCGTCGATATACGTTCTCCGCACTTGCTTCGTTTTGGATTCGAGGGTGTTAGGAGTGTCATGATTAAAGACAATTGGATTATAACGCGCCGCTACCTGAGAATGATGACATGACGGAAGTTGGCGCACACTCGGTTTGCCCTCGTTCGCGAGGGGCTTGTTGCACTTCACCCTAACCCAAGTAGATCGAGATGGCCGCCGCAGCTACTCAAGATTCCGTCAATGCCATAAGAGCCTACCTCAAACAAGAGTGGATCTACCGCACGGCTCCTTCAAGCCCACCCTAGCTCGCGCCACACTTTACCGGACCATGGCCAAACGACCTACTCCCCATTGATGATCCTCAACATCTCCTCCCCCTTCGGCGCGCTGGTGAGGTTCTCATAACCTCTCTCCGTAACCAGGATGTCGTCCTCGATGCGCACCCCGCCGACGGGGTAGAACAGCTCCAAGACGTCGGCGTCAATGTAGCGCGAGTGGACAGGGTGGTTGAGGAAGTATCCCTCGAGGTACTCACGGCAGAAGTAGCTAGCGCCCGGTTAGCGGTGACCGTATCACGGGGGTTGGCTGGGATTCAAGATGAGAAAGGCGAAGAGGGTACTCACATGCCAGGCTCGATCGTCACAACCATATTCTTCTCAAGCCTCTGCCGTCCCCGGGGCGCAGGCCCCGCCCAGGGCAGGAGATCCTTCACATCCTCCGCCGTAACAACCTCCCTCCGTGTCCTCTTCACCCCGGCCCCAGCCTCCGCCCCCTTCACAAGCAGCCTCTCCGGCCCCGAGACATCGTGCGTCTCAAGCCCGATGTGATGCCCCAGCCCGTGCGGGAAGAAGCCCGAGATGGTCCCCGCCTTGAAGATCTCGCCCGCCGTCCCGCCCCTTAGGACACCCAGCCTCAGCAGGCCCGAGACGGCGACAGCCGCGGCGTGTAGATGGAGTTTGTAGAAGGGGAGGCCCGGCCTCACGGCGGCGATGCACTCGTTCTGCATCTTCTCCACGATGCCGTAGATCGCCCCCGCCTGGTCCGAGAATTTGCCGTTGATGGGCAGCGTCCGCGTCACATCGCTGGCGTAGACGTTGAACTCGCACCCCGCATCCACAACGACTAGCTCCCTGCCCTTGAGCTCCTGATCGTTGTCCTCATAATGCAGCGTCGCGGCGTTGGTACCTGACCCCGCGATGGGGGCGTAGGCCTGGTTCTTCGCCCCGCGGAGCGCGCACTCCGCCCTGAAGACCGCCTCGATCTCGCGCTCGTTCTCAAAGGTGAGCAGCTTCCTCGCGACGCGGCGGTGCGCGGCGGAGGAGATTGCGTTCGCGCGGCGGATCATGGCGATCTCGTACTTGGTCTTGATCACCCGCGCGGCGTCCATGCGGGGGAGGAGGGCCGCGGCGTCGACGCGGACGCCACGGGCTGTCTCGGGCGAGAGCGGGGGCCGGTGGGAGGGGTGCAAGAGGTAGAGGGCCGGGCAGGGGGACGAGGAGAGGGTGTGCGAGATGTAGCGGGACATGTCGGGGGCGTAGCGCACGTCATCCACGTCGAGGCGGGAGAGGCACTCTTCCGGGGTCGGGGTGCGGCCGTACCACAGGACCTGGCGCGGCTCGACGTAGGGGACCCAGAGGATTAGGGCCGAGGTGGCGATGTCGTAGGTCAGCGCGCAGTCGGGGAAGTCGGCGCCGCTCATGTAGTAGAAGCTGGGTGGCGTTAGCCGTGAGATGAAGAGGGTGCCGGGGAGAGAGGAGAGCAGCGTACTATCGGCGCTGGCGGAAGGGCGGCGACATGTCCGAGTCTTCGTAGGTCCGCGTGGGCTCGCCCGGGAGGAAGATGAGGCCGCTCGTGATGCCGTGCTCTCTGGCTAGCTCGGCAGCCACCTTTTTGGCGTGGAGCTTGGCTGCGTCGGTCAGCTTGGAGAGACAATCGCCTCGCCGGCGCACCGGGCCCGGGAATCATCGCCGGAGATGTGGATGTGTCCGTGTTTCCATACCTGGGTACTTCCCCAGCTTCTCAAGGTCGACGCCGTCATCATCTTCGTCCTTGGCGCTGACCAACCTGCCTCAAAGTCAGCGACAGACGCCGAGGAGCCGACCGGTCGGGGAAAGCTCACAGCGCGTCGAACTCGTCTTCGAAGTCGAGGCCAAAGTCGAACTCGGTGTGCGCCTCCTGGGGCTCGGGTACCCTCGGTGCCATTTCTGTCGGCGAGTGTGTTCACCTTTTGGCGAACAGATGCTGCGCTGTTTCAATGATGTGGTGAGCTCGGGTGAGTGAGCCTGGGGGCCTTGCGTCGGGAGGTGGAGGAGCGCGCCAGCCACGCTGTGGGAGGGGTGGGGACCGTGCTGATTGTAGAATGCGACACAGTATCCGGGGCGGCGCCGCGAGTCCTCCACCTGCCGGTTCGGGTCCGCTCCGACAAGCGCGGAAGCTGAACGTTAGTTCCGCCATTGCAACAATCACGCAACTGCCGGACGCAGAAAAGGGAGGATTTGTATTCTAACCGTGCTCATTGAGGGGGGAGCCACCCGGGGTATAATACAGACAAGGCAGAGAGTAGCCACCGCCCACCGCCCACGTACAAGTACACACAAATGTCTTCCATCACTCGCGCACGACAACGGCGCCCTCCCACTCCACATCAACACCCGCAAACCCCGCCAATCTCCCCAGCAGTCCCCTCCTACAAAGCTCATTCCCCAGCGCCTCCTCCATCACCGCCGCCCTCTCCACCGCCCACCACGACCCCCCCAAGAACCTCCCCGCGCACCGATACAGCAGATACAGCACCGCCAGAGCTCTCGAGTCCCCCGCCGCCACGAGGTCGCAGAAAGGCCTATAGCAGACGAGCGGGAACGAGAGGAAGGCCCTCTCCAGCTCCTCCCGCACCTCCGGCTCGGGCTCTACGCCCACGTACATGTGCTCCGCGTGCAGCAGCACGGCCACGCGGTCCGCTGCTATCTCGAACGCCAGCCGGGTGTAGAGTTCGCGCTCGGCCGGGGTGGGGCACCCCGTGTGCCGAGTCTGCATCGCGAGGAGCGAGAGGATGTGCGCGTCGGAGCAGACCTGTGGGCAGGGATCCGGCACGGCGGCGACGGTGTTGAAGGGGTGTTCCGCCGCGCGGTCCAGTCCTGGGCCATACCGACTCCTCCCCCGCCCCTCGTCTTGCGCCTGTTCCTCGGGAGGCAGCGTCGGATTACCCGTCCTGAACTGCACGTCATCGTACAGCTCCATTATCCGCCCCCTCAGCACGCGATAATCCACCCCCTTCCCCTCCAACATGACCCTCAGCGCCCCGCACCTCTTCTCCTTGACCAGCCTCCCAAAGATGCTCGCGTGCCTCACCGGCAGCTGCCACGACAGCAACCTGACGTGCCGCACCCCCTCGCTCAGTAAGAACAACTGGTCCCGCGAGAGGTCACCCGCCGGGCCCGGGGCGTCGACGTTACACCAGCAGAGGTAGTGCAGGAGGATGGCGGTGCCGAGGCGCGCGTCGCGGTTTTCGACCGTGATGGCCTTGTCGAGGTCCGCGCGGAACTGGGAGCACGACTTGGAGAGGAGGAGGAGCGCGGCATTGGAGTAGCGGCGGGAGGTGGGAGTAAGGATGTTTAGGTGGCGGGCTGAGACGGCGAGGATGGCCGTCATGAGGTATTCATGCTGGCGTGGGATAGCTCTGGGTTTCGGAACCTGGCTTGCGTACGGGATAGTCGGACGCCATTGTGGGGGGGGGGGGGGATAGGACCAGAGGAGGCACCGCGGCTTACATGGAACGAAAGTTGGATCACCTCGGTCCACAGGTCTGAAAACGCCAGCGTCCGGAACGTCACTTGTATGAAGTGGTGGAACAGCTCGAGGTGGAGGAGGTTCACGCGCGCGTCGACGTCCGGGAGGGGGTTTAGCTCGCGGGGCGGCGAGGTCGCGGGCGTGAGGTCCGCGGGCGTGAGCGGTTTCACGCTCGAGAGGGAGCACCTCTCGCGGCGCTTCTCGCAGTTGCTGCAGGGGGCGTTCTCGTCGCACTACCATTGGAATTAATTATGGGCCATTCTAACGTGGGAGCGGGGAGATGCTCTGTCGGGGCATGTTACGGGCAGGGGGTATGGGCACGATGATGTGGTGTGTGAGACAACAAGGGGCGGATCCAACATCTTAGGCATCCCGTAATAATGGTAGAAAAAGACGTGTAAGGGCCAAGATTGGATAGAAGCAGGAAACAATGCCCGGAAGCCTACGCACCTTGACCTTCCGGCGCTTGCATGCCGCGCACCCCCACCGACTCTTCCGGTGCGCCCTCTTCTTCCGCGTCTCGGCCCCGGGCGCGCGGATGGCCCGCATCGTCGGCAGGTCCGCCTCCCCACCGAGCAAAAAGGTATGCGAAAAGGTTTCGGCGTCGGCGGGCTCCATTGCTCGCTCAGAGCAGGGCCCCCCTGCAGCGGAGCTCGTGCGGGTGTGTGTGTGTGTGTGTGTGCCAGACTCAGCGCCGGTGAAGCGGAGACTGGCGCGTTTGGCTTTGTGAAGATGGAGGCGTCGCAAAGCTCGCATAGAGTCGTCTTGTCTGCGGCGAAGACAGTCGTTTGCAGGGCTGAAGTCGGATGACGGAGGTCAGCGCGGCCGATAGCTCGGGGGGCTCAACCCCGCGGTGACGCGTGAGAAAGTCCACGGGGCGCCGGGGCAGTGCGCCCCGTCGCACTCGGATTCCCGATTTGGAATGCGAGGCCCCCACTGGTCATGGCGGGTCTGATTCTCCACCGCCATCAGCGCCAAGCCCTCCCCCGTGGAAAGGATGGAGAAATCACGCCAGCGAGGCCCTCGGCGGGCCCGTGCTTCGGCGATAGGGCCAATGTCTTGCGTCGGTATGACTGTCTTGACGTGGGCCGCGAAGGGAGATGCCAGCAGGATTCCGGAATGATTTCTGCAGGGCAGGCCTGCATGCTGGGAATACGCGAATACGGTCTCGCGTTCGGCATGTTGATACGGCGGCGACGGGGAATGCTGCTGCCTAATCACCCAGGCGTTCGCAATCTCTTCTCAAAGGGGAAATTTACGAGACGGCGCGGATCGTCCTCGTCGTTCTCGCGCTATGAGATAATCACCCCATCTAAAAGTCGGCGGAGAACCACCGACTTGCCGACGGTACCAGGAGGTACAGGGCGGGAATCGCTTGGTTAGCACATGGCTTGTGGGGTACTGCCGAGGGAGCTTTGCTAGCTCTTCAAGGCGTTAGGGGTCGAGCTCTGGCCCTGCGTGGGTTGGGAACAAGGGTCCTCGTCGCTGGCGCAGAAGTCGTCGGAAAACATGCGGCGGGCTCGCGCCGTCAGATGCTTCTTCTCCGCACAACGCCACGATGTGCTCGCAAGGATTGCTTACCAGATCCTCCGGAGTTTCCCGCGTCCAGCAGGCCCAGCTCGGCCGGCGATGCTCGCAAAGTCCAGGGGCCCCCGTGTTCCCCCACGGAGCGCCTCTCGGCACAGGCATCCGAGTCAGGCTGACAACGCTGTTCGGTTGCGCGCCCCCGTATCTCGTATAGTTCCGCGTCTGGAGGCTTTCCGGCGCCAATCGCCGGGACCCGGCAAACGATTTCCCGTTTCTTGGGTCGCTTTGTCGCCGAGTGGTACGTAACCCATGTGCAAGGTGCCAACGGCGGGGTTCCGGGGTGTTGCAAGACCCCGAGCGAGCTTTTGCGTATGTAATCACGAACTTTTGGGCATCTGATACTGCGTCAGCGGCGCCCACCCCCCCCCCCCCCCCCCAAGTCTCACATATCCACAACGGGGGCGTGCGCGAGTCACGCCGTCCCGGAGACTTGGGACGGACACATCAGCGTGCGCAAATTCGCCTATCGAAGGAAGGGACCGTGTCACTCGGTGGGATGCTTCCGACCTGAGGAGCGGCGAGTTTGCCGTCCCCCGCCAGCATGTCGCCGCTTATGTCTGCGACGTGAATCCACTTCGAGCCCGTTAATCCCCGACGTGAAGGATCCCCTCCGTGAGTAATGTAGATCACTAGCGTCGCCCTTGCGTGGAAAATTGCCGGTGTGACAGGAGTCGGCGTTACCAAACAGCCAGCGTGGACGAGAGCTCCACGGTCTCTTTAGGCTCTTCGCGCAGTTTATTCCGCTCTGGTGGGTCCCCGTACCCCCGTGTACCACCCAGTCTCCAGGCGCAATACGTTCCCGCCAACAAAAAGAAGAGTTCGGATCCAGGATAGCGGCACAGGGAGAGACAAGTACCTTCGCTTTTCTCGCATTCAAGCGGGATTGGGACTCCCATTCGCGGCGGCCTCCCTCGTCCTTTTTTTTTTTTTTTGCCATAATTCAAATTGTGACATCCTCTTCTTGCGCACCCAGTCCTTTTAATCAGAGTCCAGGCCAACCTTTATCCCCAAGCTCATCTCAGAGACTCACTTCCCCTTTCTCAAGTTTTTACCTCGACACATCCCGGCCTCCCGCTAGCCGGCTTGGCACGCACGCCCTAAGTCCGGGGTCAGAGCTAACCAGCTGCACGCAATCTCCAAACGCCGGAGGCGCGCGAGTGAATGGAGTCGCCTGCCTTATCTCCACCTGTCCACACTCTCCCGCTTCTCCGCCCCCCCAACACCCCTTTTAAAAGTCCTCGGCCCCGTTCCTGAAAGGGAAGGCGACGGTGGGGCCGCTAGCTCGGGACCTTTTTAGCCCGTCGCATTCGCAGCTTCGCTTCCTGGAGGATAAGAGCGGCGCCAGGTCCCGTTCTCCATTCCCCCTCGTCTCCCGCCCAGCTCCCTCGGCCCACTTCACGCGGCAACACCAACGACGCCCCACCGATCGCCCACGATGGCCGCCACCGACCCCGAGAAGGGCGGTGCCCCGAGGCCCTCGTCCACCTCAAGCCGCGCCTCGGCCGCTACAGCAACCTCCGCCCCCAAGCCCGTCCCGGCGGCATCCTCCGCTCCCGCCGACAAGGCCTCCAGCGACCAGCCGCGCCCGGACCTCGAGAAGGCCGACACGCGCCTCTCGCGGGACAAGCCCCCCGACCAGGATGACCTCTACGCGCACCTGCCCCCGCACGAAGCAGACGTGCTGCGCCGGCAGGTCGCGACGCCCGACGTGAAGTCCGGTGTCCTGACGCTGTACCGGTACTCGTCGCGGAACGACCTGCTGGTCATCTTCGTTTCGGCGATCACGGCCATTGCGTCCGGCGCGGCGCTGCCGCTCATGACGGTGCTGTTTGGCAACCTGCAGGGCACGTTCCAGGATTACTTTGCTCCGGGGACGGACATGACGTACGATGACTTTATGGACGAGATTGTCAAGCTGATCTTGTACTTTGTGTACCTGGCCATTGGAGAGTTTGTGAGTGGTCCCCGAAGCTGACGGCGTGTTCCCGGAGGGTTGCTAATCCTTGCAGATCTGCGTTTACATCTCGACCGTCGGCTTCATCTGTAAGTCTCACCGCGTGTCTCAGACCAGCACTTCAACGGCTCGCGCTCTACACGTTATCCGGGACACATTGAACAGAACCCCGCTAAACGCCCTGTAGACACTGGCGAGCACATCAGCGCCAAGATCCGCGAGCACTACCTCGAGAGCTGCATGCGCCAGAACATCGGCTTCTTCGACAAGCTCGGCGCCGGCGAGGTCACGACGCGCATCACGGCCGACACGAACCTGATCCAGGACGGCATCTCGGAGAAGGTCGGTCTGACGTTGTCGGCCGTGGCCATGTTTGTCTCTGCCTTTGTCATTGGTGAGTCTGCTACCTTCCTCGCCCCTCCTAACCCCTTCCCCTCGATCCCCGTCTTTGGCGACGACGTACTGACACCCCCAGGCTTCGTCAAGTACTGGAAGCTCACCCTCATCCTCTTCTCCACCGTCGTCGCCCTCATGCTCACCATGGGCGGCGGCTCCACCTTCATCCTAAAGTACAACCAGCAGAACCTCGCCGCCTACGCCGAGGGCGGCAGCCTCGCCGAGGAGGTCATCAGCTCCGTCCGCAACGCCGTCGCCTTCGGCACCCAGGACCGCCTGGCCCGCCAGTACGACGCCCACCTCGCGCGCGCCGAGCGCTTCGGCTTCCGCGTCAAGGCTGCCATCGGCGTCATGGTCGCCGGCATGATGCTTATCCTGTACCTCAACTACGGGCTCGCCTTCTGGATGGGGTCCAAGTACCTCGTCGACGGCGTGGTGGAGCTCAGTAGTGTGCTTACCATCATGTTGGCCGTCATGATTGGCGCGTTTAACCTGGGCAACGTGGCGCCTAATGTCCAGGCGTTTACGACGGCCGTCGGTGCTGCGGCCAAGATCTTCAACACCATTGACAGGGAGTCGCCTCTGGACCCTACCGACGACAAGGGTGAGAAGCTGGACGTCGTTGAGGGGACCATCTCCCTGCGGGACGTCAAGCACATCTACCCCTCGCGGCCAGAGGTGACCGTCATGGACGGCGTCTCCCTCGAGATCCCCGCCGGCAAGACCACGGCGCTCGTCGGCGCTTCCGGCTCTGGAAAGTCCACCATCGTCGGCCTCGTCGAGCGCTTCTACGACCCCGTGCAGGGCTCCGTGCTCCTCGATGGCCACGACGTCAAGGGACTGAACCTGCAGTGGCTGCGCCAGCAGATGTCGCTTGTGCAGCAGGAGCCGACGCTCTTCGGGACGACCATCTACCACAACATCCGGTTCGGGCTCATCGGGACCAAGTCGGAGGGCGAGTCCGAGGAGAGGTGTAGGGAACTGGTCGTCGAGGCGGCCAAGAAGGCCAATGCCCATGACTTCATCTCTGCGCTGCCGGAGGGTTACGACACGCATGTCGGCGAGCGCGGATTCCTGCTGTCTGGTGGCCAGAAGCAGCGCATCGCCATTGCCCGGGCCGTTGTCTCTGATCCCAAGAGTAAGTGCACACACACATGCGCCTCCACCTGCGACTAGGAGACTAACAGACACCCACAGTCCTCCTCCTCGACGAGGCCACCTCCGCCCTCGACACGCGCTCCGAGGGCGTCGTCCAGGCGGCGCTAGAGGTCGCCGCCGAGGGCCGCACGACCATCACCATCGCCCACCGCCTCTCCACCATCAAGGACGCGCACAACATCGTCGTCATGTCCGAGGGCCGCATCATCGAGCAGGGCGCGCACAACGAGCTCCTCGAGCTCCGCGGCGCCTACTACAACCTCGTCACCGCGCAAAAGATTGACGCCGTCAAGGAACTTGCCGCCGCGGGCGTGGACGAGGAGGACGAAGAAGAGGACGAGGCCGCGCTGATTAGGAAGCAGAACACCCGGGAGGGCGAGCAAGCGTACGCCGAAGACCCCGACGACGCCTTCGCCAAGCTCCGCAAGACGACGACGACAAAGTCCGCCTCGAGCGTCGCGCTCCAGAACAAGAAGCCCGAGGAGGAGCACCACTACTCCCTCTGGACCCTCATCAAGCTCATCGCCTCCTTCAACAAGAACGAGTTGCCCCTCATGCTCATCGCCTTCTTCTTCACCATCATCTGCGGCGGCGGCAACCCCACGCAGGCCGTCTTCTTCGCCAAGCAGATCGTCACCCTCGCGGTCCCCGTCACGGACGAGAACCGGCACCAGGTCAAGAAGGACTCGGATTTCTGGAGCGCAATGTACCTTATGCTCGCGTTTGTGCAATTCATCGCGTTTGTCACTCAGGGAGTCATCTTTGCGCGGTGCTCGGAGCGGCTCGTCCACCGGGTCAGGGACCGCGCGTTCAGGACTATGCTGAGGCAGGACGTCTCCTTCTTCGACAAGGACGAGAACACGGCCGGCGCGCTCACGAGCTTCCTATCTACCGAGACGACGCACATTGCGGGCCTGAGTGGCGTCACGCTCGGCACGATCCTCATGGTCCTGACCACGCTGATCACGGCCCTCGCGCTGTCCATCTCCATCGGGTGGAAGCTCTCCCTCGTCTGCGCGTCCATGATCCCCGTGCTGCTGGGCTGCGGCTTCTTCCGCTTCTACATCCTCGCGCACTTCCAGCGGCGCTCGAAGAGCGCGTACGCCAGTTCGGCCACCTACGCCTCCGAGGCCATCTCCGCGATCCGTACCGTCGCGTCGCTGACGCGCGAGGCGGACGTGCTGAGCCAGTACCAAGCGTCGCTCGCCACGCAGCAGCGCGCGAGTCTAAAGTCCGTGCTAAAGTCGAGTCTCCTCTACGCCGCCTCCCAGTCCTTCCTCTTCTTCGCCTTTGCGCTGGGCTTCTGGTACGGTGCCACGCTCCTCGGGAAGCTCGAGTACACAATGTTCCAGTTCTTCCTCTGCTTCTCGGCCATCATCTTTGGTGCGCAGTCCGCGGGCACAATCTTCTCGTTCGCGCCGGACATGGGCAAGGCGCACCACGCGGCGCAGGAGCTGAAGACGCTGTTCGACCGCCAGCCGAGCATCGATACGTGGTCTGGGGACGGGGAGACGGTAGGTGAGGTGCAGGGGACAATTGAGTTCCGGGACGTGCACTTCCGGTACCCCACGCGGCCCGAGCAGCCTGTTCTGAGGGGCCTGAATCTCGAGGTCAAGCCGGGCCAGTACGTCGCGCTGGTGGGCGCCTCGGGGTGCGGGAAGAGCACGACTGTCGCGCTGCTGGAGCGCTTCTACGACCCGCTGGCGGGGGGTATCTACGTCGACGGCCGGGAGATCTCCTCGCTGAACGTCAACGAGTACCGCTCGCACATTGCGCTGGTAAGCCAGGAGCCGACGCTCTACCAGGGTACGATCCGCGAGAACATTCTCCTCGGGACCTCCCGGTCCGAGGTCCCCGACTCGGCGGTCGAGCACGCCTGCCGCGAGGCCAACATCCTCGACTTTGTCAACTCCCTCCCCGAGGGCTTCAACACGCTTGTCGGTAGCAAGGGCGCGCTCCTAAGCGGCGGCCAAAAGCAGCGCATCGCCATTGCTCGCGCCCTCATCCGGGACCCCAAGATCCTGCTCCTCGACGAGGCGACGTCTGCGCTTGATTCCGAGTCGGAGCACGTGGTGCAGGCTGCGCTTGACAAGGCGGCCAAGGGCAGGACGACGATTGCGGTTGCGCATAGGCTGAGCACGATTCAGAAGGCGGATGCGATCTACGTGTTTGACCAGGGAAGGATCGTGGAGAGGGGGACGCATTCGGAGCTGATGAGGGAGAATGGGCGGTACGCGGAGCTTGTCAACCTGCAGAGTTTGGAGAAGAGGTAGGGAGCGGTGGGTTAGGGAGAGGGCGAAAAGGTCGACGGAGGAAGACAAGAGCAGGGGTAGGGCTTGTTGTGGGGAGCGTGGATCTTGCATGGACGGGCGTTTTTTTGGTTTTTTTTTCTGTTTTGTTTTGTTTTGCGTTCTGAGATACTCCTACCGGCGATGACACCGCTCCGTATACCATCTAATGTACGTCCTGAATACACAAACTAGATTCCATGGGAAGACCTGCTTTGGAACGCGCACCTGGGTCACCTAGACGCGAAAGGGAAGCATCACACAAGGTCTTTGGGCGCTGCTGAGCCTATACTTTGCACGGCGACGCCCGGATAGGGGCCGTCGATTGTCTGGCGCGGCGGAGAGTGGGACAGGGCGAGTGAGACAGTAGTCGCACGCGACCGGGCTTGTCCCGTGCGTGTCCTTGAGGGTCCTCGAGATGCATCCGGCGACACAGACATGCGGTGGGAGGTGTGGCACGCGGGTTGCAGGTGACTCCCGCCCTTTCCCGGCCCTGACAGGCCTGTCCTATCCTCTGTACCGTGTTTCTTTCGCATTTCTTCCGGCCCCCTCTCTCATAGGGGGAGGACCGGATCGGACTCGTCGGTGGACGCTGTCCCGCGCCGGCGAGGACGTACTGAGGGCGTCTTCTCCGGGTGGCTTGCCTCCTCGGGCACGAGGCGCCCGGCGCGTCGCGTGTCTTGCTTTGCGTGGGCGTATTGCCGCATTCGGAGACGCCAACGCGATAATGAAAGTCACGAATCCTTTCCTTCTGCCCTTTTCGACACCCCCTTTCCCCACTCGAAAACGAGGATGGCGTCGCCAACTGAACCATGCATGCATCAGCAAAGTGTCAAGGTCTCGCGCCTTGTAATGTCTCGGAGACCCCCACTATCCTCGTACTCGGTACGAGGGAGGAGCCTCGAGAGGGACAGCCAGAGCCGCTGTGCAATGTCGTGCAGAATAAGCTCCGGTACCTTGCAGAGGCGCAGGCTCCCATTCGCGCCCAGTGTCCCTCGGTGAGGGCGCTAGTGGTAGCCTAACCTATTCCGGGGCCCCTTTGACCCAGGGGGCCCCTGCCTGGCGTAGCCTCGATTGGCTTCGCCTCACCGGAGGGAACTTTCCGGCTCAGCTTCCTGTCCAGACTTCCCTCCCGTCGCGCCTTCCCAGGCCGGCATTCTGACAAGAACACGCAGGGACGAGAAAACAGAACACGCCTGGTTGTGGATTGCCATATTGAGAGGCTGCGCGTGAGCAAAAAAAAAAAAAAAAAAAAAAAAAGGCAACATCTGCTGGCGGAAGATGAGATGGCAACCTCACCCGTCCATCCAGCGGTTCGTATCGCCACCAAGCACTGCAAAGGAAAACAGCCCGGCCCTCCCGAGCGACCAATCCCAATCCCACCCCGCGAGTCAAAGCAGCCAAATCATTCCGATCCGGGAAAAAAAAATGGCACCCACAGGCATACACGCGAGCAACTCGCTTAGCCTCCATCCCCACCCTTTCCCTCCCGGCGCGTCATCCGCGACCAACATCCAAGAACAGCAACAATCAGCAGAAACAAGCTTTGCGATCAGCAGCCCCCTCCACCCCTCGTTACACACGAGAACATTCTCGAAAGCCACTACTGAGAGCGATCGCCTCGGGAGCAAGCAAGGAACGCTTCCAGCGCACGCATCGCTGACCCTGCAGGCCGACAGATGAAGCCGGTGAGGAGCGAGCTGAAGCCTGTCGGTGCGGTACGACGCCCCACTCCACCGGGAAGGGTCACCGCACGCTAGCGATTTCCCGCGTGCATTGAGGGTTGAAGGAGGGGGGGGGGGGGGTGCGCCGGGCCAGGCGCGCCTTGCCTAATTTGGCGGCGCCCAGGCACGCGAGTGGGGCGAAGCAGCTTGTGGGGCACCGTCCGGTCAAATGGTGTTGGTGTTGGCGTGAGTGTGCGCACGGAGCGGAGCCGAGGGACGCGCCGGGGGGCCCTGCGTCGCCGTTCATGCTGTGCTTTCGTGTTACCGGACACGAGGTCAAGTCGTTCTTGGTGTCTCGAACTGTGCTGGAAGGAAATGTCTTCTCTTTTCCTTTATATTCTTCAGGGGCGAGGGTGGGTGGTTTCAAGGACGCTCTGACGAGCACATGTATGGCCCTCTCATCTCCACGACCACGACCCGTCCAAGCTGACTCGCCCGACGCGACAGCCACCGTTGACACCACCTAATATGCACCTTGCGTGCCGGCCGCCGAGCGAATACCCACTTCCCCAATATACCCATGCCACCTCCACCATCGCTGCCACCGTCGACGCATCAACGCTAATTAATCCCAACTACCGTTACGGCAATCCCACCTCCCCGGCCGACGGGCCACC
>JAMFQS010000031.1:122124-253640 GCA_025503055.1 Sordariomycetes sp. B11D1 | reverse complement strand
CGACTACTAGGATGCTATCGTACTTCGTTCCTATTGCTAGATCTTTTGATTCTAGGAGTTTGACTATAAAGTCTATTATGATCGACTCCTATAGTTTCTTTGGTATAGGGAGCGGTTGAAGTTCCCTATAAGGTTTATGTCGTCTCGCCTTGCTTTTCGCGTAGACGTTACATCTTTCGATAACCTTTTTGATATGCTTCTTTAGGTTCGGCGTATCGTATTCCTATTATATCTTTTTTATAGTTTTGTAAATTCTAAGGTGTCTATGCATTGGCGATTTATATACCCGTGTGATGAGTTCTTCGTAGGTGTTTTCTGGGATAAATACCTTATCGTTCCTTTTCCAAAATAGTTCCTCGTATTATAGTTAGTCTCGTTCCGCTATACTCGCGATACTCTCTTTTTCTTGCTCGTATCCCTATATTAGTTGCCGTGTCTATGTGGTGTCGTACTGCACTCTATAGGTAGCCGCGAATTAACGTAGGCTTCCATCGGCTTCTTGGTATAAGACGGTTTGCGTCTCTGTAGGTACTTTCTGAAAGTGTTCCGCCTTGCGGCTAAGGGCGTCTGCCTATCTATTATCTATTCCTCTAACGTAAACAATTTTAAAGTCGTAACTTGCTAGTTCTTATATCTATCGTGCTTGTCGTTTGTTAAGGTCTTATTTCTTTATAAAACTAGAGAGGTTCTTATAGTCTGACTAGATAAGAATCTAGTGCTTAGCGCTAATTAAGAGATATCTCTAATCCTTTAAAGCTTCTACTATTGCTATAAGTTCCTTGTCTAGTAGCGGGTATCGTAGTTCTAGTCCTAAGAGTTTCTTAGACATGAACGATATTAGATACAGCCGTCCTAGCTCGTCGCGCTGCCCGAGTTGTGCTCCTAAAGCGTAGTCCGATGCGTCTGTTTCGATTTCAAACGGCTTATTTGGGTCTGCTATGATCAGCACTGGTTCCGAGGCGATTTTGCGCTTGACTTCTTCGAACGCATTTTGGCATTCCTTCGTCTATTTCTACTCTTAGTCTTGTTTAGTGAGGTCCGTTAATAGTTTGATTGTTTTGCTATGATTAAGTAGGAACCTCTGGTAGAAGTTAGCGAATCCTAAGAATCCGCGAACTTCTATGACGTTCGTTGGTATTTTCTAGTCTAATACCGCTTCGATTTTCTTACGTTATATGCGTATTTCCCCTAGTTAGATCGTATATCCTAGGAAATCGACTTCTTTAGTGTAGAAGTAGCTTTTATCTAGTTCTACTAGCATTTTTGCTTCCTCGAGTGCTTTTAGTACCTTATGCATATGTTCCTTATATTCCTCTTCGTTCTTCGAGAATATAAGAATGTTGTCTAAGTAAGCGACGACGAAAATGTCGAGGTATTCTCGTAAGACGTGGTTAATTATAGTCTAGAAAGCGGCTGGTGCGTTGGTAAGTCCGAAAGGCATGACTCTATACTCGAAATATCCGTATCGTATTCGGAACGCCGTTTTCTATTCTTCGCCTTCCTTGATCCTGATGAGGTTATATGCTCCTTTGAGGTCTAATGCTATAAACTATTATGCTCCTTATAGTCTGTCTTATAGTTCTGAGATTAATAGTAAGGGGTATTGGTTCTTGATGGTGATCTCGTTAAGTTGTCGATAGTTAATATATAGTCGTAGTTTTCCGTTTGGTTTTAGTATAAAGAAGATAGGATATCTGGCTGGTGATTGTGATGGTCGGATATATCCCTTCTTTAGGTTTTCGTCGATATATTCCTTCAACTCCTTGAGTTGTTCTGCGTTCAGGTTATAGATTAGGAAAAACTTTGGTTAAGTTCCTTCCTTAAGCGGGATTTCGTGGTCCCATGGCCCGTATTCTAGTAGGCCACTGTCTAATTCTCCTTTGAACAGTTTTCGGTACTTCTAGTAATCTTGTGGTACCTTCTGAAGGTATTCTTCTAGCACTTCTACCTCTATTATCGCTATAATGCGAGGTATATATCGTCTTTTTCTTTTTCTAAGTTCTCCCTTAGGTAACGTGTCGTTATTTATCGGATCCTTATAATATATCGGTATCTATAGATTTATAAACTTGCTTGCCGCCTTTATAGAGGTCTAGGCAGAGGCTAAGTCTCTTCTCGTCTCGTAGCCCTTCGATAGTTAATACTATCGAGTATCGTTCTACTAAAGCTAATTAGTAGCCTAGTCGATCTTCGGGTTGCTTTTCTATAACCACGGAAGTCTAAGTACGACTTAGTGCTTGCCGGTGTTCGTAATATCGAACCAGACGCTTTCCGTCCTTCCACCGATCGTCATCCTGAGTTGCGCGGTCTTAAGACGGACGCGACCTCCTTTGTAGTCGATTGGCTTCCTATCGACGGTTGCGAGGCTATATAGGTGCTCTTTTTCTTGGTATAGTAGCCCTAACTTGTTGACCGTTTTTGGTAAGATGTATACGCCTATGGCTCTGCTATCGACTATAGCTATGACCTTTCGTCCGTTTAGCTAAATTATCGTTGTCAAATGTCCGTTATTTCTGGTCACTATGGCTACGAGGGTCTTCCTGCCCTTCTTCTTTCCTTGTGATATGCTTATCGTGGCCTCCGCCTTTTTCTGCCTGCTTAGGCTGTCCTGGATCGCCTTGTTAGCTTGTGTAGCGAGCTTCTTTGCTTCGCTTCGAGTGTCCTTAATAATCCTAGCTTGCTAATAGACTTCTTTCGTCAAGTCCTGGTTCTGCTATTATTCGTTATATAACTTATATAGAGAGTTACTGCTTGCTTCTGCTATTATTATAATAGCTTTTTTAAGGCCTTCGAGTCTTCCTTCGATTCGCTAGAGGGGCTCGGGAATATCCTTTCTTTCGTTTATAATCTCCTCTAGTGGCTTTCTTCGTCCTTTTATTACCTACTTTTCCTTAATAAGTCTGACGTCGTCTTAGATAGCGTCTAGTATAATAGATTATATATCTTGTTCTTATTGAATTTATTCTATCGTGTCGATGAGTTCTCCGTACCTAGAGCATACTCTGTTGCTTCTATTTTCTATAGTTTAGGACTTCTCTTCCTTATATGTCGTAATATCGTCGAGGGTAATAGTTAGTCTTTCGTATTCTAAGAGCTATATAATTCCGTGTCTGCTCTTATACTCTTCTCGTTCTAGTTCTTGGTTCCTCTGCGTTCTTTATTCTTAGAGTTCTCTTATTATATACCGGTAATATTCCTTCTAGAATTCTGCTTCTCTTTCTTTATTTTTCTTAATCCTCTAGTACTCGGGGCTATTTTTGCTATAAATAGCGTATACGAGCCTTTGCGCGTCTTCCTCTAATCCTAAGTCCTAGTCGTGGTCTAGTTCGAAGCATTTCTAGTAGTATCGGTCGTAGTATGCTTCTGCCTTATCGATTCCTAGGTTAATTCTTGCTACTTCCTTAGCCTACTTAAGCGTATCTTTATACTAGCGTAGGTTATCGTATCCTAACATTCGTTATTAGAATTCTTTACTAGACGTATCTTCTTCTAAATCCCTAGGGTGCTATGCTTCTTTATCGTCCTCGTAGTCTCGTAGCAGGTCCTTATCCGAGTTATAAGCCATAGTTGCTACGATAATCCTAGTTATTAGCTTCTTCGGGTACTAGCCGTTATCTTCCTTATTTCCCTTATAGTCCTAGCAATCGTCGTTATAATACGTCGTCTAGCTAGTATTTGCGTAAGTTGGCTCTATAGCCGCGAACTCTCGTAGTTCGGGTAGCCGTCCCTAGGGTAGTCCTCCTCTATTCTTTAGGGGTCCCCTTTACTCCTTAGGTCGCTTAGGTTATCGGTAGTTTCTAGCGAAGTGCCCTTCCTTACCGTAGTTAAAATAAGCGCCCTTCTTAGGTCCCTAACCTTATTTCTATATCGCGTTAATCTCTATAGGCCCTAAATAGTATCCCTATAAAGTGTTCTTATTCTAACGCTTCCTGCTTATATTTAGTTAGTACTTCTTCTAGAGATTCGATCTATAGTTTCCTTTCTTTTCTATACGTCGTTCGTAGAGCATATTATTAATCAAGACCGATATCTTAATGTACTCTATAAGGTCGAGGGGTACGGGTCTGACTTTAATAACCTCGTCTTTAACCTCTTCTTTTAGGCCTCGATAGAATATATTAATAAGTGCTTTATTAAGGTATCTAAGTGTCGAAGATAGTTGCCTAAACCTAATAGCGTACTTTAAAGCTAATCGTTATTGTCGTAGGTAATATAGCTTATTCTATACTACCCTTTCTTCGTCTAGTTCTCCGAATGCTCTTTTAATAGCGTTTTCGTAATTATCGTACGTGGCGAAAATCGTCCTGGTAAAACTGCTCTAGCTCCCGTACTCGTTTTCTAGGAAGTCCCGAAGAGTTAGCTCGAACTAGTCGTAAGCCGCTCTAGTAAGGAATCTAGCCGCGACTCGGACCTTCTTAGATCCTATATTTACTTCTAAGAAGTTCTTAAGGTAGTCCTTTATCTACGTAAGGTAGGTGCGGAGTTTCGCTCGGCTTCCGTTATACTTATCTAGGGGTAGAATCTTAATCTTAGTAGCTATGGCGGTATTTGTCTCGAAAACCGCGGGGTTCGCCGCGAGCCTTTGTCTTTTAATATTAGCGAGTCGATAAAGGAGTTGTCGGATCTCCTTCCTAAGCTAGTCCGTTTCTCCTGCTTACTAATTAATAATATCTTGTTATTATCTAGCGTACCTTTTAGCGCCTTTAATCTTCTCCTTAAGCTTCTTAATCCGCTCTTCCTTATTATCGTCATCTTCTTTATCGTCGGTGTCCACTTCTATACGGGACCTAGTCTCAGGTAGATCAGGCTTCTTTTGCTCCTAGCCCTTTCCCTTCGAGGTAGTAGCTTTAGGGGCTATTATCAGTACTATTTAGCAGTAAGGTACTTACCGAATAGGAGTAGTTAACTTATAAAGATCTTAGTCTTCTAGGTGCCTATTAGATAGTAAGTAGGTTAAAGATAAATAGTAATCTAGTTAAGTTATCGTATAAGTGCGTATCTAAGAGTTCATAGTGCTTATAAATAGTATCGTAGAGACTATACTTAGATTAACTACTAAAGAGTAAAAAGAAAATAGCTAGATATATAGTAATGACCGTAGTTTAAGTAGTCCGTGATTCTTTTATTAGTCGATCGCATTCCTCGATCGACTCCTTCCGGTCGATAGTCGTCGACTATCGACTTTATTCGACTCTTAGCGCGGTCGACCGTAGTCGACCGTCGACCCTGTTCGACTTTGTTCCTATTAGTCCCTGCGCGGGCGCTTCCTTTGTCATTCTGCCGTGTGCGCCCGCCTTCCTTCCTTATCGTAAATGGCCGCGTCGGCCCAGGCCGTCACAATAGCGAAAATCGTCCTAGTAAAACTGCTCTAGCTCTTATACTCGTTTTCTAGGAAGTCCTAAAGAGTTAGCTCGAACTAATCGTAAGCCGCTCTAGTAAGGAATCTAGCCGCGACTTAGACCTTCTTAGATCCTATATTTATTTCTAGGAAGTTCTTAAGGTAGTCTTTTATCTATATAAGGTAGGTATAGAGTTTCGCTTAGCTTCTATTATACTTATCTAAAGGTAGAATCTTAATCTTAGTAGCTATAGCGGTATTTATCTCGAAAACCGTAGGGTTCGCCGCGAGCCTTTATCTTTTAATATTAGCGAGTCGATAAAAGAGTTATCGGATCTCTTTCCTAAGCTAGTCCGTTTCTCTTACTTACTAATTAATAATATCTTACTATTATCTAGCGTACCTTTTAGCGCCTTTAATCTTCTCTTTAAGCTTCTTAATCCGCTCTTCCTTATTATCGTTATCTTTTTTATCATCGGTATCTACTTCTATATAGGACCTAGTCTTAGGTAGATCAGGCTTCTTTTGCTCCTAGCCCTTTCCCTTCGAGGTAGTAGCTTTAATGTGAAGATCTTGGTCTTCCGGGTGCCTGTTAGACAGTAAGTAGGTCAAAGATAAACAGTAATCCGGTTAAGTTGTCGTGTAAGTGCGTATCCAAGAGTTCATAGTGCTTATGAATAGTATCGTAGAGACTATACTTAGATTAACTACTAAAGAGTAAAGAGGAAATAGCTAGATACATAGTAACGACCGTGGTTTAAGTAGTCCGTGGTTCCCTTCGTTACTCTTCCTTAAGCGACGGCGGTCGACCGTCGCTCGCGATCGCTTATTCCTTAGTCGACACCGGGCGCTCGTCGCCCGTGTCGCCCGCTTCCATGATCGCGCCCGGGCGACGTTCGCCCACGTCGCCCGCATCCTGATTGGTTCGGTGTCAGGGCGCTGTCTTTGTCATCCTGGTGCATGCGCCTTGTTTCTGCTGCAACCTTAAGTGGCCGTGGCGGCCCAGGCCGTCACATTTAAGGGCTATTATTAGTACTATTTAGCGGTAAGGTACTTACCGAATAAGAGTAGTTAACTTATAAAGATCTTAGTCTTCTAGGTGCCTATTAGATAGTAAGTAGGTTAAAGATAAATAATAATCTGGTTAAGTTATTGTATAAGTACGTATCTAAGAGTTTATAGTACTTATAAATAGTATTATAGAGACCGTACTTAGATTAACTACTAAAGAGTAAAGAGGAAATAGCTAGATATATAATAATAACCGTAGTTTAAGTAGTCTATGGTTCCTTTCGTTACTCTTCCTTAAGCGACGGCGGTCGACTATCGCTCGCGATCGCTTATTCCTTAGTCGATACTAGGCGCTCGTCGCCTGTATCGCCTGCTTTCCTGATCGCGCCTAGGCGACGTTCGCCCACGTCGCCCGCATTCTGATTAGTCCGATGCCAGGGCGCTGTCTTTGTCATCCTGGTGCATGCGCCCTGTTTCTGCTGCAACCTTAAGTGGCCGTGGCGGCCCAGGCCGTCACATATAGTTCCTTTCGTTACTCTTCTTTAAGCGACGGCGGTCGACTATCGCTCGCGATCGCTTATTCCTTAGTCGACACCGGGCGCTCGTCGCCTGTGTCGCCCGCTTTCCTGATCGCGCCTGGGCGACGTTCGCCTACGTCGCCCGCATTCTGATTAGTCCGATGCCAGGGCGCTGTCTTTGTCATCCTGGTGTATGCGCCCTGTTTCTGCTGTAACCTTAAGTGGCCGTGGCGGCCCAGGCCGTCACAGAAGACTAGATCTTTATAGAGTGTCGGAGCACCACCCTTGCGCTACCTCGACCCTGCTACTCGCACTTATATAATATAAGCAGGCTTCTTATATCAATCCTTGTAACTCCTAGCTTAGGACCACCTTGACTTTTCTTGAAAGCCTGATGAATAAGGTCGAAGATCACTACATTAATACCTTTGTAAAGGCATCCCCTAGGCCCTTCTCTACCAGCCACCCCTCCATGGCCTTCATATCTCCTCTGTTCGCTCTGTGGCCCCTCCTTTCCCCAAGGTCATCTGTAATCTCCTGCATATCGCCAAATACTCTTGCATGTATGCCTTTCTCGCGGTGACGCTCACTGACTTTTTTGTGGTGAGCGGGAATATCCCCCCAGCTTTCCGTCTTGATGAATTTCATATAATCGTCAATATTCTGCGAGGGGCCTTCCACACAGAGAAGGCCTGGCTTTCCAGCGTATAGGAAGCCGGTGAGTTGGTAAAAGGGCGCCTGGGTGATAAAGTCATCGCGCTTGGAGCGGGTAGAGATAGACGGGAAATAGAACCATACACGAGCTAGCAGCCCACCACTGTTGTTTCCTCCAAGCTCTCTTTGCTTATTCTCCGCAGATTCCAAGTGTTCAAGGTGCTGCATTGTTGATTCTCGTATAGACTGTATGGTGCTGAAGAGATCTTCGTCGTATTGCGTGATTCGAGAGTTGAGCTGGGCTGTCGATGCTTTGTTAAGCCAGCGGGGCTGCCGTATCCTAACTTTTATCCGTGGGGGGTCATGTGGTGTTTCATCACCTTCCCATGAGAACGGTACATTGATATCCAACTGCAGCACCCTTTGATTCGAAGAGTCTTTTGAGTCCCCAATGGCCACTGTGAGCAGAATGACTACTACGGGCAATCTGGTCCAAGTAGTCGTAGATCCTTCCTCAACATAGGCTCTTAGCGCTCTCAGATGTTCTTCCGACTCGTTATCGATTGTCACCTCTCCCTTGGCGGGGTACATAGCCGTGAGAAGGTCGATCTGAGAGATTTGGTGTTCGACAAGGTCGTGTGGCAATAGACGCCGATGCTTCGAGGATTGCATTGTGTCCATTTATCCTTCTACTCGCCGGGTACGTAGCCTCGAGTCCTAGTGGATAGATCCGCGAGTGTGCTGCGCTTAATGTGAATTATAAAGGCAAGAAAAGTGTCTTGCCCGCAGGTGGATTAGATGAGAGAAGCGAAGGAAAAATTTGTACAATGCGAATCAAATACGCTAAAGCTAGAGTCAGTGCCGGTATCGGCCAATAAGAACCGATACTACTCCGCACCAGTGGCGACTAATCCGCTAGGGCCAATAAGACAAATGGAAGCGAGACGTAACCCTATACAAAGCAAAAGCAGATATTATACCTACTACTATAATAAAGAAATATTTGATTCTCTTAAAACATTCTATACTTCCCTAAGACTAACGATAATAATACTAGTATCTATACTATAAGCCTGGCTAGTCGGTATTCTGGCTGCTGGCACTGAGCATGGCTTGATTCAAGCAGGCGTGCACACGTAAAGCGGGAAGCTGTCAAACCCGATGTTGATGGAAAAGAGTCAGTACGCAGCTACTATGATTCGAGTCAATCCGTTTATTAACTTCGAATCGTTGATAACGTAGACGTCGCGCCTAAAGTATTTAGGGCGGAAGGTGTAGGAGGGATCTCTAATCATCTTAGACCAAAGGCCGTATCCTGTTTACGATGCGCTCGAGGAACGTGGCGTAGGCCGTCGCAGATGACGATATAGAATAACTAGAGGAGATAAGAGATGGAGATGCTAGGTACTTCGTGAATAAACCGCTTCTAAAGGCCCTCCTTACCAATGATAGAAGCCTGGTCTAGCTATTAATTACGATGACGTTTCTTGCGGTTGTTATTTCGAAGGCAGCGCATTGATTAAGAAAAACTAGACGCTAATGTCGAAGGATGCCTCGCTTCTTCGGGATTACGATAAGGAGGTAATTAGCCTACTAAGACGCGAGTTTCTTGACTACTCACGGAATAGCGAGTCCCGGCATATAGTAGCAAAAACGTAGCTCGTTTGTTCAAGCAGACTAGTTAATAGGATAGGCTATCGTATGACTTCTGTAGTTTATGTCGTAGATTGAGCTACGGTAGATGCTATGGAGATTGCTCCTATAGATAGGAATAGAGAAGGAGCTTAAGAACGTGGCAAGGACGGTTAGCCCGTAGGTATTCTATTATCGACGTGTAGACGACAACACGCTAAATATGGATAGCCTACTGAACCTGGCGGCGTAAGTGTGAGTTTATTGACGTATTAGAGGGGCAAACGCAAGGCAGATACTTATTATATATCTTATGATTATGTTCCGGTCGGACGGCTAGAATGGCCGGTAGGGATAGCTGAAATATATGCTATAATTAATGAAGACGTTACGGGACGGCTGTGGATTGTAGAAAATGGGGAGAAGACGCGTACCATGCTACAATCTCTCCATCTGTTTCCTAACCTAGAGTCATTTAAGCTAGACCTCTGGGGGTGTGACTTGGCATAATACGAGAGAGTGCTTTACACTACTCGTAAGAATCGCTGAAGGACGAGGAGGACGAGCCTTGGAAAAGGTTAATCAACGGTAGTCTCCTGGCGTTGTGCTCTATTGTGGAGTCCTTCGACTGCCTAGGTGTTGTTTACCTTCCGCACATATCTACCTCACCCGCCTCCTCAGCCATTCAGACCGACTGGTGGAAGGATCTGCTACATAATCGAACGTCGCTCGACCTCCAACTTGCCGAGATCGCCGGCGACGGCGGTTCCAACATGACGTGCGAGCACCAAGACTTCCTCGCCGCCCTCGATAGAAACCTCTTCAGCTACCTGCCGAAAGCCCGGCATCTGCGCCTTGCAGGGCAATACGACGCCCTCGTTGGCGGCTTCCACAAGCGCGAGCCCATCCCGTTTGGGTCCCTAGACATGCCGCAGCTTCGAGTGTTCGAGCTAAAGTGGGCCAGGGTCGAGGGCGAAGTGACCAAGTTCATCAAGGAGTACCTTGAGCGGCTGGACAGGATATGTCTCAGGCACTGCTTCGCCAACGAGAGCATGCGCTGAATGCGCCTCTTCAACGTCTTTTAGAAGGGAATCCGCATATTCTCAGCAGTTTCGAGGTGACACCAGCCGACGCCCATGAAGAAGACCTGTAACCCCGGAGGTTCATCGAGTTAGAGGTTCATGATTCCTATGGATACACTGAGAGCGAGAAAGTCCATATAGAGGACGAAGCCCAAGACCACATTCCAGAGAACGAATCCTATGCTTTGGTGGCGTTTCCGAGGGTTGCGACTTTGGTTATCCGGGATAGACGGAAAGCCGCAGCTCTTTTGTAGACTTTGCATGAAACTGCGGATCGGGCTGTTAAGACCTATCTAGGCCTAGAAGAATCGGATAGTGAAGTATACTCTACGCCTTGAAATACGCCTATGCCAGGATGAAGTTTGCTAGTACGGCTACAAGACCTACTTACAGCAAATTGTCGCTGCAAAATATATCTTATACGTTTAGAATAAGAAGATACTTACGTGCGAGCTTTTCAGTAAGGTAGAACCCCTTAACGCGCTGTCCTTTAGCCTCATTACTAGCACCGCGACTAATATATCTCGAAATACTAGCCGCGGCTGCGCGAGCGCTGGCTGCTCAATAGGCTAATCTAAGCCCTAGGCGCTTCTAGAAGGCATATCTAGCCTCTATTCTCGCTCGAGCCCCTTCACCTGAGTGTATAAGCTCTGGATATATCAAGCCTAGACATGCTAAGGGTCTCTATATAAGTATTTTATGGCGTAACGCTTAGTTCGTTTGTGAGGGCTTGCTTCTGTAGCCTTTGCACCTGGGTACTCTTCACTCGGTCCGATTTCTTTTCGGCCTTGAAGTAGGACCTTTTCTCTAGCCCCAAAAATATGTCCAAACGCGAAAAGTGGCCGTCGTCGTCCAAAGGGGAACCCGCCGAGCCAGCTCTTCGCCAACCAGAAGACGAAGAATCAGACCCTGGCTCGACAGGGCATTGTGCATTTCCTTGGAAACATGCTCCCCGTGACGCAGCCATAGCTCACATACCGGTTGCGTCAATGGCCACCCCTCGAGTGGGTACGACATGCTCCATGCCCTAGCATTTTGCAATGTATTCAAGACGGCTCTGTCGCGGAGGCAAAGAATCATACACTATAAGACGCGAGTGGTAGTAGAGTGGAGTCTTGCACACGTGCAATAGCCAGGCAGGATGGGGAAACGATTGCGTATCGTCGGCGCTAGAAAAACACGAGATCAAGTATCCGCCTCCGAAATAAAACAATAGGCCGGGTCTCGGCAGCAAGTCCGGGCTGTCAGGGCAGAACATGTCGCCAACTGCGCACCAACGCCATGCCGAGCGTACCCTTGGATAGGACAGTATAGCGTTGATATAAAGAGACGGTTCGTATGGCTAATGGCTAGGCAGCAATACTAGTCAAAAAGTGGAGCGCCCCTTTAGCAATTGGTCTTCCGCCAGGCGACGATCCACTGGCCTCCACAGAAGTGTGTCGCAAAATTCGGGGCAAACTCCGTTCTAAGAGAGTGGGGCATCTAGTAGAGTTTGGACGACGCTATTGGTGGTGTGGAGCACTAGGCCTGCCCGTCTCAATGCCTCCTTCTGGCCAGATCTGGCCTCCTTGGTGGCAACTATGGTGTCACGCTACTCTTGGAATCACCCATTTCGACCAAATAAACTCGAGCGGGGGAAAGAGTGTAACCATGCCACGAGGCGTTAGCTAAGATTGAATTGAAAACGGGGCGGGTTACCCCCTGTCGGTGCCCAATCATTGCAGGATTACCTATATCAACCTACGATCGCAAAGGGCAAAAAAGGAGGAAAAAGAGAAAGGGATAAGGGAAAGACATCGGGTCCGGAGTATTTTTCGGTCTTGTAGCACTTTCAGGTATAAAGATGGTAGAATTGCTGTCTCCGCCGAGAGATATAGAACGTGGATAAATCTGGCTAAGCGTAGCCGAGATGGGGCCGCTTTGACACGCCAAGCGTCAGTTCTCACAGTCGTCTGTGCGCAAGTCGAGTCTTTTCCGAGCTCGTTATAACCAAGTCCCGACGCGTGCACCCAAATCCCCAGCCGGCCGTTCCCCAGACTCCTTCTCAGCAATATCAGACATCGACTCCTCGTCGGTTTGGCGAGAAACGCTCTCCTACCTCTACCCGCCCCTTTCACGTCACCCTGCGCCTCCTCTCCTCGCAAATGTCCAAGTCTGCGCTCTCTTGTGGAGACTTGTGACGAGGGGAAATATAATCCTCCGGAGCCATGTCGTCATCGAGCACCGATTTCAAGGTCGCAGGCCTGGCCGCCGGCTTCACCATCGGCTTCGGCTTCCTGACCGTGTGGGAGGCGATTAAGCAGACGAGGCGGAACCGAAACCCGGCACGCAGCATTTATATCTATATGATATGGGGGGAAATCGCTGCCAACGTTGCCATTGGAATTTTAGCCTGGCTGTTGGTGGACGGGGTAATACAACCGACGTATGTTATGGTTAGATATTGGTGTCTCGCCGGTCCATATGGGACTAACATATCTTTTAACGTTTTATTACAGTCCCGTGTCATTGTTCTTCATCCTTTTTTGCTGGGTCTTTGAAATCCAACTTCTGATGCAAATTATTATCAACCGAATCGCCATCATTGCGGAGAACCGAAAGACGATTCGGAATCTCAAATGGGGAACGGCTTTGGTCATCACACTCATTAACATTGCCGTCTTCTGTATCTTCATCCCGGCTCATACAATTCCGCCTGTGAGCCAAACGTAAGTAAAACCATCTTGCCCGACGCTTCTTACGTCGGTTTTCTAATTCAAGTCCATGATAGTTATGTTGAAATCAACAAATACTGGGACCGCATATCTAAGGTCCTCATCTTGATCGTTGACGCAGGCCTCAACTGGTACTTCCTGAGGATCGTCAAGCGTCAACTTTTGAACAGGCACGGTTTAATGAAGTACCAGCCGCTGGTCAGGTTCAACGCGGGCCTGATGCTGCTCTCCATCGCCATGGACGTACGTATATTCGGGTGCTGGAATATCGTAGCAAAGAAACGATCGCTGACGCCTTTTCTGTATAGGCGGTACTTATCGGCCTTATGTCATACCCTAACCAGCTCGTTTTTACCCAATTCCACCCAGTCACCTACATGGTCAAGCTCAATATCGAGATGAGCATGGCATCCCTCATTGCCCACCTTGCCGGCATCAAGTCCAACGCGGGCTTCAGCTCCGACCCTCACTCGCACCCGACCATGCAATCCGGCACCCACCGTGCCACAGTCAACGACACCGGGCGTGCCGGCAGCATCGAGTTGGCCACCCGCAACTACGAGGAGCTGACGAAGTTCCAGGCGGGAGCATCCGGAATACACAAGCGCTTCGACGTCGAGGTCCGGTTCGATGCGGCCAAGTCGGCGCCGTCGACCGAGGGTCGGCGGTCGCCGGACGAGGCTGGCGGCGAGAGGTACTACAGCGGGGATGACGAGATCTCACTTACGAACGAGGTCAGTCCGCAGCCTCGCAGTATTCCGGGAAATTAAATATGGCGTATATCGTTGTGTGTGCCTATTTAACGGCGGTGGATATCAATACCGGAGGTCACGAGAATTTGCGGGGCGTCTGGCGTAGATTAATTGGGGCGGGAGAGGGGACAATTGTCGGACTATTTGCCGCGAATCAATAGTCTGCCCTCGAGCGCAAAGCGGCAGATTTCATTTATTGGTGATTAGGCTTTTCCATTTTCTTAATGTTTCCTAATATTAATTGTAATACGTCGTAGATTTGATGGCCAGTTGCACATAAAACGATCGGGAATTATGTGACCGCGCGTGGCCAGGCACCATCACAAGCACGATCGATCGAGGGGTACAGGGATCCACAGCGTGAGGGAAGATCACCCGATCGTGGAGACCGAGAGCCTCGGCCCCGAGACCCGGTCGGTCGAGTGGAAAAAAAGTGGTCTGCGATCAGACGCCCCTGGAAGCGATAGGGGGGACGTCTATCTTAGCAGCATATGGGGTACATAAAAAGGATCTTGTGAAAACCACGGAAATACAAAGAGGCGCGGATCGGGATATTACCCAGTGAAATAGGTATCCGCATTAGCTAAAGGTACCAAGGAGAAGGGATGGCGTTGATTGTCGGGATGAGGCAGGGGACCGGAACAAACCGCACCGCGGAAATGCCTCAAAGCCATTGTTGGCAGCACGAAATCGATAATTAAGCTCAGCAGTGCACCGGTGAGGCTGACGTGCTGGCGCGATGTGACTTCCCACTGGGCACAAAAGTTGAAACCGAAATCAAGTGTGGGGCGGCTCTTGCTTGGGACTGGCTGAGAGAAGAACAAGCTGAACGCACGGCGCTTCAATTGCCGGAAATCGGACGACATTCGTTTCTTAGAGTAGCAGGTGTGGCCGGTAGGAGAACGTTCCATGTCCAATGATAAGTGGTTATAGCGATGGAGGAATTGCCAAAATAGGATTACGGGTCCCGCATTTCGAATCGGGTCCCTGAACGAGGATAGATCGATCTCCTAAGCTAAGCCTAAATCCGCACGCCCGAAGCCCACCGCCAATCCCGCCGCAGGATAGTGTTTTAAGGGACGTCATAACACAAACACGTCGCTCATCATCATCTCCTCGGGCCGCGTATCTATAATCAGCACCAGCGGGGTCTTCTTGGTCCACATCTTGAGTAGACTAAGAAGGGGAAGAAGAGTAAGGGCTCGTCTTAGAAAAAAAGAGCTATATCGGCGTTTCGGGAGCCGGGATAGTTTGTTACGCTTATGATAGGTGCGTGACCATCAACATCGACCCCGTGTTCTCGAGTTATAACTACCGCCCGCTCCTAAGTAAAAGAAATTTTGTCATGGCGATCGTAGGGCGCGCATCTATTTAGGCGCCCATAGACACCTGGTCGTCTCACGTGATACGAGTGACTAAGCATAACGCTGGCCCCAGAAGACGCCTTTTCGCTAGCGAGACGCCACCTGTAATTGAGGGGAACCAAGCGATAGTTTTGGTCTAGTTTGACTGCCTGATTACAACTTGACTGTGCCTGATCATTATGTATACCGTAGTGGGATTTCCTTTGTAAAACATTGCTCAGTATTTTGTTCTAAATGTACTACAAATTTAACCGATATCATATAAGCCATGGAATGCGAGATTTTCGGGGTGTAAGGTGCCAAAGGACGAGCGAAATTGTACCCAAACCCTAATCCTAGGTCATAATAACCCATTCACACCACAGGTACTACTATATACCTATGTATCCTCCTTTTCTTTACTCTTCAGTAGTTAGTTGTCAGAACTATTGCCAGTATTACTCACATTAGAACTTGAACTACTTTTAAGTATGCTTGTATATTTTAAGTACGTACTTACTATACTCGACTACTATTTGTATAGCCGTACTTACCCTGTAATATGCCCCCCGGCGAAGATGATATCTTCACACCGCGTCACTATCTCTCGATTCTCCGCTAGCAGGGTTATTGCAGTTTACCCTAATCCATCGGCGTTAGTATTGTCGCACTTCTCTCGAAAACTGCGCTTGGCACCAGCGGTTCGCGCGGTATCGGCCTTCGAGTTGTCATCGGTTATCCCAAAACCGGTGCATTGTTTGCTTTTACTTATTCCTCGACTCTGAAGAAGGTCGTGATTTTACTTATGGAGTTTTTATCATCGCGTAATCCGGGAAGAACGGTAAAGTGCTACCATTACCATGTTAGTAACCGTGTCACCGTAATGAGGGTTGTCTAGTGAGCCTCCTAAGAACTTTGTAGCCTGGACACTATCGTCGCTAATGCGAATATCGCTGACCATATTCCCGCCGAGGGAAACTTGGAGTGTAAGCGGAGAAAGATGATAGACGTTAACTTTTACGGTGCATTCTGGACGGCATAAGCTGCGGCCAATGTTACGACGGGATCTAAGACACATGGAGCACCATCTTCACCATCAACGTCAATAGCATGCTTGACAATATCCCAGAAACAAAAGCAGCATCAAACGCCAGTAAGGCAGCTGTCGTCCACCTCACAAAGACCCTTGCAGTTGAGTGAACTTTTTTATCAGGGTCAATTGTGCGTCACCCGGAATAGCACCCGCTCTATCCCTGATACTTACCAATTAGCCAGGCTATACGATTGACAGAAACCATAGGGATTTGATGCAAAAGAGATGCTTGATATGCACTCCAAGAAGTAGAGGAATAAGCGGGCTACTATCTTTCCGGTGGAATTACTTTGCGATGCCGCTGAGCTTAAGGGTGTATACATCTTCCTTTCGAGTGACGTGAGTAGGTACATGATAGGTGCGCGGTCTTGATCAGGGAAAGGAAGGGGGACGGGCGCTAAAACTCTGGAGAGAAGAAGTCTAGTAATTTACAGCGGCTAGTCCCTGTCGCAATGCAAGGGAAGGCGTCGCTCCTGAAAGTATTTACCGGTAGGCCACACAAAATTTTTCGGAAGGGTCATACAGGAGAGATACGGAAGTATAGAGGCAGTCCTAAAAGAAAAGTAAGGATTCTTACCGAAAATAGCTATACGCCTCTGTATTAATGTTTTCTAATCTGTTAAAAGTTATAAGCAATGACGCCTGGGAAGCTTTCGAAGATGTGGAAGACCGGGATTTTGGAGATTGCAGGTGATGACACGCTCTACATGGACATCCCAATATGTCATGGTTAAATGTAATACCACTGTTGTTGCTCTATGATAGTATTATTACTTCTGCTTGACGAGTGTAGCTTAGACAAGCCGGTGAAGAGTCTATCGTCCACTTTATCCTTCCATACAGTAAGTTGTTCAGCTATAATTAACATCTTCTCCTATAGTAGGTTTGCATAATACTGACTGTGAACTCTAGCTGGAAGCTAGTTATATATATTGTAAAAATATACTATACAATAGAAGAAGAGAAGATGTGGTAAGTCTATACCATGAAAGGATAGAAGGACTCCATGTCAAGTTACATAGCTGCCCGTGAATAACACACACTAATGACTAGCTTAGAACGCTAGCGTTTGCCCGGCAACGCCCCAAACGCGGTCCTTCACGTTATCCCTGCCGTACAGGCTGTAGCTGTAAGGGACCTTGCTGGACCCGAAGTCGCCCTTGGGGGCGACGTTCTCGCCCCCGCCATAGGACACATCGCTAACGGTGGCAAAGCCGTCGGATTTAGAGTCCTGGCTAAGGATGACCTTCCGACCCTTGGTGTCCTCGAAGACTGTAGACTCAACACGGACCTGGGCGCCCATGCGGGTATTGACACCCGTAGAGCCGACGGACAGGTAATAGTTGTTATATACGTGGACCGTGCCGAAGCGGACGGACGGGTTGCGGGAGTTGACGTTAAACCAGTAGTTGTTAGCGTAGGTAACGTGGAGCTTGCCCTTGTCCTCTGAAGCGTTGCTATCTGAGTGGCCAACTAGAGAGGTCTTCCACTAAAAGAGTTTTTAGTACTGTTAATCAAGGGAAAAGGGCCAGAGTCGACTTACGTGGTCGTGGAGGAACGAGTTGGAAACAGTGATCCAGTCGGAGCCGTGGTTGATGTCGATTAGACCGTCGTAGTAGTCCTTGCCGTTATCTAGGTCCGAGGAGACATCGACGTGGTCGATCCAGACGTTACGCGAGTCGCGGACATTGATGGCGTCGCCGTAGGCCTCCTTGACCTTCGAAATCTTGAGGTTCCGGACGATGACGTTCTTAGCGGCAGTTATATGCAGGCCGACGCCCTCAAGCTTGGAGTCGGACGCTCCGACGATGGTCTTGTCCGACTTGACCTTGATGCGTGCGTTGCCCTTGATGGTACCCTTGACATAGATGACGCGTTTGGTGTCGGAGTCGGCAGCCTCCGTGAACTGGGCCACGGTGGACACAGTAGTCGTCGAACCGCCATGACCTCCCGTCGTGCCGCCGTTGGTGCTGGCGTATCCAATGTTGCACGCCTCGGTAATAGACGCACGCTTCACAAGGGCAGGCGTGCTGTTGTACTTGACAGTAGGCGTAGGGACCGCGGCGGCCAAGGCAGCCATGGCCAGGTTGAAGATAGAGAACTTCATTCTGGTAGAAATTGATGTCAAAAAAAAATGTGATGAAAGGTAAACAAGGAACCAGTCCTGAATGTTATGAGAAATATAAGGGATGAACGAGCGTGGAATGGAACCCGATTCAACGCAGAAGGATAGAATCACAAGTGATACGAAAGCCGTCTTTTAAAGAATCCAGGAATGCTGTAATTTCCAGTCATATCACCCAAGGAAGCATCACATCTTCTACGTCCTTCGGGAACCTACCGAGAATAGTAGTACTACCCTCGGCAGCCCATCAACCTAAGACGATGCCAACGTGCTTAACATCCACTTTCGATCCCTTGAACGGAGGTTAGACCCGATTCGGGAAAGAAAGGTAACAATATCACAGCTCAGGGAGAGTCTCCGAAGACCTCAACTATCGGGTGCCCCTTTAAATTCATCTTGGCGGTAAGTCAGGTGGAGCAAAATTCGAGGGGGCTTCTGAATCCGCTGAGGATAGGGGAGCTCAAAGTCGTCCACCTCTTTCCTATCTGCGAGAAAGTCCGCTGAACCATTAGGGTCTTCTGCTTGGAGATAATGCATGAAGATGCTGACCTTGTCCCTAAACTACTCATTGTTTGGGCCGGCGTACTTGTTTAAAACTTAAGAGAAGTGGCTTTGGGAAGACCCGTTTATTTAGCTTAGAGTGGAGCCGTCTTGCCGGCTTCCGGCTGCCGAGACTTCTTTTTTCGTTGCCATATCTGTAGTAAATACGTAATGGACGCCTAACAGTCTCGTAGGGTGGGGACGGCGCCAAGGTCCATAGTAATGATATATGGAGTGCAGTGGGCGTATCCGTAAGGCATCCAAATGGCGCCGGGCCGGTGGTTCACAATTTAGGTCTTGGCGTTGCGGGTGGCACGTGGTATATCTCAAGGCGTTCGCCCGAGTCCTTGATATTTTTCAAAACGAAATTTATACCCTATTTTGAACAAGATATGGATTACTGGTTTTTACCGAACGCCTGGAGTGATCCATTGTGCGTTCTCGTGTTAGTCGTATTGCAAAGGAGAATTCTACAAAAACGTCTTATGCACGGGCGTCAGCAGCTACTCTATCCCTGCTACTGCACGGATCTCCGCCCACACCATAATTTGCCGGACGCGTCAGAGGACGCGCGGCAGCGCAAATGTAACGCCGGCTGGCCAACACAAGCCCGTTGTCTGCATGCGCCTTCAGGGTTCTTTTGAAAATGTCGCGATATGTGGGGGTCCGAAAGCCGTACTTAAACCAGTCTACTCCGACAGGCATCCCTCCCTTCACGCCATTGTCATAGAAAGAAACTTGACCCCGCCGGCCCCAAGAGCCCCTGCGGCCTTGATGTCCTCCAGAACATTCCAGAACAGCGTCAGTGTCGACGCTCGCATTCGATAGCTGGTCTTGAAACCGCGGTTGTGATCAAATGAGGTTTTCAAAGTTTCCCTCGCCAGCCTGTGTGGTCGTCGCGATGGCGGTAATAGCCGCCTATACGGGGAAATGGATAGTGAGTTTGATTAGCTTCGTCACTCTCTGCTTTGGCCTTGCAAGACTTCCGTGCCAATTTCTGGAATTTCAATAGTGGTATAGGCAACATGACTTATGTTGCTCCTAAACGAGCAGCGGGGGTAAACGCGGGCTCGCGATATCTGGTTATCTCGATGAAGTGAGTGAAATCGTTCCGAGTGTTCTATGGCTGGTGATGTAACCTAGAACCTGTTCCTAAACTACCAATATTGCATCCGCATCTGGATAAGAGATATGTGCGGCTGAATGGGGCGTGCTGTCGGATATAGACCTAGCAGTTTACACCGTCTTTCAACTGGTGTCTTGGCTTTTTGGGTTGAACGCATGTTTGCTACTTTGCTTGAACGAGGTATTTCCCTAATAAATTTAGACCTTCGCAATAACTGCCAGCTATGCCAATGTCCTACCCTGCATTCCCTTCCATTCATACAACCTCGAAATACGCGGATACCAGATCTACTACCTTATTCTCTGATTAGGAACGAACCTACAGAAGCTTCTTGGAACCCGAGACCAAATCTATTGAACCTTCCTCTGCTCCTGTCTAGCATTGCCAGCAATATTGGCTTTCTCGGCCATGCCAAAAACATGGAAAGAGCCTGACATTTGACTCCGTAGGCGTGGATGATGTCCACATCCGGTTCGAAACCGAGGCCGCCTTTGTCAAAAACGCTATCTTTTATTTAATTGGTCCATGTAGAATATCCGTTCTCAATTGAGGCTCAAGCTTGGTTTGGGTGGAATCAGGCTGCGAGAAGCCTGGGAGAATGTCAACTCCGTCTGAAGATCAAGGAATCGCATAAATGTACTCGGAGCCCTGGCGGCAGACGGTCGAAAGTCGAAATTTCACTTTTCGACTTACATCGTTTATCTGTGAACGCCTTGGACTTGCGCGTCACATACTGGCTCAGCGGCACGGAGGCCAAATGAGTTCACTACGACCGCTGCATCAAATAACCTCAAGGCCTCATCAAGTCAGGACAGAGTCCGCAGGATACAAATGGTGTCCTAAGCTTGTAGTATCTTCATAAGCTAGGGCAGATCGTTGGTCAGATGCACTATCAGCGTAACATAGTTGAGCCTCAGTGCTGCCCCAGATGGTAATTTAGTTTGCCTGAGTCGACGACATTCTTTGACATGACTTTCTTACTACGGCAAATCCACCCGGTCGGTCATCTTAGTGCTCTATAATGTCGATCTCCTGCCATCTTAGTAGCATCGTTAAGTAGGTCTGCTGATTTCAAGAAAATGACCTTGATCCTGGTACTGGGTTTCTGGAGAAGGCTCTCGTATACCTTGAGTGATCACAGCTGCAGCTCAAGGACTTCTCCGTCAGGATACGAAGTAAAGCGCCCGCCAGGGCTCTGTAAGTCGATCAAGCCGAAACGAAAGTTCCGGACGAGAGGGCTCACTTAGGGCTTCCCCACTCCGTTGACTGGTCTCTAGGCATATTCCGGGCAATGACGACAACATTGTAGCCATCATTGACTAAAGTTAGGGCAGCAGTGAGTCCAATGGAACCAGTTCCTACGATTACAACTTTGTACCTCCCGTTGTTCTCCACGTTCTCGTTGTTCGCCATCGTCGAGACTCGGGGATCATGTAGTCGATCAGTCTGATAATAGGAGGTATCGTAAGATTTGCAGTTGGTCAAGAATGAGACCACCCACCTTAACGAGGGGTGGACTACGATAGGTATTCTTGTAGATGACTGTTACGGACAAAACTGGCTTAGGATAGGCTTGACTGTGCACCAAGTGGAGAAACGTAGGAATCGCCCGTCACAAGACCCGCATACGGAACTGTGGAGCCTACCGACACTGGAATTTATTCGAGGCTGTCACACCTATTACGTGAGAATACACGACTCTTTTCCTTTTGTATGTGAGCGCGGAATCGTGGCCCTCTGTATGTACTGCCTTAGTCCTTAGGGTTATTCTTCTCGTCCGAGGTATCCTCCACATCCTTTCGCCCGTTTCGCTGCTCCTTCAGTGCCTCGACGACACCCTCGTCCCGCTCATCTAGCCGCTCATCCCACTCTGTATCATAATCAGAAGCGATGGCTTGAATCTCCCTACGGAGGGAATTTCCTTCATATGTCAGATTCTCCCAGGCCTGTAGATCGACCCCTCTCTGCTGGTATAGTTTCTTCTGTCGCGCATTGACCGTAATGTCGAGAGCCGAGCGGTAAGAGATCTCCCGGTTATGGTACAGGAACCAAAGGTAGCCGCCCATTAGGGTTGACAAGCTGGCCAGGTATGTGATTGGCTCCATCGTATCCCAGCCAAGGGATGTGCCAAATGTAAGTTTGTATACGAGGAGCCACCAGGAAGCGAGGACGCCAAAACCAGCAAGAGCCACACGCTGTCCACCGCGATGTGCTAGCGCATCGCACTCGTTCTTTATCTTGGCAACTTTCGCAATCCGATCGGATATCCTTCTTAGCCTCATGCGAAGGTAGTACGTGCGCTCGTCAAAAGAAGGGACCGTTATTCTGACCTGATCTAGTCCAGATGGTGCGCCCTCGATGGTCATGATGAATTCCCCGGCTCTTGCAGCATCGCGGATGAAGTCCCCGACTTCTGTAGCATGGGACCATCGCACATACAACTGTTCCCCGTCTCGGTTGGATCGCGGCTTTGTCAAGGACGAATAGGTGTCGGCGTTTTCGTCAGGTGGTCGCAGCTTTGGATAACCTTGGCCTTGATTGTCTGGAACCGTTACCTCCTTTACCTCCATTTCATTCAAAAGATCCACATCGCTAGTAGTCTTTTTGTTCTTTGCTTTCCTAGGCCGGATTGGATGGTCCTCGAACTGGTACGCGATGAACGATATGGCTGGGTGTCTTTGCTGTCCGCTTTCATCACTGATCAATGAAAGTTCGGTCTGGATTAGACGCTCGAGATATGACAAAGGCTGTTGGGAGTGAATCAGAATAGCAATTGTTTCCATGTCTAGAACAGGTTAGAAACTCTCGAGGCATAAGTGATAATGAAGGCACCGTACCCTCGGGATGGTCGATCGGCAAAGGGATCAAAAGCTTTAACGACCTTGACGGCGTGGTCAACAACCTTCCTATTAAGATGTTAGCCTTGACTGATATGAATTTCTTGATGCAGACACCTACCTCTTCGCGATGACTCGGCCGGACTATCTCTAGTACGTGTCTCAGGCCTTTGCGACTCCCCTCCGTCTTTCCTCGATTCCACCGGCGGATTTCCTTGGCGCAAAGCAGACTGGCCGAATGGCGCTCTGTTCCTAAACCCTGTCGTACTCAGGTCCAAGGCCTTTGGGCGCAAACCATGACTCCATGCGCGACTCTGACAGCCTAGTAATGGACGTGTTCGGCGCTGTGCTCCATCTATACCGAGAGTGGGTGTAGGAAACGGTAAAGTTCCCTTATATAGCAGATTTTGTTCGCCTGCCCGTAGCCCTCTCACTATTGAGCCATGATAGCATCGGAAGGTTGACTGCATTTCACGGGCACTGAATCGCCTTCAGGCGCTTCGTCTTCCCCGTTCTTTGTTCGTTATGGTAGTTGAGGGGAAAACACTATAAAGAAACCAAACGAACAGGTGATGGAAACTTTTCTCAAGGTATGGAGACCCCTTGCCATGCGACTTGGACCAAATTGTTAAAGACTGTTAACTCGAAGGATTGACTGTTTTCAGTGGGATGTTTACCCCTATGATGTAATCATTACCCTGGGACATTTTGCATCATACTTTCTGTTTTAGGATGTTAGTGTGACCCACCTTTTGCGATTGGGATGAACCAATGATGATGGGTGGCGCCACTTGGGGGGGGGGGGGGTGAATTTATTATCTTTTTCAACGAAGACGGAATTTTCGGTCCACGTCAGAGAGAAAAGGCCCTGTGGAACTAGCTCATCCGACAACAAGGACCTGAAAAAACTAGTTGTTTCCCAGGATCGCCGCTTCGTGTAGTGTTGATTGCCTTATTTAATAGTAAAAGTATATGAAGAGGACGTGGTTGGTTGCAGCTATCATCTCCAGGCGGGCGGGCTACTCGCAGTGGCACCAACAATACCAATCAATACTTACACAGCCAGCCGGCCTTGTCTAGCCAATTGATTTAGGGGTCGGCTCAAGAGTGATATGTAAGTCATGGTAGCTCACGAGGTTTCCAAGGGTTTCTCCACCCGTATTGCCTAGCAAAGCGGCTTTCACTACTTCGGCATGGCAAGGTGTAACAGCCTCCTAGTCCCCGTCAGGCTTTGCTTGTGGTAGTAACCTGACTGAAATTTAGCATCCTGCCTATGCCTTACTATTTTGGCTGGACGGAGAGGTAGCAGATAACACTTCAATAGTATCTATCCAACAATACCTAAATGCCTTCGGCTGCCATTTTCCAGTTATGCACGCTGCCTCGGGGTTCAAACTGATAGCCGGTAGAGCGCACCCCGTTCGTGGCCGGTGCTGTATGGTTTTTCGCATTATCAGTAGGTACCCCCCAGCCACCGCCACCGGGACTAACGTATTAGGTTAGCAGCTATGATCGTTCAAGAAGGGAAATTAGTGGGGATATGATATACTCACGTGTGGACAATAACCCGTTCACCCGCCGACACATTGAGCTCCATCTTGCCGCCGATGTTAATCGTCCGCTCCTGGCCGTCTGCCTCTCTCCTAACATACAGGTTCTTCCCCGCTGCGCCCGGCTCACCGCCCGCCAATCCGTATGGCCTTACGACGCGTCTCTCGCTGAGCATAGATACCTGCAGTGGGATGCGGAACTCGATATCGCGAATGCATCCGTTACCTCCAGCATACATGCCTCGGCCACCGGAGCCAGAGCGGAGGGTCCATTGACGAAGGATAATGGGGTAGCGCAATTCGTATACCTCTGGGTCCGCACAGCGCGTATTGGACATGTGGGTGTGTACTCCAGATGTGCCGTCCCATCCCGGCCCAGCGCCATGCCCCCCGGCGATGGTCTCGATATACCCGAAGCCGGGGACATCGGCGCCCGTCAACTCATCTTTTCCGCCAATTCCAAACCCAAAAACGTTGACACATCCCTGGGAAGCCGCCATCGCGCCAAAGGCGCCAAGGATGACGTCCGTGATGCGCTGCGAAGTGATGCTGTTGCCGGCGCAGACTGCGGCGTAGCTTGATGGGTTGAGAATCGTGCCCTCGGGGATTATGACATCAATGGGTGCGAGGCAACCCTGGTTGAGCGGTATGTCGACATCGATAAGACACCGGAGGCAATATATAACGCAGGAGTGCGTGATGGCTTTAGGTGCGTTGAGGCAGTTGAGCGTCTCATCGGATGTCCCCGTAAAGTCGAATGCTGCTGTGCCGTCCTCAGAATTCAGGCGGATTTCGAGGCTGATTACGGAGCCGTCGTCGAGATAATCCTCGAATGAGAGCGTCTTGCGACCCATAGACTCCGAAATCCTGCGAATAAATGTGCGGACGGCCGTCTCAGCGTTCGCTGCAATGGCGTCCATGTACATGTGCACGACTGTAAGGGAGAACTCTTTGATGAGCATATCAATCAAACTAGCTCCCTTGTTGTTGGCGGCAATCGCAGCTCTCAAGTCTGAAAGGTTATCTTCGTAGCTGCGGCTGCCGCTGCACCCGCGGTACTGCGCTGGCTCGTCGTACAGAAACTTGCGGGTTTGCTCCTCGTTGAATCGCCCGCCGCTGACAATCTTGTAGCCCGTCGTCGCCCCTCCCTCCTCATAGAGGAACTTGCTGTTGGATGGCATCGAGCCTGGGCTGATACCGCCAATCTCGGAGTGGTGGCCACGCGAGGCAGCCCAAAAAATGATGTTATCTCCTGCCTCGTCCCAAACCGGGGTCATGATGGTAATGTCCGGGAGGTGCACCCCACCGGCTACGGGGTGATTGCTGCAGAGAACGTCACCGGGCTTCAACTGCGACCTGTACATCTCATTTTGATACCGCACGGCGTATTCCATGGATCCCAGGTGGACCGGCACGTGGGGTGCGTTGGCGACAAGGCGGCCCTCTGGGGAGAAGAGCGCGCAGGAGAAGTCGAGACGCTCCTTGATATTAGTGGAAACTGAGGTCTTTTGGAATGTGCGTCCCATTTGTTCAGCGATGGACATGAACCTGTGTCCAAAAATAGAAAGGCTTATGGGATCAACCGTGGTCTTGCTGAGGGCGCGGGACTGTGCTGGCTGAAGATCCAGGATGACGTGGCGGCTGAGGACAGTGGCCTTGACGGCGGGTTCGACAATTATTGTCTGCGTATTATCGATAATAGTTGCTGGGCCTTGGATAATGCAGCCCGGCTTCAACCGCTCAAGACGGTAGATTGGTGTCTCAGCCCAGCCCGTAAGAGCGAAGTATACGGCAGAAGTACCATTCTCAGTTCCCTTAGTCACATCAAATGCGGTGACAGAACTGATTTCATGGTATGGTGACTCGCTGTTATTTTCTTGAGACTGGCCGATGCCGCGGACCCGGATATCTTCCAATAACACATTCTTCTCGGGGAATGTGAATGAATACTCACGGCGGTGCTGTCTTGTAAACTCCGCGAGATAGTCGCCATCCTTGGGTTCCAATATCATAAGGCTGTTGTCTGTCCCCTGATACCGCAAGTTCAGGTAGACCTCGTGTTTGATGCGTGTCTTTTCGAATCCGTCGATTTGCAGCTCACGATCGACCTCCGCCCGGAGATCATCAATGACGTCCTGAATAGTTGCAACGGACGTGAAGACGCCAGAGGCCGGTCGTTGGGCCTCATGCACTGTGTCGGCGAGCGCCATGCCGTAGGCGGATAGAATCGACGAGTAGCGGTGGATAATGACCCTGCGGATCGACAGCGATGCAGCGATTGCACAGGCGTGCTGGCCGCCGGCGCCACCGAAACAGGCTAGATGATGGGCGGAGGTGTCAAATCCACGAGCCTCTGTCAATGCTCGGATAGGTTTGGCCATGGTTTCGTTAGCGACGTCGATGAAGCCCATGGCTACGTCTTCAGGGGTCTTTGTCTGCCCCGTCTCGAGGCTAATCTGCTGCGCCATCTCTGCGAACATCTTCCTCGTGATCTCCACATCAAGTGGCTCCTTTTCACTCTCTCCGAAAATCCTAGGGAAATAGTCGGGGAGGAGACGGCCCGTAAAAGCGTTGGCATCGCTGATGGTCAAAGGGCCTCCCTTGCGATAACAAGCCGGACCGGGATGCGCACCAGCCGAATCAGGCCCCACAATAAATAGACCGTTTCTCCAGAAGAGAATACTACCGCCACCGGCGGCAACAGTGTTGATATCAAGTTGCGGAGCCATAATCGTAATCCCTGCCGTCACATTCTCAAAGGTGTGGTCGAATGATCCATCGAACCGCGAGACATCTGTGCTTGTGCCACCCATATCAAAACCTATCACTGGGATATTTTCTTCGGGATGATAGCTGGTCCGCGCGTGGCCCACAACGCCACCGGCAGGGCCGGAAAGAACTGCGCGAAGACCGCTAAAGCTACACCACGTTGCCATTAGTCAAGTGAGGGTTAGGATAATGGAGTGAGAACCTCAACATACTTCCTCACGTCAACGAGGCCTCCGTCGCTCTGCATGAATTCACATCGTGTATTTGACGACTGCAGACCGTCCGTGAACCCAGACTGGAAACCATCAATGTACCTTTTTACAACCGGCGTTAGGTAGGCATCTGCTGTGGCCGACATGCCGCGCGAGATCATCTTGATCATGGGTAGTGTTAAACACGAGAGCGTCACCTCCTGGAATCCAATCTCGTTCGCAATTTTCTGGATCTCGAGTTCGTGGTCTGAAGAAATCGTTAACTGTGGCAATGATGTGCTGGAATAGAAGACGGCGGACGGACCTTGGTAGGTGTACGAATGTGCCAAGCATACGCATATGCTCCTGAATCCCTCACTGTAGAGACGCTCGAGATTCGAATATACCTTCTCCTTATCCAAGGCCTTCACTACACGCAGGATCTGGCCGTTAAGCCCCCTAACCAGGGCCGGATCTGATTTGGCAGTTTCCTCAATCTCGGACACATCCTCGTCATAGAACGGGCTCTGCTGATAGCTCTCGACTGTGACCCTTTCTGAAACCTCGACCACCTCTTCGTAAAGGACATCAGGTTTCTTGATATTGAGGTCAAAGATCCTAGGCCTAGACTGGAGACCAATCTTCAAAGCGTCCTTGAAGCCCTCTGTTATAAGCAGAGCTACACGCTCGCCCTTGCGCTCGAGAAGAGCATTTGTCGCGACAGTGGTCCCCATACGAATTTCTAGTGCCCCAAACTGTGATGTGTCGATCTGCTGATTGCGTGGGAATGGCTTGCCTGTTGCCTCTTCTAGGATACGCCGAATACCTTCGATGGGTGCGTCGGGGTAGTTGGAAGGGTCTTGCGATAGTATCTTTACCAGTATGTTCTTTTCAGCCCCCTCTACAATACCCAGACAATCTGTAAATGTGCCTCCCCTATCTCCATAGGCAGTTAGTATGACTTTGACGAAACAAATAGCCGAATGTGTGACTATGCTTACCAATGGCGATCTTGATATTGGGTTTTAAGCCCGCCGGCGCGGCGTGCGAATACCTGATTGTGCCGGGCATGGTGCATTCACGATAGAATAAGAAAGTGTATAGAGGTTGCTTCGGGTCTCTGCCACTCGATCTTTACTTTTGCGTCGACCGTGGTGGGAGTAGCGTAGTTATATTGCTGCTGCCTGGCATATGTCCCAGTCATAAAACTTGCTATATACGGATATTCTGTCAATATAAAGCCGGCACCGAGCTACCCCGCTATTCTGGCTTGGTTTGGGACGCCGGAGCTCGGCGGACTGAGTACCCGTACGACAGGAAGAGGTTAGTGTGCTAGTACAGTATGAGTGGATATACCGCGTGTGGGCTAGGTGGGGTCTCGGCTCTTGGATGAGGTCTTTTTATTGGATGCATTTTCATTAGAGCAAGGAAGAAGAAGCCGGGGAAGAAGGTAGAGGCGACGGCGTCGCAGCCAAAGTGGGACTTCCGATGCTGGGGTAACCTGGCGTCTTCGAGTGCGGGGCATCGTAAATGGTCTTCATGATGATCTTACCCGGAATCTTGTGAGAAGCTAAAGGCTCTACCAGACTGGAAGGCAGGGCATCGTCTTGAGAGCCGTTCGCGCGGGGCTATTTCATTCCTTCCCGCATACAACGGGGACCCATTTCATTTCAAGGCTGTCGCCACCCTTTCCCTCTCGCCTCGACCTGCCTTTCGAATAGTACCGTTAGGCGATATCGGTGGTGTATGCTTGTGTCGGCTCGTCCCGTCGCCTGCACCTGCTTCTCCGCATCTACCAACCTTTAGAAGGACATGGGGTAGTCTCTGACCCAACCCAGTTCGGCTAGTTGCAGACCATTATCTAGTCGCTAGAGCATTTCTTTCCCCGCCTTTCAATAAAAGAATCTGACGATACGAGCCCTACCCCTCTATCTCCACCTCGGGCGTTTATACAAGACTTCTCCCTGCTGCTAACAGTTATAAGCTTTTCGTTAGATATCATTGCTTTCCCAACATCGAAATCCGTTCCTGCTAAAAGTTCATGTTAGTTTCCAGGGAACGCACGGTCTCGTTTCCCCTTGCACCTCTAGAGTTATAATGGCGTCGGCGAACGAGATAAAACCTTCAATCCTTATAATCGGGGCCGGTTGCTTTGGCCTCGCCACAGCCTACCACTTAGCCTCAAGCGGGTATCCCGACATTACTGTTCTCGAAAAAGGAGACACCGTGCCTAGCGGCTTCTCCGCCGCGTTTGATCTCAACAAGGTGATCCGTGCGGAGTATGCAGACAACTTTTATACTGATCTCAGTCTGGTAAGTATTTTTTGTCTAATTAATTAGAGCGATTTCACGTTTTCTGCTTAAAACTCACTCCAAAATTAGAAGGCCATCAGAAGATGGCAAACTGATCCCCTTTACGCGCCCTATTATCACCAGACGGGTTTCCTCAACGTCAGCTCAGGGGCCGCTCCGGAGCAGACAAGACTCGTAACTGAGAGTTATTTCGACTCGATAAAAAATCATCCCGCGTTCGAAGGACAGGTTCGACGCGTCCACGGAAGAGAGCAGATCCAGAAGCTTGTCCCTCAGTTCAGTGGTCCCATGGATGGGTGGTCTGGCTACTATAACAAGCTAGCTGGCTACGGTCACTCTCTGGACGCTCTGAAGGCTGTGTATGAGGAGTGCGTCAACTTGGGCGTCAAGTTCTTCCTCGGAGAAGATGGAGACGTTGAGTCGCTTTTGCATGCCTCATCGCGTTCCGGTTCAGCCTGTGTCGGGGCCAAAACTCGATCGGGGAAAATCCACGCCGCCGACAAGACCATCCTCGCCGCCGGTGCTCACATCTCCAACCTCATTCCGCGCATCGGTAGACAGGTGACAGGGCGATGTTGGGGTGTTTCCCACATCCAGCTGACGCCCGAGGAGGCTTCTCAGTTGAGGGGAATCCCAGTCACGAACGTCCGTGACCTCGCGTTTTTCTTTGAACCTGACGAGGCGACCAATAAACTTAAGTTTTGTCACATGGGTGGAGGCTTTACCAACTACGCCTGGTCCGCAGATGGCCTTTCTCTACCGTTCCCCTCCCTGTCCGAGTCTGCGTTCATCCCCAAGGAAGATGAGGAGCAGGTGCGCAATCTGCTCCGCGAGGTCTTTCCACAGTTTGTGGATCGGCCCTTCATTGACGCTCACCTCTGCTGGTTCGCCGATACGGCTGATTCGGACTACATTATCGACTTCGTCCCGGAAACGGGATCATCTCTTGTTGTTCTGTCTGGAGATTCTGGCCACGGATTTAAAATGTTACCCATATTCGGAAGGTTTGTCCAAGATTTGTTAGAGAGTGGAAACCAGTCGGAACCGAAGTGGCAGTGGAAGGAATCGAAGCCCAAGTCTGCCAGTACTTGGCGTAGCGGGTCGGGACAGGAACTCGCAGCCGTTCCCCGAGCGAAGCTATAGGCTGAAACTCATCCCTACTACTCTAGACTCATACGTTATAATGACGTAGCTGTTGATATAATGAGAGAGTAGAAGATTAGATTTTTAAGTTACCTGAAATGGTGACTACTTGAAGCACTATATCTTTTCACCTGCTCTGCATTCATTTTACCGATGGAGTAATAGATCCCGCAATGGTCCCGCGCCCATTCCTCGCATTCGGCGCACATCTGTCAAGGTTGGACGTGATCTCCTCCCACCGCTAGTTTGTCATTGATGCGGGTGTTCCGGTGTTGTGATTCATTGTCGGTCACCTTACCTTCAGTTTCGGTCTTCTATCTACCGGAATCCACGCGCCATCTCTATCCGCGGCAGAGGGTGCGGACGACCGGGTCTCAGATTCCGGGTTTGAGGCATACGCGTGACGAACCGTGCCCCGCAGATTGCGGGGATAGGTGCACAATATTGCGTAAACCATCTGGCTAGAGCTTGCCCACACATGCGCTACCAGCCATTGGTTGTTGCAATTGCTGGGACCCCGGATCCCCCGCCTCCTCATTCCTGGTTTATGTCGCATGCCAGCATCTTGCGGGGACCCCGGATACCCCGCCCCCGCGTGCCTGGGTCATATCGGCATCTGCTTCTATCATCCTTGGCGCCAATTCTTTCTCACACAAACTGCAAAGCAAGTAGGTCGAGGCGACAAGACTCCACCACTGTCACACACTAACCCATTTTAGGGCAAAACGTCTGCTCGGTTCTCTACATTGTAGATCGCCCCGCGAACTCCAGGTTTAACTAGGGATATTGGATGCAGCTGCCCCTGGAATAGGAAGGTATCGTTCAGGCTAAGACATATTGAGCGAGTCAGGCGCGGGGTTTCACCCGAGATGAGCATGAATGTCCTATTGTTTGCCATTATGCCACGCGTGCCAGCATGTCCCGAATCCAGTGCCACGGGATTATCGGGGGATAGGATACTAGGGTTAGCGGATCATGAATGATTTTGTTTTACTGTGTACTCTACGGTACTAGCTTCGTCGCCTCGAGCTTCCTTTGAAGCGATTGTTATATCTTTACGACGGTTCACAAGATGTCCAGCCATGTCCGAGGGATCCGCGGCGGACCTTAATCCGTGCTTAGATATAGCAGTTGGAACCTCCCTAAGATAATATTAAACCGCTATTGATAGTGTCTGTACTAAGGTCCTTGTATGTTTCCCAGACAAAGAATCACCATCATAGTACTCACTATCGTCATTTCTTTTTTATTTTAGCTTACTTCTAGGCTCCGACAATGACTAGCCGAGACGACGAGAAGCTTTCCGTCGAGGCAGTCAACGATGTCGAAAGGCAACCAAAGGGCGAGACGACAGAGTCTCCCGGCAAGCTTGACGTCGCCGCGAGGTTCCTAGCGAGTCTTGGTCCGGAGATGACATGTCAGCCCATCACCGATGCAGAATCCCGCCGACTCTTGTGGAAGATCGACCTTATCATACTTCCTATTCTCGCTTTCTCTGTTATTATTGCGGCTGTCGACAAGATCATAATCTCCAACGCCGCTATTTACGGAATGGTTGACGACACCAACCTAAAGGACAACGAGTTCTCGTGGATTGGTTCTATTTTCTACTTTGGCTTCCTAGTAGCTGAATGGCCTGGCAATGTCCTGATCCAGAAACTACCTATTCGAACATTCTACGGAGCGACGGTATTTGGCTGGGCGGTTATGACATTTATGACCGCCGTGACTAGCAACTTTGGCGGACTGGCCGCTGTCCGATTCCTCAGTAAGTCCAAGGTCCTCTGTTCGACTTCTTACTCTGCTCTACTTCCCGAACATATTGCTGACGATAAGAGATAGTGGGCATCTTTGAAGCGGTAGTCTTTCCGGTCTGCACAGTAGTAACAGCCATGTGGTGGACGATCCCGGAACAACCGATCAGAGTAGCAATCTGGTTCAACAACTTGTCTTCCATAGTGACGGGACTCCTTTCCTATGGCATTGGACATACACATACCACTGTCGCGTCATGGAGACTTCTGTTCATCGTCCTCGGAAGTATCACAACCGTCTGGTCCGTCATCGTGTATACCTGCCTCCCTAGTTCACCAGTTGAGGCGTGGTGGCTTAACGACAGGGAGAAATACATTTGCCTCGAGCGGGTCCGCGGAAGCAATACGGGGGTGGAGGATAAGAACATGAAGTGGTATCAGATCAAGGAATGCTTGACGGACCCAAAAGTCTGGCTGATTTCTATATTTGCGTGCGCCATGAATATCCCAAACGGTAAGACCATGACGACATGTTGCTCGTATAGAGACATCATCACGCTTCTCCACTTCAGCGTGGCTCTATGCTAACTTTCGAGAACAGGTGGATTGGTCACCTTTGCGGCGCTTATCGTAAACGGTCTAGGGTTCGACCCTCTTGAGACAACGCTTCTTGGCGTACCAACGGGTGTAATCGCTACTATCTGGGGCATCCTCTTCAACATCGTATCGAGTCGACTCCCCGGATATCGATGCATTCTCATCGTTATATCTATCCTATTTCCAATAGTCTCTGCGATATGCCTCTGGAAGCTCCCTCAGGACAACAGAGTCGCCCTTCTAGGTCCATACTACGCTTTCTATTCCTACTGGGCGCCTTACACCATGAGCACGTCTCTTCCCATGGCAAATACATCAGGCCACACAAAGAAGGTGACGCAGGGGGCCATGTACTTTCTAGGATATTGCGTCGGAAACATTCTTGGTCCCCAGGTATTCCGGGATGAGGACGCTCCGTCTTACCACAACGGCTACATAGGCCTACTGGCGTGTCTCGTCGTTGGAGCAGTGACGATATCCGCTTACGGCTTGCTTTGTAAGCTGGAGAACACAAGGCGCGACAAGCTGCAAGGCGGGGGCCCGGCCGTTCAGACTGAGGAGGAGAAGCGAGAGGAGGCCTTCTCCGATAAGACGGATAGGGAGAAGCTGAATTTCAGGTATACGTACTGACAGATATTCGTAAGACCTTACACCAAGCGTGGGATAATTGAAAGATTTTTAATACCTCTGGACGCGATTCCCATACGCTGACGAACAGTAGACCTCCGATTCTGTGAAGGCAATGTCTCGACGGCGTCCTGGTTTACTACGTCGTCGCCAAGAGCGGCTTTAGCGACTGTTCCGCGTTTCTGCTCTGCGAGCAATTAGTAACAGATATTGCCCCACGTGGCCGATACCGGACCGAAGGGCATATATTTGACAGGTGTTTATTGCGTACCGCAAGGTGACTAGCAGACGTAAGCCGCATAGATCATGCCGTTATTCTTGTCGTAAATAGCTGCAAAACCACTTGGGGCCCGCCCCATCAACGACTAAGGCTGGGCGATGAAGGTGTATTCCTTTGCAGGTCGGAACCCCGTCCGCCTTGTTCTTGTCACCTCGTAATAACGCAAGGTAATAGAGTCCACGTGGGCAAACTACTGGCGCTGGTTGTTACCGAACTAAAAGCGCAGGGAAACCCGCACCCCCGAGTGCCGGACCATTGACTATGGAGAAAGACTTTCAGCTTACAAGTATAGCCGTCCGGTATAGCGGATACGACCTACGTACCTAACACTAGAGGAGCTGGACAGGGGGAGCCTAATCGTCTGATTTACCAAGAACGTGCAGCCCCTAAGCGTGGATCAAGGTCTTCGAAATGCACAACTGGGAAGGAAGCAACCGAGAGCAGCCGTCCCGTCCGACAGCTTTCGGTCCACCACGTGGTCCTAATCGAGATCTTCGTCTGAAATTGGCATGACTGTCCCAAAATAAGCGGCTGCAGTTCACGGTAAAGAGCAACCTCGGTAAGTTACCCAGACTTTATCCAATGGAGCAATGATTTTCTCGACTCGGGAGCCCGGGGAGCTGATCCTCGGTGGGGGCGGAATAAACAGGGAAGGCATTAACAACAGATCGAATCAAACAGGGTCCCCTGCTGATTTGGCCAATGACCTGGATGCTGCCGCTTTGCTCCACATGCATCTAATTATAGATGACTACGACAGGGTAAATGACGGACACATTCCGCTGTACTTTCGCGCGGTAATTACCATGGGACGAGGCCGTTGTTTCGAGATCTTACTTTGGCACGTCCTAGTGCCGGCGGGTGAGGCCAGATTGACCAGCAACGGCCCGCACCTTGCAGACAGGGTTCCGTCTCAGTACACTTCATCGGGAAGGTCCTCTATTCTATTATTGTACACCACCATGTAAGCATCGTCATCATCGCAGGGATCTCGGAGCGACGAGCTTCCGGCGAAGGCTACTAGGCCGATGGGATCAACATGCAACCCCTGAAAAGGAAGTGGCCAAGGCCAAACCCCTTGCTCCAATACCCCATCGCGGAGGTGGCGGAAGACGGAGTCTTGTCGACTGTTGTATCGGCCGAGTGCGGAGCTTGTCGTTTCATCCGGTAATGGACTTTCGAAATGAAAAGGGTAGTGTTAGCGATGATCCCACTCGCGTCCTGCCTCATTCGACGGCCATGAAGAACCTGAAGCTTCTGTAAAAACTATTTAAATGGATTGAAGATCCGCTTTGTGTTCCTATCTTCCTAAAAACCAACCCACTACCTCGAGCTTCATTCAAAAAACACCGAAACTACTCTTCCTAACCTCCGACGCAAACATGCACTTCAAGATCTCTTTCGCTGCCCTTCTCATGCTCGGGACTTCGTCCCTCGCCAGTGCCGCCTGCGTGGGCCCCGACGTTAACCAAGCTACTCTCGACCTTATTAAGGAGTTCGAAGGCTGGTACCCTGACATCTGTACGTAATCTCCCTGCGAGAGATTAAACGGAACATAGCAGTCTAATAGTGGAGAAAGACGATGACCCTGTCGGTCTGCCAACCGTCGGCTACGGACATCTTTGCTCCGATGCCAGCTGCTCTGAAGTCAAGTACTCAATCCCGCTGTCAAAGGCAGATGGCGAGAAGCTTCTTGCAGACGACCTCAAGGCAAGTTTATCTTCATACATTCTCGTCTCCGATATTCGCCCCTAGACTCATCTGACATTTCATCTACCACAGGAGTATCAACAGTGCATCACCCTGGCTACTGCGGCGTCCGTCGAGCTCAACGACAACCAGTATGGCGCACTCGTGAGCTGGACCTACAACGTAGGCTGTGGCGCCATGCAGGGGTCTTCGCTCCTTGAGCGCCTGAATGCCGGCGAGGACCCTAACACCGTTGCCGCGGCCGAGCTACCTCTTTGGAACAAGGGCGGTGGTCAGGTTTTGCCCGGTCTAACGAGGCGCCGCGCTGCTGAGGTCAAGCTACACAAGACTGCCAGTGACGTTGAGGCCCTTCCTGTCGGATGCTAATTATAGCATTGCACTCGCTGTGATCAACAGCAAGATATTCAGGCCCGTACGAGCGAATGCTGTTAGGGGAAACCATATGATTGTCACTAGATCTACCTTTTCTTTTTGGAGGATAGATCTTTGCGATGGATTTACATTCTTTGTACCCTTTAGCTGGTCTGGTAGTATTTCAGTTACAAAGAACGCATGGCTATCACCGCTACCCAGCTCGTGCTTCGCGCAAGTCGCATTAAACAAGAGCATACCCACCTGGCCTATCTAAGCCCATGATACAGGAAAAGGGGCACCCGGCTAGTAGAATTAAACACCATTTGTCCAATTGCTTGTTCGGACTTCTTTAGCTAGGCTACACCCTAAGACTTTGACACGTCACTCGTCCGTCGGCACGGGATAGTAAGAAAGTATGTTGATGATATGGGATTATGGCTCCAGAGATGGTAGTATAATGCTACATATGTAGAAAGGGGAACCGGGGAAGCCCTGCGGAGTTTGCCACGCCTTCCGAGCGTTCGGGTCAGGGGAGTGCAATGCGAATGCGGGGAACGGAGAGCCGAAACAACGTCAATGTTGTCGTTGGCCAACCCGTCGCCGATGAGTGGGTCACTGTGGGTACTATTTACCCCGCTTCCCCAGGCCGTCGATATAACGAGCGCCACTTTGCAGGTTGGCTCAGGCCGCGGGTGTGTCCAGTGCGCCGATAAACTTCTCTTGGGGTCTGTCGTGCATCTTGAGCGTCCGATTTTGCACCGGATCGTCCGCGGCAATGACTCCTATCGCCACGTCTGGTCGTCGTAATGCAGGTCCTACGCATCCCAGCTGCTACGCCGCAGGCTAGGCGCAGAAATGCCAGTTTGCAAGTGCCGAGGACCCGGTCCGGCTGCTGGACTTGCAGGGATAGAAGTGTCAAGTGTGACGGTAAGATTGCCAGAACTAACTACAGCGTTATCTTGCAACAATGTCCGCTGACTTCTTACCTAGAAACCCGACCGCGATGTGGAAAGTGTGAGAAACTCGGCTTGTCGTGTCGGTACGGGATTCGATTGCAGTGGATCGAGGACTCCGAAGCTCGGGGAATTTGCCATGGGCGGGAGGGCGTATGGTCGGTGAAAAAGACGTTGCGGAAGGGGAGAACCCGATCTCAGAGTTCATCCCCATACCACAAGCCTACCTTTCTGGCCGACGGGCCCCAAACAGCCAACGCGAAGTCATCGACATTTTTCCTGAATACCTTCTATGACGATATCCAGCAATACACCCAGATCAACCAAGCCGAACCTTTCGTTGTTCGGTGCACCGCGTATCATGGATTAGGAAGTCTTGTGGATAGCGAGATGCCCGACAACGACGAGTACGGAAAAGATTACCCTTGCGTTGCCCGCCTACGGAACGACAATCACCAGGAACTCAGCTTAGCCGAGCTCCCAAAGACTTCTGCCGAAGACCTACTGAGGTTCCACCTGTCTATGCCGATAATTCTGAACCCAGGGGGCCTGACGAGACACCTCAGTCAGCCGGATGGTTATATACTCCACTTCTACGTCGGCGTCGTATGCTCAACGACCACAATACTGGATAACGAGCTTCACAACCCCCAGCGTTACCTCCTGATGCCAATGACGACGTCATCTGATAAGGTCCTTGCTGCGGTGTTGGCCATCGGCGCCACAAAACTAGCGTATAATGACTCTCGCTTCCGCCGCAGGGCCCTTGTCCATAGGCAGGAGGTCATTTCGAATATATCCAGCATACTAGGGGACATCAGAAGTGACACAACCAGATATCTTGAGGCGCTAGCCTCTACCATGATACTCTGTTGGTGTGATGTATGCTTATTCCCCCCAGTTCTTCCTTGTCGCCTTTGTTTTCTGCGAATATTATGTTAACAGGCTTGTATCCTCAGATAACTGATCTCTGCCGGTCAAGCTGGACCGAACACCTCAAGGGTCTCTCAGCAATACTCGACGCCTGTCCTGACCAAGCTTGGCAAAATCCTGAGGCCACCAGACTCATCCAGACAGCTCAGCAATACCTGGTGTATCACGTTATAATGGCAAAGGCGACATTCTGCCTTGACGAAGTTATACCGAATGCGAAGCAGATACTGTCAAAGTACCTTAAAAATAGTGGCGCTGCTGGAGCGAAAATGGCGGACACCGGGACGTTGTGTTTAGTTAGGGAAGACAGTGGTCGGACTCGTATAAACGGACCGAGGTTATTCGGTGGCCCCCATCATCTACATTACATTGAGCCTCACCAAGGGTTCAGCAACTCCCTGCTCCTCCTCGTTAACGAAATATGTGATTTGGCGGGAAAAGGAGACGCTACGGACATCGCCAAACGCGTTTGTGAGCTAGAAGCCCACCTTGAAACGCTCACTCAGCTTCTGCCGAAGTCAGCACTCGATGGGTCCGCCAGGTATCTCGTTCACATGGATAGCGACCAAATTCCGAGTCACAGACTCCAGTCAATCCTAGACACAGCTGAGGCGCATCGCATCGCCGCCCTCGTGTTCCTCGACGAGATGTGCGCGCTACATCTCACGCGCGTGGCACCGAAGTGTCGTTCTTCGCGCTTGGCACACATAGAGGAGATCCTTTCTCTTGTCGAGTCTATATGTGAGCGGGAGCCCGTTACAGCCGCGTTGCCCATCTGGCCCGTCTTTATAGCCGGATGCACAATTGTTGCGGAAGAGGACAGGCTTCGTGTCCTTAATATTCTCGACAAGTTCCAGTTGAGAAGGATTTTTGGGGTGAGTTCGTGTCCACCATCTTGATCTCGAAATGATAAAGTTTCTAACCCGGGATTATCCACGTAGAGCATTCCTCCGGCGTGCGCGGTTATTGAGAATGTATGGAAGCAGAGAGATTTGAGCAGCGACGAGAACCCGCGAAAGCCTGGCCCAGGATCGCTGCGCACTCCTCAACGCAACAATTGTTTTTCGTATGACAAGCGACGAAGAAGAAGCGGTCGTGGAGACCGCGCGCATACGGGGCCTGCTGGGCTTATTGTGAAGTATCCGTGGGAGTCCGCAATGTTTGTCCTAGGGAACTCTATCCTGAGTCTGACATGAGATTCATTCACACTGACCGAGAAAGAACGGTCTGTAGACCCAATTGCTTTTCACAGGCAGAGACAGTCCTTCCCATACTTTATAATACATAGACCGTGAAAGGATATTCTATAGTACGGAATGCCAAAAGTACTATCGCGAATGTAGAAGTCAGTGTTAAGATTGTCTTCATATAATCAATGCTAATCAACGCCATTCTCCCGTAACAGTCACCGGCTCACACGAAACCGTAAGTGACCTATTCGGATCCTTTTCCCACGCCACAGTGCCTGAATCTGCGACATTAACAAATTTGTACTCGAATGATTCCCCTGAATTAACGTCCAAAGTGAGAGACCACAGATGACTCGACTCCGTGTACTTGTCAGCCGCTAGAGCGGGTGCAGCCGCCACGTCCCAGTTCCCCAGCTCCGGTATCGACCCCACGATCTTGATCGTCTGCCCTAACTTTGTCGTAACAATTTGATCGAACGTGACAGAAATCTTCTCCCCACTATCACATGGCACGTCTGAAGTTGGAGACGGCGCATCGGAAGTAGTAGAAGGCGGAGTATCATCGCCACGGATAGCGATATCCGCGCAAGAAAGGTAGATCTGACCGGTCTCGAATGAATTCCACTTGAAGGAGAGCAATGTGTGTTTCGAGGAATAATCCGGGATTCGAACTCTTTTGGTGACCGTATACCCGCCAGCAATGGTAGTAGCGCAGGAGTTGATAGGCGCGCCATCAACCCCCTTGCACCTCGAGTCATCGAATCCATTACAAGTGAACCAGTCATTCCGCCAACAGAGTTCTCCTGATGAACAATCGGGACTGAACCCGCAATGTTGCCCATCGACATCGTTGCAGCTCAAAGTCCCTGCCTCAAAGCAGTCTTCAGCAGCCTGCTTCTCGGCATCGGTCGGTAGATATCCGGGTGTAAGGAATTTGTCCACGAGGGCCTGATCCTCGCAGATACGGTAGCTAAACATGCCGCCGTGATCGCCATTATGATCCACGCACCACTCGACGTCGATAACCTGACCCGGGTCATAAGTAGCGACAGGCTCGTTTCCCCAATCGTCGGATGGCTGATTGTAGTCGATGCTCACACGGGCGTTGTACCCACATGGGCCGCTTCTTCCGATGGGAGCAGCATCCAGATCTGGCCAGGAACGAACGGGTTCGAGAATGCTGCACTCGGGGCACGTGTCTCTCCCCACCTAGAATGATATCAGATGCGGAACTCCTGGTAGCAAATTGGATGCAGAGGGAACACACCTCGAATCCAAGTCTGCTACGACTATGGGGTATGGTGAGGTACCCATGCCCTGCAACGGACTGGGCAAGCGGTAGCACAATGAATACAGTCAGCGGCTTCATGTTTCTTGACAGGGTTCGTATGGTTAAAATGAAAGTTGGAGTCCTAGAAATAAGATACGAGATACTAGCTGGTGTCTCCGGCCCGAGGCGTCCCGTACTTATATTCCTTCGCCTGAACCTGGCACACATGTGTCCCAGGCTAGGAAAACCAATACCCCGCCGCATTCGCCAATCCAGAAGCTACAGATCCGAATCACCACAATTTTCGACCCACAACTACTACCTGGAAGGCACAAGATGTGGAGTCTCAATAACGCACCCTATGTCGAACCCGTACCCAGTAGTAGCATCAGCGCGTGGCGCTAACTACAGCCGACAATATGGCCGAACGTGTGGTCTTGGCAAGAAATTTTCCGTCCAGGAAAGAGAGCTCGTGAGCGTCCCCGGCTGAGTTTATCACAGCACGGGGTAGCATTATGAAGCTGCCCCCGCAGATTTCGCTAGTAGTACCGCCGAATGCCACGGAGTGCGGCCGAGGAATTTCACCGGGATAGTTACAGGTCATTGTGCCAATTCGAAACCGTATTCGGTCCAAAAAACACACTGTGCAACGCTTGCGAAGGGACCCCGAGAATAAATGGTAATGTGAATTCATGAAGCATTAGCCCGTTTTGGATGGACAGTAACGACTGTATAGCATCTACCCATATCCTTCTATATAGTCCCCTTTTTTGAAGGTTTCCCTTAGTCTCGAGTCTGTGCGTACCATAATGACGGTTCCACCAAGCAACAGTACTCCATGCTAAAACTCTGGTCTCCAGCACTAGCACTTCGCTAATACTTCTCAGCGTCTTCTTTGGGAAATCTACCTGACATACGGCTGGCACGGCCTGCCCTCCTCGATTGATTGCCGATAAAGCTTCTTATTGGATCGGCCCAAGTACCACTTGAGTGTCATTGCGCTAGTGCAGGCGACCAACGCCATGGCCATCATGAGGATGAAGGCCATCCGGTATCGGGGCTCGTCTGCGTCATCGAAGAAGTAAGGGGCAACCACATTCCCGATTTGTCCCAAGACGTTGACAATGGCGACGCTCACGGCCCTCTTAGCGGGAGTACGACCCATCGTAGAAGCAGTCCACGTAGATACCAAGGGGTTGGCAAAGTACATGCCGCCGACAAAGATAAACGAAGCAGCGTACCGAGCATCACGGTTCTCTGTGGCCAGGCAGATGATATACCCAATACAGCCAACCGCAATGGGACCAGCAAAATGGTAGCCTCGCTCCTTTGTGCGGTCGGAGTGCCAAGCATTGACCAAGGATCCTAGCGCCGCAAAGATGTAAGGCGGTGCCGTCAACAGTAAAGTGACGGTATTATTGTAACTGAAACCGCGGACAATGGCCGGGAAGAAGTTGGAGAAGCCGTAGGCTGCGGAAATACCAATGTTCAATGCAACCAGCATCCACATCTTGTAGTCGAAAATACTAAGCTTCAACCCAGCCCATATCCCAGTCTCGGCTTCGGATGTAGACACGCGATCCGCTGAAATGCGTGCGGCGGCAATCTTTCGCATGTCCTCCGTCATGGATCACTGTGCACTTCCGGTGGTCGAGTGCGGATAGTCGGGCAGGATGAAGAGGGTGATCAGGGCTAGTCCCGCGCCAGTGACGGCGAGCACGATAAACAGCCACTGCCAGCCAGCAAGCCCATGCTTACCCTCGAGGGTAGAAAAAACCGCTGCAGCAATTAGACCGGCGACACAATAGGCGAGAGTCTGCCCGGTGTAAAGAATTGCGCAACGCAAGGCCATCTCGTTCCTGGTATACCAGCAGGACATGACATAGATTGCCTGGATGCGTGTCAATGATAAATCATCACCTGAAAGCAACGATGGCAATCTAACGCCTGGGAAGAGAGGTGCTTCAACGATGCCAAGGAAGAATCTCACTACAACAAGACCCTGATAGTCGTGAACCCCACAGGTTGCCGCCGACACGCCGGACCAAATCATAGCCATTAAACACAGGTACAGGCTAGGACGCAAGTAACCAATGATCATGTTCGAGGGGATCTGCCCGAGGACGTAGCTATAATGGTCAGTGACCACCTGCAAACTGAGAATGAGACTGTTTACGTACCCGAGACTGAGAATGGAGACGGCGGTTCCGTACTGGTAGCCCTCTAGGTTTAGGTCATCGTCCAACGAGCTAAGGCGTGCTTGTCTAGGGCTTGTTAGTATAGAACTAAGCGGTCCATGGAAAGCATACTCACGCAATGGAAGCGCGATCCAGATAGTTGAACAGGTAAAGCACCCAAAGACATGGCATGAGTGTCATATCGAGACGCATCACAAGTTTCTTCTCCAGGTCGCGCCAGTCTGGGATACCCAGGGCGTCAATCTGGTCTTCGGGATTGGCCGGCTCCTCATGTTTGAGCTTATTCTCTTCATCGTAGCCGACGGCCACCGCCTCCTATTGTCGGTGACTGCATCCACGGCTGAGTTGTTGCCAGCCGTGTCTGTGGTGGGAGCAGGAGCTGGGTCGGCGTAAGGGGCAGATGTATCGGTGCCCTGAGGCGAGGCGTTCCTTATTCCAACCATAGCGGTGTACTTGTCCAGTGCTGTGGCTTTTGGAAAAAGAAAGATGGGTGATCTGGCACAGAGAATGATAAACCCATTGTGTCTTTCCGGGCCTTTGAGTAGGCATCGTTTACCACTAGAATTCGGCGGGGACCCCATGGGGACTTAGAACATCCCAGTTAATTTGTGGAGACAGCTCTACCTTCCCTCCACTCGCATCCTATCCCTTCATGACGGAAAACGCCAAACAGATCAACATTTTCTCCCTACCTCTGGAGATCTGAGTCCTTCACAACGGATACAAGAATGGAGACCGATGTCTCCCGTCACCGACACGGGCCCAACCCCACACAGGTGAGAGCAGAGATGAGCCAAGCAAACACCTTCCCAATATCCACATCGGGCCCACTCCAAGCAGCGGATCAGGAACACCACAGGGAAGATCTTTCGCAAATTTTGGGGTTGACCCCGCACGACTTGCAGGGCTAGGCACTTCTCGACAGTCGTCGGTTCAGACCTCTCCCGGGTGCAACTCTACATCACAGGCACTGCCACAGAAGACCTGGCTTATGAGGCCCTGACCGGGGATATGTAGCTCTAGGCCGCGTCACCGTCGTCCTCTCAAAGATTTCGGAAATCAAAGCAACTGGCACATCCCCCATCTGCCCCTCCAGAAGGATTCTGCCAAGCTCACACGATCCTACTTCCAATCGAAGACGTGAAACTTGGCGAGAAAATGCCGTTTAGCGCAGACGAGAATGCTACGATCGGAAATAATCGCCGTCTCGGAACCGAGCTCCTGCGTCGGTGGCATCTATGTAAGTCCGATTCCGCCGATGCAGAACCGAACGGAGTATTATTGGAGTATGGATGGCTGGGGATATATCGATGATACAGCCACGATATATAACTGCCGAAAGATGATTCAGGAAAAGGCTCCGTAGTCATTATCCACCAATGCTACTGCGATCCATCAAGACTCTTTGAACGACGTCGGTACGGAGTCACATTAGAAGCCCGAGACTTTAGTTTGTTGTAGCAACGAGAGCGACGTGGAGACGAACGGAGTAGGATTGCAAGCGTTTGTACCTAGTGGAACGGGGACTATGGCGTGTGAGATTACCCTAGGACGCTACATGACTATAGAATCCTACAATCTCGTCCATGTATAATGATCAAGGAGATGGCGCCCACAACTTTTCTCCAGACATATCTTACTCCATCCTTCTCCTCGAGCACTTAGTCTCAGATCGGCGGTGGGGACATCTTGTGTGCACTACGTATGAGGCCAGTAGAACCTGCCACTAATGACAGAATCTTCGCATAGAATAGTACAGTCAAGTTTCAATATTCATGCCGGTTCCCTGGCTTGTTGCGTACGATTAGCGGGATAACCTGTGACGTGATACAATAACATAGGCAATGATATCTGTAGTCGAGGTAGAAAGTGGAAAACACAAAACTTCTATGACGGTACCTAATCGCTCTCAATATTCGCAAACTCCCGGCTCATAACCCCGTCAAATCCTTGTAATAAGACAAAATAAGCACCAAAAAGACAGAAATCCAGATAAACATCACCAGACCGTCAGGAAATCTGACTCAACAAGCTCGATGCAGCCGGCTTTACCATGTGCCCAGGGTACTCCCACCGAGCCCGGTGTCCTTTATGATATTTTACATAACCTTCTTTCCACCAACTGTGATTGAGCCGTCAAGGTTAATCTTCAGCTCCCCTGCGGGGGCCGGGTCGGCCATGGACTGGCGATAGTGAGTAGCGTACGACCCAACACTGTGCGCGGCGTCCTTGGCGGCGTTGTTGATGGCTTCCTGCACACCCCTAGCAGGCGGGGGCGCGATATCAGGGTTCAGGATGTCGACAACAATCTTGATATCGGTCATTCCTGAGTTTCGGACCCTGTTCGCCCACTCATTCGCCTGGTCTTGGAAAGTTGTGCCATCGGGAGGCATGCATCGAACATGAGCAAGCACTAGTCTCCTATCAGGACATCTTGACTGCAAAAATCACCCCGGGATATGCTGTGTCTCACTTACCCTTGTTGATTCCACCGTTACCCGCATTTCCAGATGCTGCAAGGCCAGCACAGGTAGCGAGGCCATACGTTCGGACAGTGTCCCCAGCCGTACCTTCAATTGTGCCGGACTCGGTGGAGAGATCAGCACGGCGTACAAGGTTAGCCTCTGTATCGGCAATCGCAGCTTGGCGGCGCTCGTAACTTTGGTTCGTTAGTGGACACCATGGGACTTGAACTGTAATAGAAGATATTACTTACCCTGCAAGCGGCTTGGCTCCGCAGAAACCAGCCTGGAGAGCGAGGAGGCCGAAGGCGACGATGTTCTTGAAGAGCATCTTGAATCTTTGTCAGTGACTTGGAAAAGAGTGAAGTTTTGTTGAGTTCCAAGTGTGCTGTGTTCTGCTGTTGTTGGTATCTAAGCGTCTATGGCTGCTTGGTGATGAGGGCTTTGAGACAGGATATCATTGTCGACTATATACGCTTGTACTGGCCGCCACTCATCCACCCAACGAAATTAGATGACTCTGTATATCTCCATTCCCTTATATCTCACTATTATGGAGTATCACTATCGCAGAACAATGCTCCCAGATCCGTCACTTTGCTGCGCCACGTGCTTACTCTTTCCTGACACTTCGTATTACAAGCTGACATCAATTCAACCTCTGCTATCACCATGGACGGCATACAGTTATATGGACGAGAGTTTGACTAGTCATATACTAAGTCCGAGTAAAATCTAAAATTATCTGTTTTGTATTATAGTGGCGATTTTTCTGAGCCTCACGGAATACATGGGAATCCATCTCGACGCGAAGACATGAAATGCCGTACCCAATATATGCAATACAACACTCCATACTTAGTCATCGTGCGGCGAAGTGTGTCTTTAATTCCAGCATGTGTCTATTACCCCCGCACATGTTCAGACGATTTAACCTTGGAGCGTACAACAAGTCGCAGGATTAAGGCTGGAGCGTCCTACTCAATGTGAATATCGCCAACCTTGATTATCCCTACACTCAGCTACTTTACATTACCTAAAGACGTTTGAAAGGGCAACGGTCCATCCATTCAACACCGCCAATCCTACACCAAGTGCACATTCAAGCTCTCCACATCCCGTCTAAACCGGCAAAATCACCATGCCCGCCAAGCCAGAACCCTACAAAATATTCAACGACACGTTAAGTACGGAACCACGGCCGGATTGCTCCACTACCTTTACGCCATTTTGTCGCTTGCCTGCTGAGATCAGGGCCCAAATCTGGACAGAATGCATTCCGGCACACCGCTTCATCCGTGTCGGCCTGGACGATAGCGTTACGGAGGAATCCCCAAATCTCTACACTACCAAGAATCACCTCGGCAACATTGTCAGCGGCTGCCTTTATCGCATGCGAGGCGTCCAGTCAAATGAGTGGTCCCCTGATGTTTTGACGAGGGTCAGTCATGAAGCCAACAGAGCATTTCGCAGGGTTTGCCGGGTACGGATCCCAATTCCGGTTAGGGGCGGCGATGGTAGTGTCAAGTCACTCTATATCAGTCCCGAGAATGATACCCTATGGGTCGTGTGTGATCAAAACACTCGCCCTATTCCGGTGCTTGTGGCCTTCCTTCACGACCTGGTCGCCTATGATCCTAAGGGCATCGGCATCGCACATCTGGCCATTGGTGGTACAACGTTGAACGATTCCTCCAGACTGGCGGAACTTGACCCGGATCGCCTTCCGCCCCCGGCTCGACGGTCCATTACCAAGCTCCTTTCCTCCGGCCTACAGACCTTTTACCCCGTAGTTTCGCCATCTATGGAAGCGCGTTGCATGCTTAGCACCATGAGCTGGCCGCGTGGTCAGTTCCACCACAACAGATCCCTTCCACTCTTTCCCCGCACACACTCATACACCCGCCTGAAGCGTGACCCTAGGTCTATCAAGGCCGACTTGGAACACGTTGCTGTGAACACGGATCCCCGCCGAACCGTATTCCTGTGGAATAGGTTCAAGGCGAACTTCGGCGTCAAGAGACATATCAACATACGCTACATCCTGACTGTCATGGGATCCAAGGACGGGATAGGAAGTCGGGCAGAGTTTGAGGGCCTACTGCAGAGAACTGATGACAAATGGGCGGAGTGGGCAGCCCTTTTATCGCAACAGGTTTGGGGAGAGAGAATGAGCAAGGAAGAGTACGAGTTGCAGCGGGCCACCCTCCCGCAGTCCGCTGGGATATGGAGTTTCCCACAGGAAGTATTTGGGGACATCCCGGATGTGGATGAGTTGAAATATATGGATGTAACAGAATGGGAACCGAAGATGGTGAAGGACTTGTCCGGGTTTCAGCCAGAACTTTGGATATTCAATTTACCTTGAGTGATTAATGTAGTACACGAAATATCATGATAGTTTTATAAGACAATTGCATGTAGGTGCAGGTTCGATTCAAATAGTATGCTGGTGTAATAGCACCATTCGAGATGAGCTTTGAACAAATATGCGCAACGGTACATGTTCATTCGGAGTCGCGGGTTTACATGGTGACAAGAAACTACGCTTTTTGGGGTCCCGCGGACTAGCTGTTAAGAACGCGGCAATTCTGAACGCAGTGTCTTCTATGTGTCGATTTGCACCAAGGCTGGGATATTACCACGGGAAACGTCACAAGCGGCGTCAGGGGGGTCAACTCATATAGTACTTGAAATGCCCCCTGTGCAATACAATAAGGAAAGCATAAAATAGGCACAAGTATGAATGTTCCTGCTTAGCCACCTCATATCATCTCAGCACCACTGTTCTTCTTATTAGGGGTTCTTATAGACCAAAAGTCTGGACCACCCAGGTCCTCATCCTCTTCGTGGCATCTCCAACGGTGCCACTTTCACCCTCCACTAGAATTAGGTCATGTGGTTCATTCTCCGGTACCTCCAACGTCACGTCCAACCTCAGGTTTCGCCGCCTGACTGTTTCCGCAAATAGGATGCCATGATCCCGCCAGATCTCCTGCTCACCGACAGTGACGTAGAGCCTCTCAACCACGTCATCCATACCGTCGAGCCACACAGCAGGGACATCAAGGGGCAACGACCAGCCCTCTCCCTTCGCCCTCTCTGCAACCGCAGTAGTGCCTCCGAACAAGTCCTGGTTCGACTTTCGAACTCCCCGCGCCGTGAGCATATCAACGTGCTCGTTGTCTTGGAACGATCTCGTGTCGGCATTGTCGCTTACCCACGGTGAGATGGCAATAGCACCAGCGAGCCTCTGACCGTGGATGGAAACCACGTCGACAGAAGGGTGAGGGTGGACCAAGTGCAGGAGCAATTGGACAGTCAAGTTAGCGCCGGCAGAGTCTCCGCCGACGACGATTTGCTCTGGGCCGAACCCGGCGTTCAGAACCTCTTTGAGCGCAGCAACCGCCTGACGAAGATGGTTGGGGTATTGACCCGCTGGCCAGAGCGTATACTGGAGCATAGCAACGGCTACATCGCGGTCCTCGCTTGCCTTCACACAGCTCTCCAAGCAGAACTGTGCGTGGCCAGGCTTCATCGGGACGACGTACCCGCCGCCATGGAAGTATAGAACTACTTTCCTAGCCCTGGCCCTATTCCCGATCCATAGCAACGATGACTTTCCGTCCGGAAGCGCCACAATGTCGCAAATCAGCGCTCTAGCAAGTGCCGTATCGCCCTGCTTGACCGCCGCCACTCGGGCCTTCCTCATCCAGCCTTTGTAGGCGGCCACCGTGGGCGGAACGATGAGCTGGAGCTGACCGGGCGTGAGCCATTTGAGCGCAAAGCGAAAGAGAGCGATATGTGCGAAGAAGGATGTCGTCGTCCTGCGTCGGCAGACGATCCATGCGCGGCGGATCGCACTCAAGAAAATGCTCGGAGGAGCTGAGTTCGAGTAGCCAATGTTAGATTATCGGAAACTAGGAGGCGCGTTGGAATGCGACGAGTGACCTACCAAATAAGAGCAACTTGGGGACCAGCGTCAACGCGTCGGTAAACGAGAGTCGCGCCATCGTTAAAGCTGTCCGGTATGGATGGGAATCCGTCTGGTCCGAGATTCTTTCCGTCAACCTGCGTTACATATGTAGAGACAGGTCGCCTGATGCGCGCTTGGATGTTCTGCGACGCTGGGGTGCTACTCGAGCCACACAATCTCAAGGATACGGGAACCTCGGTCTCAGAAACTCGGCGACGAGTTCCTCATGAGTAGAAATGCGGGGCTAATTCGGGACCCACATTGGTCAACACAGGAGTAGTGTGCCCCTGCTTCGGTGGGGCCAGCGACAATACACCGACACCCCGTCGGAGCGATCTGGGCTTCCGTGCCCGTGACGGAGGTACTATAGCAAGGCATTCCCGTCTGCTTGCATAAGCCTGATGACATGGCCTCCTCCTCCGGGATGATATAGAAGCCCCGCTATACCTGTACAACGCACTACACGCCACCCAACAAAGTCAACTTGCCTCGCATCATCTTCAGAATGGCGTTCTCGAGAGAGGGTTTGACCATCGATTGGGTGGCCCGTATTGCTCGCAAATCCATCCTGAATCCCGCCCTCATTGCACCAATTGTCCTGGCTCTGTTCGCCGCGGAAAAGAACGGCCAACTCGCCGCACATGTCTCGCGAGCAGCCCTCTCCAAGTCTAAGAATGCCAGCCTTGCCTCCTTGATCCTCGGCACAGCACTCTGCATCAACAGCTATCTCAACCGCCAATCCCAGAACAACTGGGCCGCGCCGTCAGAATGGGACTGGAAGAAGGAAATTGTCGTCATAACGGGAGGGAGTAACGGCTTCGGCGCAAGGATGGCGCAGATGCTGCTGGAGAGGAATGCCGAAACTACCATCGTGGTCATGGACTTCGCACCGCTCGGATGGACACCTCCATCTGGCTCCCGTGTCCACTACGTACAGGCGGATCTCAGCAGCACCGAGGTGATCAAGGACGTTTGTGAAAGAGTCCGGACCGAGGTCGGTGACCCAACGATCCTTATCAACAATGCGGGCCTCTGTCGGGGCTTCACGCTAATGGACGCGACGTATGACGATGTCGAGAAGACCGTCCAGACAAACCTGCTCGCACCGCTCCTGCTAACAAAGGAGTTCCTTCCCCACATGGCGAGACACAACCACGGGCATATCGTGCATGTCAGCTCCATTAGCGCGCTTGTGCCGGTCCCGACGATGGTGGATTACTCGGCTACCAAAGCCGGCGTAAAAGCCATGCACGAGGTTCGTTCGCCAGCCCTTACGGTAAGCTTGGGAAGTCAAGCTAATACCATATCCCTACTAGGCAATCCAACTAGAGGTGCGCAAAGTGGCTCCAAAGGTCCGGCACACTTTACTCATGCCCAGTTTTGCTCGGACCGGGCTGTTCAAGGGCAACGCCAACCACGCCAACTTCTTGTCTCCAACCCTACACCCTGATACTGTCGCCGAGGCCGTCGTGGACGCCCTATACAGTCAGTACGGGCAAACAATACTCCTTCCCTGGCTCATGCCATTAGTCACCACATTGGTACGTATCCGCCATTCCATCACCCTAGCGAGGGATGAAGCGATCGACTGACAGGCATTTTAAAACAGACAGCGTCGGGACCGACGTGGCTCTCGCGTCGGATTCGCGCGAGCGTGGATACGGACGCGCTGGATTTCACGGGACGGCAGAAAATTGACCCAGTAACTGGGCGACTGGTCAAGGCTTGAACCGAGTAAACGATTCAGGGGGTGCTTTTCTTTTGTTTGGTTTTTCCCCCCTTCTTCTCGGTTATATTAAGACCCAAGGGTCTGTTCGTTTTCCTCTCAGGAAATGAGCTGTAAGGGAATGCGTTTTAAGATGATTAATGAGACTTTCCGACGTTGCATATTCAAGACACTTTACACTCGAAAACTTGTGACTTTCCTCATCGACCTTGTTAAGTGCCATGATTTATCTTTAAGATGAGCAACAACCCCGTGCCTAAAGGGACCAAGAACCATCGGACGCCCTGTAAATCACGAGGCCATGGTTCCCGGCCACGTTCCGCAAAACACGGGTTCCCCGCAGTGTCCGCTGGCCCGTCGGAGCAACTGTCACATCTCCCTCCGACCCCGCTGTTACGCATTACCGGTATGACCATTCCCCTTTAGGAAAAATTTGTCACACGGTCAAGCCCCGGACGGCGCCCAAAGTCGGAAATTACCCCACTTTACACTTCGGGGACCTCGGTAGTCTGCAGGTCGTGCATTATGAACACATGCCACCACCTGGCGAGCTGAGTATGCCCATGTCACAACTCAGCTCCGTGTCCGTTCCACGCCTCCGCCCCTGGCAACTACCCTTCGTTTCATCTCAAGTTTTTATATCATCCGCGTATCCAGATCCAAGCCACACACTTCTATCAGTATCATAGTTGTCTCGACGGGCTTCCCTTGGACCGTAATACCTCTGGTTCGATAGTACGGGAAGACATACTTCGCCGGACCCCCTAAAGCAACCTCTATCCATAATGGCAGGGGTCAAAGTCGACCCAGCGAGCTACAGTCAGTTCGCCTGCGTCGGTGCCGGACTTTCCGCCATTGGCTTAGGAGCGACCCTCAAGCGATGGTACGGCATCACCGACGTCCGGTTCTTCGAACTCCACGATGATCTTGGGGGCACGTGGCACGCCAACACATATCCAGGTACTGTTCTTCTGGGCATATTCCCGTCAACATAACTGTAAATACTAATCATGGACATAGGTGCCGCCTGCGATGTTCCGTCAGCTCTTTACAGCTTTTCCTACGAGCCAAAGGCGGACTGGACCAGGATCCTCCCCTCCGGCAGTGAGCTATGGGAATATCTGGACAAGGTCGCTCGCAAGTATGACCTGCGGCCCAAGATGTCCTTTGGCATGAAGGTAGAGAGCGCAGAGTGGATTGAAGAGACGACGCGTTGGCGCATCCAGGTTCGCGACCTAAAGACCGACAGTGTCTTTGCCCACGAGTGCCAGTTCCTCTTCTCAGCGATGGGTCTACTCGTCACCCCGCGCGAGCTTGACGTCCCCGGTGCCTCCACCTTTCAGGGTCCCATCTTCCACTCCGCCCAGTGGCAAGACGTCGATCTCACAGGCAAGAGGGTGGTCGTCTTCGGAAACGGCTGCACCGGCGCCCAAATCGTGCCGAGCATCGTGAACCAGACGAAACACCTAACCCAAATCGTCCGCTCAAAGCACTGGGTGTTCCCACCCATCGACAAGCGGATACCAAAGTGGACGCAGAAACTCCTGCAGCACGTCCCTGGCCTGACACTAATTTCTCGCTTCATGGTCTTCTTGCTGGCTGAGAACGAGTTCCGAGGCTTCTATATGACGCCTAACGCGGCAAAATACCGAGACCGTCGGCGCCGTCAGGTAGTTAAGTATATGCGGGACACAGCCCCCGAAGAATACCACGACATGCTCATTCCAGATTGGGAGATCGGCTGTAAGCGCCGCATCTTCGACGTCGGGTACCTAAAGAGCCTGCACGCCGAGAACCTTACCTTGACAGACGACAAGGCTGTTGAAATTGTGGCTGACGGTGTGCGGATGGAGAGTGGCGCTTTCGTCCCGGCGGATGTAATCATCCATGCCAACGGGTTTGAGACGAATCATTACCTTGGCGATGTGAAGATCAAGGGGCGAAGGGGTACCACTCCCGAAGAGCACTGGGAGTCATTTGGCGGTGTTGAGGCGTACAACTGTAGTGTCTTGAGTGGATTCCCCAACTTCTTCATGCTCCTGGGTAGATTACCACCGCCTATATAAATCGGCAACTACGCCAGAGAAAACATGTTGCGACTGACGAGAATGACGATATAGGACCTAACTCGGCTACCGGGCACACATCAGCATTCATGGCCTCCGAAAATTCAATCAACTACGCCCTGAGGATCATCAAACCCATCCTCGATGGAAAAGCGAGCGTGGCCGACCTCAAGCCTGAGGCAGAGCGCAGGTACGTGGACAAGGTCCAAGACGCCCTAAGCAGGACTGTGTTCGCCTCCGGCTGCATGAGCTGGTACAATCGAGCGAGGCCCGGGGGAAAGATGTGGAACGCCTCGACGTACCCCTGGACGCAGCCGTATTACTGGTGGCGGAGCCTCTTCCCTGTGTGGAGCGACTGGCAGTACAGCGTGAGTCTAATCCGCAACAACCGCTGGCGAGACTCCGTACTTACACAGATCTGTGAAGGGGCCGACAAAGCCATCGAATGGGTCTTTCCGACGAAAGGCATTCATTGCGAGCTCTTTATCGGTTGTGTTGTACATTCTTTGGCAGCTCAAGGTCCGTGGGAGATATGGCGTCGTGACTGACATGAAGGCGACCACTATGGCTGCTCTCGCAACGCTTCAGACCCTGAAGAATAGGGTTCTCTCCTAATGAGCATTTTGCAACGACATAGATGAGGGTTTCCAAATTGTGTTTTAGTTATATAGTTAATTATCACTTTGCGTAATACGATCTGCTTCTCTACCAGAACATGTCTCGAATCGAACTTCCGGTTCCCTAGTAACCCTCGTCGCAGCCCCGTCCAGTCCGTGGCTGTGGACGAAGTTTATTTTTTCTCATATATGAAACGCCATTGTACCCGGTCGCCTCCACAAAAACAAATTGCCGCATCTGACAGCCATATGGATGCCGGTTGTTCCTGGAATCCCCTCACTGCCGTGCTTAGTCAAACTGGACGTGGAGTTCAATTGCTTCCCGTAACCCTGATTGGCCAATAGGAAGAAGATCCGAGCCGTCTCAACAGCCGCCACACGGCGGGCCAACTTTCTCGGGTCTCGGGTACTATCCCGGCAAGTGACATAGCCAAAGTCGGCGATCCGACATAACCGTCCGCGGGTCGCGGCTAGCATACGATGACATAAATACCAGCGCGAAACCAACACTCCAAAAAAATTGGTTGTGACAAGAAACTTCAAGAAACCGCACAACGACAATGGCTAACAAGGTTGACGTCCTCATCTGCGGCAGCGGCTCTGCCGGCCTTGCCGCCGCAGTCTGGCTATCTCGCTACGGCATCAGCTTTAAAATGCTAGAACGCAGGTCCGGTCCACTAGACAGGGGCCAGGCCGACGGTGTCCAGACGCGCACAGTCGAAATCTTCGACAGCTTCGGTATCGGAGAAGAGCTCCTTAGGGAATCCTACCACGTCATGGAAATTGCTTTCTGGAAGTGGAATGACGAGAAGGAACAAATTAAACGGTCTCACTACGCGCCGGACAAAGAGGACTGGATCAGCCACAGGCCGCATGTTATTCTCAACCAGGCGAGACTCAACGGTCTTCTGCTTTCTCAACTGCCGAAACCGGATGTTGTGCAGTATGATACGAAAGTGACCAACGTCGCGATGGATAATAAGGCTCTTGAGAAGGGGGATGACCATTGTGTACGAGTACAAGCTGTGCACAATGGAGAGGAGCAGACATGGCAGGCTCGATACGTCTTGGTAAGTAGTTTTATCTCATCTTTCTACATACACTAGTGCCGCAACTCCTTGGTGCTAACCCAATCCTAGGGTTGCGATGGTGCGCATAGCACGGTACGGAAATCGCTGGACTACAAGATGGTCGGCGACAGCTCAGACTCAGTCTGGGGCGTCATGGACGTCTACCCTCAGACAGACTTCCCCGACATCCGGAAGAAATCGGTCTTGCTCTCACCCAAGGGAGACCTGCTCATGATTCCACGAGAGGGCGACTACATGGTGCGCTTCTATATGGAGCTCCCCGCGGGCACAGAGGCTTCCAAGGTCACGCTAAATGATCTTCAACGAATCGCGCGCCGAGTCTTCTATCCTTACAAGATGGACATTGTGGAAACCTCTTGGTGGTCTGCATACGTCATCGGCCAAAGAGTGGCGGACCACTTCCACAAGGACCACCGCATCTTCCTCACTGGTGATGCCTGCCACACTCACTCTCCCAAGGCTGGCCAGGGTATGAACGTCAGCTTACAGGACGGATACAACATCGGCTGGAAACTCGGCCAAATCCTCACCGGCCAGGCATCCCCCAAGCTACTAGAAACCTACGTCTCGGAGAGGCAACAGACGGCAAAAGACCTGATCGACTTCGACACGCAACTCACCCAGCTCTTCTCCCCCAAATACCGCCAGGAGCACAACATCTCACCCGAATTCTTCGCGGAGCAGTTCACCAAGTCTGGAACGTACACCGCGGGTCAGGGAGTCCACTACAAGGACTCTCTGATAATCTCTCCCACCCCAGGAAAGAATCTCAACCTTCCCCAGAAGATGACGCTGGGGATGAGGCTTCCAAGCGCCCAGGTTGTGCGGTACTCGGATGCCACGGCGGTACAACTGCTCAGCGAGATGCGGGCGAACTGCTGCTGGAGGATTGTCGTCTTTGCGGGCGACCTGGGCGACGCTGGCGCTAGAAAAAGCCTCGGGCTTGTGAGTTATCCAGTATATCCCCCGTCGGGGAACAAGGCACTAACGATCTATAGCTCGCGACTAAACTTGAAACCATCAACCGCAGTTTCCCTCTAACGAAGGAAAGCCCGGGCCCTGCTTTCCAGCACATGCTTGTCCTAAAGACGACACGTACCGAGATAGAGCCTGAGTGGATTCCCGAGGTATTTACGCCGCTCGAGAGAAGGTGGAACATTAAGAGTAAGTCAAAGTTTGTCACCGGAAAGATTTCTCATGTAATACGAGTGAATGGAGGTCTAACATAGCTCGTAACAGGCCTTCATTCCGTTTATGTAGACGACGAGAGTTATGACGCCGGCCACGGCAAGGCGTTTGAGAAATACGGCTTTGGGACGAGCCAGCCCGAGGCAATCGTGGTGGTCCGACCAGATCAATGTAAGCAGGCAAAGCGTCCCCCTTCACGGAAACAGTATCCCTAACATTTATACAGATATCGCGAAGATCTGTGGGTTCCAGGATGCTGAAGCCGTGGGCGACTTCTTCCGCGGATTCATGTATCACAAGACGCCGAATGGCACTGCATAACGCGGCTGCTATGTTATGTAGTGTATCTCACATTTGGTGCTCAATGGCGTCAGGGTACGAGGGCATATATTGCGTCGTAGAATCTATCGAATCGTCATATTTACGTGGCCTACTACTATCTAAAAACCATCCTCGTTCGGTCTTCGGTTTCCCCACGGGAGACCGCAGCAGTAGTACTACTGCCATTAATAGTCACTCGGCCATGTCCGTAGGATAGGGACTGTTTGAATCCCTTCTTACGCAACAGTAACCGTCACGTTGCCGTGGAAGTTCTCGCTGGAGCTCCCTACAAAGACGGTGAAGTCACCAGGCTCGACAACGTATTCCATCTTGCGGTTCCAGAGACCCCAATCCGCCACCGCGAGGTCAATCTCGACAGCCTCCGAGCCACCCGCCTCGACCATAACCTTCTTGAAGCCCTTGAGCTGGAATCGCGGAACATCCACGGACGCGACCATGTCCTTGACGTAGAGCTGGATGACTTCGGCGCCGTCCCGCTCCGACTTGTTCTCAACCGTCACCGAGACAGTGACAGTGTCAGAATCAGTGACGTTCGTCTTGGACACCGATATATCGGAGAATTCAAACTCGCTGTACGAAAGGCCGTAGCCAAACTCGTAGAGCGCTGTCGGGTCCTCCAGCACGTAGTTGTTCCCGAATTCGAGAGTGCCGTTCTCGTGCACCTTCCCGGGGTTAGGAAACATGCGCGCAGAGTTCAGGTGGTCGTAGTAGATGGGCAAGGTCCCGACGTCGTACGGGAAGCTCACGGAGAGTTTACCCGAGGGGTTAACCTCGCCGTAAAGGATATCAGCGAGGGCATGGCCGCCCTCCTCCGATTGATAGAACTGCTGAACCAGAGCCGCCGCATGTTCAGAGATCCACGGCTCGGTGATGGGCTTCCCGGAGCTGTAAACCACGACCGTGGGCTTTCCAGTGTCGATGGCCGCCTGGACCAGGCGGGGCATAGCGCCGATGAGGTTCAGGTTGTTAATGTCAATATGCTCGCCGGTAGTAGCGTTGAGACCCTCCCAAAGCTCGTTCTGATCGCGGGTCCAGGTTCCGACAACGACGACGGCGACGTCCGACTTCTCGATGGCTTTGATTGCCTCTTCGAATCCAGACTCGTCGTTAGACCAGCGCTCGCAGCCCTGAGCGTAGGTGACTTCACCCTCGCTGATGGCACGGATGCCGTCAAGCGGGGTGACACCTCGGCTCATCGCGGTGTGGATGACATAGTCGCCGTACTGAGAGTATGTCAGTACCGGAATCCCAGTGCAGGAGAACGACGACAAAGGGCGGATGAACTGACATTGACGTAGCCATGGGCCATAGGGCCAACGACCGCAACATTGGCGTCCTTCTTCAGGGGAAGGATATTCTCATGGTTCTCGAGGACCACAATACTCTCTGCGTCAAGCTGGCGGGCCAGTTTCTTGTGCTCGTCGGTGTTGATGTAGTCGAATATCTCGTCATCAGGTACACCAGTGAAGGGCTCCTCAAAGAGGCCCATGGTAAACTTTGAGCGAAGGACACGAGACACAGCTGTATCCAGAATCTCCTCGTCGAGCTTGCCTGACTCGATTAGTTCGGGAATGATCTCGAAGCTCCAGTACCCGCCGCCCATTTCCACGTCGTTGCCGGCGGTGATAGACTGAAAGCAAGTCAGCCGAGGAACATCACATTCTCCTTATCCTGACCCACCTCGAGAGTGATGCACTCGTGGTCCTCAAGCCCGCAGACATGGAACGCGTTGTCAAGGCGAGCGGTGCCACCAGCGTCGGAAATGACGTAGTATTCATAACCCCATTCCCCGCGAAGGATGTCGGTAAGGATGTACGAGTCGGCGATAACCGGAATTCCGTCGTAAGAGTTGTAGGATGACATGATGGAAGTGGCGCCGCTGTCCATGATCGCGCGCTTCAGGGGCGGGAGGTAGAGCGAGCGTAGCTGTCGCTCACCCCCGTGGACGGGGGCTGTGTTGATGCCTTGCTCGGGAGTTGCGAACGCTGCCTGTTTAGGTTAGCTAGAGGCTCGCATCGGCGAGCGAGACAATTGACTACACTTACAAAGTGCTTGACCATCGCGGAAACACCATTGTCCTGGAGCCCCTTAGCGAACATGTAAGCCATCTCACCAGTACTTTCCAAAGTGAGTTAGTATTTGTCAGAATCAGACGGCTTTTGTGGTGTATGAGCCATACAGATACGGGTCTTCGCTGAAGCACTCCTCCACTCGACCAAACCGCAGCTCCCGGGCGAGATCAGCTTGTGGCGCAAAGAGCTGGTTGACTCCGAGCGCGCGGCTCTCAATTGCAATTATTTTCGCCATCTTCTCGATAAGCTCCGGGTTGAAAGAGCAGCCCATGGCGATGGGAGAGTTGAAGATCGTGGCGTTGAGAGCCAGGAAGCCGTGGAGGGCCTCGCTCTGAATGAAGGCGGGAATACCTAGGCCGCGTGTTAGTGGCATTCGCATGCACAAGTGTAGAGCTACTCACCTAGCTCCGTCTCGTTCACTAGGTAGTCCTGGGCGAGCTGCGCCGCCTTCTTGACCGTCTCCATTTCGGCATAGAGGCCGGTCCACACAGAATTGGCACGGTATTCCATGTTCCACTCGAGGCCCGTCTTGTTGACGGTGGCATCGGTGAGGTTGAGATAGTTCGTCATATCTCCCTGGATCAGCTGGGCCATCTTCTCCTTGGGCGACATGCGTCCAAGCAGGTCGGATACCCGATCATCGATAGAAGCTTCGGGGTCCTTGTAAACCGGCTTGTCCCCGGCAGCCGAGCCAACGGCCGCCAGAGCTAGGGCGCAGAGCGACTTCGAGACCTTCATTGTGACGAATTCGGTCAATTGGGTGGATTGACTGAAGTGCCCCCAACATGAAATCCGAGCATTGGGTTCCCGAGAGGCAGCCTCATGATAAATGAGCCGTCCTCTGTACATTTACTACGCAAGTGCCAAAAAAGTAAATGACCCCATCTATACGCTGACCCCGCTACGGATGGCACATCTCCACATCAGAGATGCAAAGAAACGGGGTCCAGGTATGAGCGGATAAGATGATGATCGCCGCGCCGGAGTACCGGTCCGGTGGCACTCCCGTATTTGTGCTGACGGACCATTGTAATCCCACCAACGCAGGAGACATGGCTCCAGCTTCCCCGCACAGAGTTGGGGCTACGTTGACCATCCCCTCGCGTAGTTCATTGGACCTAACCCCATCTTCCCGACGTTACATCAAGCATCACCCGATGTGGGGGGCCTTTGTAACCACGGGCAGGTGTTTCGGCAAGTTTGGTTTTGTTGTTGAGGCACTACTGTGTATCAGACATGGTTGTTTGCAGCGACGTTAAAATATTTAGGCCGGCATAGTGTTGTTTCTGGTCCCTATAAGCCATCCGAGCTTGGGAGGCGTCGTTGCAAACAGACCTGGCAATCGTCTCAACGTTCTCGTTACACCCTTATTATGCACCTAACTCGAAACGGGCGCGGGCCAACGACCTCCGTTTGCGGGGGTGGACCCTAGCCAAGTCTCCCCTTGTCCCCACACCGTCCAACGACTGGTGCGCTTCCACCCCAGCCATGGGCTCATTCCTTCATGTGACAACCTGCTCGCGCTAGCAATGGCAGAGGCAACTCCCTCGGTGTTATTATGGCCGAGTCGCGGGCCGGTCTCCCGTCTTGTCCAAATCTGATTGGGATTCGGGGATGGCGCCCAGACGGACGGCGTTACCAGGTTTCCAGGTTTGTAGGGGACTCCGGCACCCGGGCCCTGGCCTCCGGGGAGGATTCTTCTGGCTGGACCCAAGGCGGCGGTTCGTTCAACGGCAAGGCTTCCCTTCATTCTCCCTGCACGCCACCCGTCTCTGGGGGAAGGTAGGCTTCGCACTTATATTACCATCTCCGTCCACTCCCACGTCTGTCGATCAATCTCTCCATAAAAGCAAGAGCGCGCATCCCAGTCTTCACCATGGGGAAGCTCGCCAATATTGGCACGGCAGCCTTTGCTGCCCTCGGGTATGCACCCCACAAAGACCATCCGCGCAGCAACTGCAGCAGCTGACGAAACCTCTACGGCCAGATCATTCCTCTTCGGATATGACTCCGGTGTCATGACAGACGTTATCGCGTCTCAGCATTTCCTCGACTTCTTCGAAACGACCGAGACATCGCCCATCATCGGCGCCATCAACTCCACCTTCAATGGCGGCGCGGTCTTTGGCGCCCTCTTCGGAGGCGTCATCATGGACAAGTACGGGAGGAAGAGGACCATCACCATTGGCGCGACGATCGGGGCCGTTGGGGGTATCCTACAGGGAGCTGCGTACCAGTATGTGATGGCCAGCCTGCGACCAGGTCGATGATTTTGATGGTTCGCCCTAACACGATGCTCGAATCCAGTCTGGCCATGATGCTTGTCGGGCGTATCATCGCCGGTTTTGCAGTTGGATTGCTCTCCATGAGTAGTAAGTACACTGAGCCCTCCAGCCTCGTCCTACTCACCCGCTAAGACTCGGCCCACCAGTCCCAGTATACCAAGCCGAAATCGCCCACCCGAAGATCCGTGGTCTCGTCATTGGCCTCGCGCAGCAGATGATCGGCGTCGGTTTCATCGTCTCCACCTGGGTCGGCTACGGAAGCCACCACGTCCCCGAGACCTCCTCCTTCTCCTGGCGCTTCCCCCTGTCCTTCCAGGCCCTACCCGCCGCATTGCTCGCTGTGGGCATGTTCTTTTTCCCCGAGTCGCCGCGCCACCTCATTGCCACCGACCGCCTGGAGGAGGGCAGGGCGGTCCTTCAGAAGCTGCACTACGACGGCTCAAACGACGAATGGGTGCAGAACGAGTTCAATGAGATCAAGACGACCATTGACGCCGAGAAGAGCCTTACAGTTCCTGGGTGGAGCATCATGTTCAAGGTGCCGCAGTGGCGGCGGCGCCTCATTCTTGCGACTCTGGTGCAGGTCTTCACACAGTTCACGGGTATCAACGTCATTAACTATTACCAGACGATCATGTACCGGTCGCTTGGTATCACGGGCAAGCGGAACCTCCTCGTCGCCGGAATCTACAACTGCATGGGCCCTCTTGCGAGCAAGTCCTTTCCCATACTCCCTGCAATCGTTCCCTACTCTAACACGGGGTGACCCACAGACTTGATTTTCATCTTCTTCATCGTCGACCGCGTCGGCCGCAAGAAGCCTCTGATCTTCGGTACTATCTCTATAGCAATCGCCCTCATCTGCGAGGGTGTTATCAACAGCCAGAATGAGGACGGCGCCAAGGAGGGCCTCAGCATCGCCGGTGTTGCCTTCCTCTTCTGCGTCACAATCCTGTTCTCCTTCTCGTTCGGCCCCGTGTCCTGGACGTACATGAGCGAGGTCCTGCCGTACCAGGTCCGCAGCAAGGGCGCCGCCTTCGCGACGGGCATCGGCAACTGGCTCGTCGCGACTTTCTGGGCGCAGGTCAGCCCTACAGCGCTGGGCGAGCTCGGCTGGAAGTTCTACTTCCTGTTCGTCGGTAAGTTGGAAAAAGCCCGGTCGCTTTGTACATTGTGAAGGCAATTTGCTAATGAAGTCACAGCATGGGATCTGATCATCACTCTCCCCTGCCTTATCCTCTTGTTCAAGGAAACCAAGGGTATGAGTCTCGAGGAAATTGACGTCATGTTCGGCGGTCGTGCTTTGGGCACCCTGGCCGACGACATGGAGAAAAATACAGCCGAGGCCAATGAGGCAAGGGAGGACGAGCTCCGGCGCAAGGAGAACTAGCGGGGATGCTGTAGAGGCCGTCCAGGCCTACTTTACTTAGTGTCGTGACAAGATTGGGCTATAGGGGGTAACTATCCGTACTGTGGCGGGAGACAAGCCTTTTCAATGGGTCGATGCTGGGATCGTTGATGGGTCTGTGACGTAACTGCTCGTCATGCTGCTCCATTCCTGAGACACGGCGCACCAAGAAAATGCCGCCTGCCGACTGAATTGACTAATAACTTACACCAATTATGCTGTGTACGCGTCCTGCCAACAGTGACGAAATGCAAACTGCTGGGCAGCCTTAGGAGAGTGTTTCCCCCCACAACGACCCAATGGACCGGCCTTACTAGAGAAACCCGTCGTCCTCTCAGTCCCCACGAAACACTCGTTTTCCCGTCGACACCAACATTGCATTGATCTTCCACAAACACAAGGTATAGTGCGCCATCGCCGCAATGGATCACCAGGCGCAGGCGTCCAGGCGGCCCGCGCCCTACACGGCCAAACACCCAGTTCCCACCGTACAAGAGTACCGACAACAGCACGCCGATGCCGTGGAGCGGAACCAGGAGCAGCAGCGTGGCCGAGACGCCGAACCCTCCGACAGCCGCGACAATGAACACACCGAGGAAATATCGGCCGAGGAGGAAAAGAACGAAGACTCCCCATACCCCTCCACAAACCGCAACTGGGCGGACCGGCCCGAGCTTGAGAACCCTGACCAGCGCGATTCAGACCTGCGCAGCACCCCAGCTTCCGGACCACTCCCCAGCTACTGGCGCGACAAGGACATGAGGAAACGGAAAATGATACGCCGCGACGCAGGCTACGAGGTCACAGACCCAGTTACGCATCTGCCCATCACGGCGCACGACATGACGAACAAGGAGCTGGAAGAAACGCGCGAGAATGAACCCGCCCCCGGGTCGACCATGAGGAGCTCCACAAAGTCTGATAACAGCGACAAGTTCAGGAAGAAACTGGAGGATGACCGGGAGGAGCTGAGTCGGGGACACCGGGGGATGCGCAAGATGTTCCCCCCGCCCGCCGGCAAAGCTCTGGAAGAGGAGCTGGTGGCGCTGCATAACAGGGCCGTGATGGTAGGGCTGGCCGGAGTCGTGGCTATTGTCATTGCTGGCGTTGCGGTCTTGCTGGCAGTGCACGGTAGACCGAGTTCCTGGCTCAGCTTCTGGAGCTGGCTCGTGCCCACCACTATCCTCTCCGGCACGGCAGCGGCGGTCTACTTCCACCACACCCAGAGCTCTGGCTGGCTCGAGAAAAAGGTCAGCGCGATCTTCCAGGACGAGACCTGGATCGCTGCACGACAGGAGGAGGAAACGATCAACCAGTCAGAGGCCGAGCTGCCCGAGTCGGTGGCGTGGATGAACAGCATAATGTCGTCTGTCTGGCCGCTTATCAATCCCGATCTATTCGCCTCGCTAGCTGACACCCTCGAGGATGTCATGCAGGCTTCTCTGCCCAAAGTTGTTCGGATGGTGAGCGTGGACGACTTGGGGCAGGGGAGCGAGGCTATCCGCATCCTAGGCATCAAGTGGCTGCCCACAGCCGCTGCGGCGCAGTCTGTCGATGCAGGGGACCGGTATCAGGATGAGCAGAACAAGGATGTCGGTGCGGCGAATGGTAAACCCGATACCAAGGCCGACAAAGAGAACGACTTTGGGACCGGAGGAGCGGGTGAAACCATGGAAGCTGAGGAGGGAGACTTTGTCAACATGGAGCTCGCCTTCTCCTACCGCGCTCGGGCCTCGGGCCGGTCAATCAAAACCAAGGCCCGCAATGCCCACCTCTACCTCAAGTTCTACCTCCCAGGTGGCATCGCCGTCCCCGTCTGGGTCGAGATGCGCGGAATCATCGGCATTATGCGCATGCGCATGCAGCTCACCCCCGACCCGCCCTTCTTCAGCCTCTGCACCATCACCTTCCTCGGCCAGCCTAGCGTAGACCTCTCCTGCGTGCCCCTCTCCAAGCACAGCCCCAACATCATGGACGTGCCCTTCATCTCCAACTTTGTACAATCATCCGTCGACGCGGCACTGGCAGAGTACGTGGCGCCCAAGTCGCTGGCGCTCGATCTCAAGGAGATGCTCATGGGCGACGACTCGAAGAAGGATACTGTTTCCACTGGTGTTATTCTCATCTACATCAAGTACGCGAGGAAGTTCAAGCAGGGCGACGGTGATATCGGGCCTCTGCAGGGCGGAAGCGACACTTATGTGACCATCGGCTGGGGCAAGTTCGGCAAGCCGGCTGCATCGACGCGGATCATCGTCGACAGCCTCACACCTACCTGGGACGAGTGGGCATCCATCCTGGTGACGCAAGAGGAGCTGGACGCAGAGGAAACCTTGCGGCTCCAAATCTGGGACTCGGACAAGTACACCGCCGATGACGACCTCGGGCGCGTCGAGCTACCTCTCAAAGACCTCGTCAACGGGGAACAAACAAAAAACAAACTCTGCGACAGAGAAGACAGCCTCCGTGGCGACGACCCCGAAGAAAAGATGCCCGGGACGCTAACTTGGTCCGTCGGCTACTTCTCTAAGACGAAGATACAGCCAGACCAACTCGACAAGCAAACGATCCACCCGGACATCCGCACAGCCGCCGACCTCGAGAAATGGGCCTCCGACTCCGCCTCTTCCAAGCTCCGAGAAAGCGACCCCGTGAAGCAAGAGTCTTCCGAGCGGAAGCAGCAGACACGCGAGGACTTCCAGGAGAAGGAGCTCGAGATGTTGACGCACACGCCACCGCCCAAGGACTTCCGCAGCGGTGTTCTGAGCGTGCAGATCCACGACATCATGGGGCTGGAGATCTCGAAGCTGAACAAGCGCTCTGTTCGGGATGACGAAGATCAGGGTGATGAGACGGTGGATGAGGATAGTCTGCCAGACAGTTACTGCACCATTATTCTCAACCACCGGAAGGTCTACCAGACACGAACAAAACCCAAGAATGCGAAGCCCTTCTTCAACGCTGGTACCGAAAAGTTCGTGGCTGATTGGCAGACGGGAGAGGTCATTATCAGCGTTCGGGACCGACGTGACCACGAGGAGGATCCACTTCTAGGCGTCGTGTACCTGCCGTTGAGAAAGGTATTCGAGAAGGAATGCCAGGTATTGCGGAGCTACCCAATCGCCGGCGGCATCGGATACGGCCGCGCGAGGATCAGCATGGTCTGGCGGAGCGTTGAGTGCAAGCTGCCTATGGAGATAGTAGGCTGGGACTACGGCACGGTGGAAGTGCAGGCGCCGATCAGGGTGAAGGGGCCTGTGGCGGAGACGATTAAGGGCAACTCAATCCACCTGAGGACTCACATTACCAAAGAGAAGATGAAGGCGTCCCAGGATGGCGACACCTGGCACCCCAGGCGACGGAGCCAGACCAGCGTCTTCCTCGCCGTGGCGAAACGCTACCGCACCCCCGTCACATTCGAATTCCACCAGCCATCAGTCACAAAGCAGAGCACCCCCGCCTTCGCAGTCCTCTGGCTGGGCGACATTCCAGACGAGGAGGAGAAGCAGGTATCTCTCAGAATCTGGAAGGGCGGCAAAGACCAGGTCGCAAGGGCTCGCAGCTCCGCACACTACGACGGCCTCGAAGATGGCGAGGAACCCATTGGAGAGATGGACCTTACAATCAAGTTCTGGCGCGGCCTTAGCGGTTACCACAAGAAGTACGCAAGCAACTCGCGCAACGAGCACGTCCGGAATGTGATGGAGGTGCTCGACACCGTTGAGGGCGAAAGCTTGAAGGATGGCGAGGGTGATATCGAAGACAGCGACTCGGACAGTTCCCTGTCCGGCGACTCACACCCTGGCCAATCCAACAGCGAGAAGCGAAAGATGCTCCGGGACGCAGACAATGCAACAAGCGACAGCGAATCCGATGATGGCCAGGACAAGACATCTCCGCAGAGCCTACCCAACCGTCTAAAACAGCAGGTCCTCTGCCGTGAGGGCACAGACGACGACGGCCGCCGCGGTGTGCGCGCGCAGATACACGACTACAAGCTGAACCACAAGCAGCTTCACCGAAAGCACCGTGGGTTAATGCAATGGAAGGCGACGCGAACTTTGGACTGGATGGTGGGCAAGGCGAACCGCGGAAAGGGGAGGCTTGCGGAGGTGGTCAAGCACGGGGAGAAGGATACCGCGATTGAGACGGAGGTTTAATGATGATATGATGTGTACGTTTATTTGGCGCAGCACGCAAGTCACCGGACAGACATAATTTGAAATGAGGCCGGCAATAATGAAATCACGTTCCCATCCAACCCGTGCCAGTTACATCAATCTGCGTGCCTAACAGTCAACGCCGATCCACTCCTTGTCCACCTTGGCAAAGATGAGCTCCCCGTCCCCCTCGAAGAAGATCCCAAATCGATCCCCACCAAGCGCCGTGACAGTGGAATAAGACGTCGCAGCCTCCCTGAACAGCCGACCCTCGGACCACTTCTTCCCGTCGTCGCACGAATACCGGATCGTGCCATGATCCCGCGAGTCCTTGGTGGCAGTGTTGGTGAATAGGAGAATCTTGGCCTCCTTCGAGCCCTCCTTTGCGTCGGGATACATCCTCGTAATGTGGCCGTTATTTGCCGGATCCGGAAGCTGCGTGTCCTCCTTGGGCGTCGAATACGTCTCGCCGCCATCGGTCGAAATCGCCACCTTGCGGTAGCCCGCCTTATTGGGTCGCGAGTTGAGCATCACGTCGCCGTTGGAGAGCTCGACGACCTTGTTCTCATCCATCGCCTCGCCGACAGGAGTTCCCATCTGCCACGTGTCGCCGCCGTCATCGCTGAAGACACTGTAGGCCTGGATCTCCTTCTTGCCGTCCGACTGAACGATGCTCCCTACAAACTGCTGGATCAATCGGCCGGCATGCGGACCGTACCTGAGTTGGATGCCCTCCCCAGAGGTGGCAAACATCCCCGCAATACCACCGACATTCTCCACCCCGTCGACAGTCTTCCCAGTAGGCTTAACAGCCCTGGTAATTAGCGGCGGGGCACCCGGCTCTTTACCCGCGACCGGGGGTAGCTCAGGCTGGTTCTTCGGGTCCGTGGACCAGCTCACCCCTCCGTCCGTTGATACCGACACCTCGGCGCTCATAACGTCCAAGTCCGTGTCATCGTTTCCAATGGCCCCGTTATGGAACCCCTGGTTCTTTGAGAACACGTGGAAATTAAAGACCTTGCCAGTTGTCCGGTCGACGACATAACTAGGGTCACTGAAGCCATATTGCTGTTTTCCGGCGGCCTTGTCCCCAGGCTGACCCTTGGAGATGTAAGTCGGCGGACCCCAGTTCTCCCCGCCATCCGTACTGCGGCGCTGCAGGATCGAATTTGGAGACGGGGAATCCTTTCCGTCTGGCCTTCCGTCGTACGAGGCTAAAACGACCCCGTCGCCGAGATTAGCCAGTGCGACGATGCGGTAGAATTCAAAGTCTCCTTCTCCATTGCGGGCGAGGACTTGTGTGCTAGAGGTTCCCCCTTGGGCCTGGCGATCAGTGATGAGAGACGAGGCATGTTGGGAAGGAAGGGCCGCAGACGGGACAGAGCATAAGCTGACGGCACTGAGTACAGTGTACCAAAGGACGTGTCGCGCAGGTGATGAAAACATGATGTCTGGGTAGCTGTATGGACGTGCAAAGGAATTAGAACGTGTGTAGTCCGTATCTCCAAGGCAGAGGCAACTTCAGGTGGAAGCCCGCGCAGTATATATGGCGCGGGCCCCATTCCCGCGATCGGTCGAAAGGAAGCGATAATCTAGTCACCATTCTTCTAGCCAATATGGGGAAATGCAAACACCATTCCGGCAGGCAAGCCACTACCGAGTAGCAATGTCTACACTAGCCTTGGCAGAGACGCTCTCCCCATACTGATCGGCAGACCGGAGCTCCACTTCCCCATACTTACCAAGACCCAAGACTGCAATACCCCGCTAAGCAAGGTCTGTCGGCACATGGAGGTGCCTAATTGACCAGAAGCGGAAGGGAAGAGTCCAAACCTCACTTGCCTAATCGGGTAAGAAGCTCTGGGCTGCGGGGTCCCGTCCTTGGCAAGATGGCCGTGTTCCCCAATGTCGCAAAGTCGGCCATGCATGCTCGATCAACTTGGGTCGTGGAATATCGCGTGGACGACAGCGCGTAGATGAAAACAGAGAGTACGGGCACCGGCAAGGTGGATTCCTTTGGTCGTCTAGTGCGCGAACGCGTGGGCCGTTTTCCAAGCTTCCATCCTGTTCTTCAACAGCGGCCCATTAGTACTCCGTTCCTGGGTAATGAGATGACGGTAATGCCTACACGAAAAGGACAATCGAGACGGGCCATGTGAAGCACCACAATCGCCCGGACTGGACCGACGGTAAATTGAGGGTTAGATAGCGTATAGCCCAGCACCATCCGCCGCATTGAGTCCCTCACGCTACGATCCTAATGTATACATGTACGTGTTATGCACCGCTAAACGACACAACTTCCACAGTCCGGGTCCTCATTGTTCCTCCAAGTCCGCTCCGAAAGACCCCTGGCACCTCGACCGCCAGTCCGAGGTTTGGGTGAGTTCGTCTTGAGATAGCACCCGGGCGGGCCGTGATTAGGCTCGATCGAGTAACTCCCTGTGGACTGAACACCGGATACCGTGTCAATAGGTATGTTGTACATGTTCCAGTCCTTTATGACCTCGTCCTCTATCCTCACGTCCCCGACAATCCCGTTAGTGGTAGGAGAAGCTGGTGTTGAGACCCGTCGCCTTGGCTATCTGCAGTCGCTGGTTCCCGTATGGCCGAGGAATACGCTGCGGGTCCATCTGCCCGCCAAACATGATGAATTCCTCATCATCGATGTAAAAGTGATTGCCATCATAGGTAAAGTTCTTTGAAAGACCTTTTTGTGCTTTGATGGACGCTGCGCATCAAAGAATCCCTACCCCGGCCAGGAAGGTGGAAGGCTTGTAAAATAAACATCTCGGCGCTTTATCCAAGTCAATGTGAAGGCTTTACTCGTGTTCCTGCACTTTACGATTTGAGCCTTACACATGGCTATACCGTGCTCATATGCTCCGACGACCGAAGTCTCGCGGCCGTTAGTGAAGTCGCATGATGGTGGCCATTGGTATCACGCAGATGCAGGAGCACTACCAGGTGGGACAATGATCAATCTAGAAAACTTGCGCTTCGTGCCCATCACGTTACGTACATGCATGGCTACGGCAGCTCTATCCCCGCAGTGATCTGCATACCCATATCTCGGGAGGGCAGGAGAGGTGGTGTGGAGACCATGTGCAGGCAGAGAATAGTATCATCTGCGAATTGCGGGGAGGGACGAATTTACGGCCGCTTGAGATCATGTCACGTTGCAGAAGGTCGTACTCGACGGAACCAACGCTGGATTCCATCCTTTATGTTGATCTGGATATCATCACTTACCATTCGCTAGACTTCGCTCCATAAAGGGATCATAATAGTAAGTTATACCGCTTCCTTGCCTTACAGACTTGACGCGTCAAGGATAATGAGGTTGATATCTTAGCTAGCCATGCCTCGGCCACAACCTACCAGTCTAGTGGGACCGGGAGACATCTACAAGATTTGATACGTACCACGAGCTCTCACAGAGAGATACCTTCATTTATCTTTGCTAAGTCTCTTGAAATCATGAACGATATCCAGGACTGTCGGTGTAAATGCGGACGGAAAAGGCTTCCAAGAGAAAGAGCAGAACAACACTAGACCTCAAAAGACGTACACGAAAATCCGCGGGAACTTGTAGAGGGAAGGTGCGTACTGTATTAAAGCACCGGATACTGGTGTTAGGAAGCGAGATGCTCGACACGATAATCCGTGCTCAAGGATATATCATTTGCCGAAGTAGATCCCAAGGTTCAAGCGACTCTCGTCAACTCAAATCCGCTCAAGCGACCTTTCCACCCGCCGACCTCCTGGATGGGTGCCTCAATAGCCATTGGGGCCCGCACATCCGTTGCCGTGATAACGAATTCCTCCTCCTCGCCGCGTTCACCGTCTGACACCGTGATTACCGCAAGTGTCTGCGGCCCGCGACCAATAATCTCCAATGTGACCCATTCACTCAACGGAACGGTGCTGTCCGGTCGATAATGGAAACCGGCCGCGAAGAGGGTGATGTTGGGGGTGAGCATGAGGGTCGAATCAGATCCGGCGACGAGGGTAGTGTTAGTTGGATCTCGGAGCTCGTCGATCTTGAGATTGAGCGTGAGTGTATAGTTCCTCCCCATCGAGGACCAAGGCGTTGTCAGACTGCAGTCCGGGGTAACCTCGAGCGAGGAGTTATTCGACCCACAGTCTGTGGTAGCGTCGTAGTCGTTGATAGAGAGATCCTCGACTGTACTTGAATCCTGGTCCTTGAACTCATACTTGAAGATGGTGTCACTATCTGAAGGAATCCGCCTCTCGAGGTTCAGGTCTGGGACATTCCTATTCAGCTCAAAGAAGACACTCTCGAACTGTTCCACGGTCCGGTTACCACCCCAGTGCTTATACGCTAACGCCGGGATAGCTTCGCGCCAGACGTAATATGCCTCGGAGTAAGTGCTTGTGTTGACGCCGTGGTCATTCCAGATCGGAGAAATAGCACCCTGGATAAGGGACTCCTCGCGCGGCGAGTTATTGCCAGCGTCCTCCGTGTCGAAGATGTTGGGGTACCAGGGCCCGCCCTCAGGGTTTCCGTTGAACATTATTTCGAGGTCGACGCCCCTGCCATAGGCGCCAAACTTCATAACGACGTAGTACATCTCATCGGTGTTGATAACTCGGTAGCTGTTGTTGATATAGTCCTTGGTAGGGTTGTCGAACGAGAACGACCAGTGCTGGATCAGTACGTCTGTCGGTATCTCAATCCCGGTAGAATTCTCGTCAGGTGGGAAAGTCGGCCAGATTCGGACTTGCTTCCCTGACTCCTCAGTAATAAAATCATTCATTTCGTTTACGAAAACCTTGTAATCATGGACTGGTCCCGTGTATTCGTCTGCTCCGATGGAGACAATCTTAGAGTGGAACCACGGGAGAGACTCGCGCCAGATTGTCTTCATGACGGGAATAGTGTCCGGATGCGAGATATTGAGGAGGCTCATGTCCCCGTCGAAGCCGATTTGGGGTTGCCACTGCACGATGGGGAGGGCATGACCCGGCGCTTCAGTTTCCGGCAGGATCGCGACTCCGCGCGCAGCGCACTTGGACTGGATCTCCTCAAGGTCATCCCGGGTAAAAGATTCATTTGGATGGTTATTTAGCCCGGCTACCTCTTGACTGTCCGAAAGCAGTCTGAAGCGCGCGTAGATATCCTCGTACACCTCGGGCGAATAATGGTCAACAATCTGGTTGTCGCTGAGGTGCAGGTGGAAAGTGTTCTGCTTAAAGAAGGACATGTACGAACACATATCGATAATCCACTCTTTGGGGTAATAGTGTCGCGCGCAGTCTATCATCATTCCCCGGGTACCCCAGCCCGGCGCGTCAATCCCGAAGCCCGACGGAACTGTGCCGTCGCCGCTGAGGACAGCCTGTTGGAGGATGGTGCGAGTTCCCCCCACGCTCCAAGGGCGCTGGCACCGGCGATGACGATGCCAGACTCATCTGTCGTTAGGGTGTATCCCTCGGCTGTCTCCCGGCCCGCGACGTCGAGGTAATCACCCTTACTGCCGATTGCTAAAAAGATGCCGTCGCTACCATCCTTGACACCCTGCTTCACGGTCGCCTCAATACCAAAGGTATTAGCCAAATCCTGAGCAAACGTGTTGGCGAACTCCAGGAGTGTCGGAGGAATCAGAGTAAGTCCGTCATTATCCCGTTGATTCGCGTACTGCGCGTCCACGATAATGTTCCGGGCATTGCTTAAGTCGAATCCCGGTCCGTCTGATTCCTGGTACGATACGGTTGGAATTCCCAAAAGGTCCCCGCGCGCGATGCCTAGGTGAATGTTAAAGCCGATTAGGTGAACAACTCTTGCTATAATCATAGGCTGTGGTCCTTGCTCACCATTAAGCAGGAATGCCCCTTGGATGGGAAGTGATAGTTTCATCATGTCGTCGTTGCTAGTGGAATGAGATCAAACAAGCGCCCTCCAAGTGCACGGTAACCTCCACAGGTCCAGTGAAGATCGATAAAGGCCAATTCTATGAGCTCGACTATATCCTATTCTTCTTTCCAGCCGCGCAACGATGGCCCATTTAAGTCACCAACGTTGAATCCATGTCCTAGACACCAGGCATACCGTAGCGGAGCGGTCTGTATCATGTAACATTCCCGTGATCCCCGCATTATGGTTACATGTACATTGCGACGCGATCAACCACACTTCGGCGCAAAGAGAATGTTACTCTCGTGATCCCTGAGACTACAGCGACAAAATAAGTCACTTTAAGAAATAAATCGACGTCGAGTGTGGGGATGCGGCAAATGTTACATATGAACCAGTCGAAATTCTACGGTGTCCCTCTATGATCCCGTCGAAGATCCTAACTGTTTTGAGCGGCGCTCGTGCAAGAAAGCATCGAAGATCATTACCGATCGAGATATGGCCCAGGAATGGAAAGGGGAACGAGTGTGATTGCCTAAGATGGTAAGGAAAAATAAAGACATGTTAACCTTGAGCCCCGAGGGGTATTCCTTGTTTGGAAAGCTGCCAGGTGTGTTCTGGCTGTTGATAAGATCTAGTAACCGCTTACCTCAAGATCAAGATTGATTTATGATCATCTAGAGCTAGGATGTGACATCGTGAATTGTCGTCGAGCCTAGCCGAGCGGTGACCCTCATTTGCGACGGGCAGGTTTGGAAAAGTCACGTCTAACATGGTGAGTCTGGCTTCATTATTTGAACGAAGGACGATACCTCTAGTTCCATGATTCTTTAATACTAGCATGATAAAATCAATGCTTGCATTGTTCGAGCTTTCCCGGCCTCATATAAGTCGCTTCGTGCACTTGTCCTCGGTGGTATCACATCGTCAGATGGGATTTACACCAAAAAGGGCAAGGCCCAACGAATTTGGTGAATAGATGCTGCAGAATCGTTTAAAATTGCATGTTTTGGCTTCCTTGGATTGACACCCTCGGAGACCTGGGAAATATAGTACTTCCGGAGTCGTTCGCACCCGCGATAACGACGACGTTCTGTGTCCGAGGAGTTGATCCTTGGTCACCAGAAGTTATATCAGGTTCAGGTAGCTACTTTCAGAATCCACAATCCCCCGACTTTCAGTTTCCTCAATATAGTTGTTTCGGCTGTAGTTACTGTCTCGCTGAGCCAATCCTCCCAGCCAACTCCTTCGCACCAACCTTGACCGCCTCGGCATTCAAAGCATCAATCTCAGCCTGCACAAGAGGGATTCCCGACTTCTCCCTCTCAATCTCTGTCAGTTGCTCGATCTCACCAGGAAAGTAGATACGCTCAACCCCCGCCGCCTTGTCCGACCCAACAACTCGCTCGTACAGATACTGCATCCTCTCCCTAAACTCTTCCCCACTAATGAATAGGTCGGGCCTGATGGCAACGACCATGTGACCCACATCCGCCGGCTTTGACGGGTCATAAGGGCCCGTGACGTGGCCAGCAAATGCCGACCCAGAGAGCACGCCCGAAAACACGTCCATCATAATGGCCAACGCCGATCCCTTCGGACCACCCATAGGAAGCATCACTCCGCCGAGCGCAGCCTCTGGGTCGTCCGTTGTCCGACCCTCGGCATCCAGCGCCCAATCCGTAGGTATCTTCTCACCACGGCGCAGCGCCTTGTGGATCTTCCCCCTCGCCGCGACCGACGGAGCCATGTCGAGGATAAACGGCTTATCCCCCTCCCTGGAACCCCCGGGGGCACCGCAAGCAATCGGCGAGACACCCATCAGCTTACTCTTACCGCCCCAAACAGGAAGCGCGGGGCTCGAGTTGGTGAAGACGAGACTTAACATGCCAGCATCGATGGCTTGCTGGACAACCCAGGCGCTCATGCCAAAGTGATTTGAATGCGCCACACTCGCCATTCCAATACCGTAAGTCCGAGCAGATTCGATCGCTGCGGCCATTCCTTTCTGTGCCGCGAGGAAGCCGAAGCCGTTGCACCCATCCACCTTGGCGACAACGGGCGTGACCTGGCTGAGTTTCGGCTCCGCCTTGGCATCAAGGACGCCTTGGCGCACGCGCTCCATGTAAGAGGGTATCCGGTTCATCCTGTCGTCAAGTTAGGTTGAGCCAATCATGGGGATGGAGGGAGGCACGGTTGAGTTACCCATGAGTATCGACGCCGCGGAGGTCAGCCGCTACCAGGCAGCGGGCGACAATCGCTGCATTGCCGACTCCAACTCCGTTCCCTTGGAGGATGGACTCCACGAAGCGGCGGGCTTCGGAGGCGTCCACGTAGATCTTGTTGTCGGCGTCCGTCATTGCGAACTTTCTTTATTGCTGGTAGTATATTCTCTCAAGCCTAGTGAAATCGGGTCGCGACTGACTAAGACTTTATAACGAGCCCCTGAAGGTACAGCATGGAGCCGGAAATATCTGTCAACGATTTGTTCCCGAACTGGGTGTTGGAATCGTGCGGGATTAGTCCGAAACCAGGAAAGGAAACGCGTGCGGGGAATGTCCTTGTGGGGTCGCATGGAGGGCAGACTATTCCCTCTTCAGGGATAGCCCACGGAGATAGTCCGTTCCTCGCGAAAGCCACGCCCACGCAGAACACGGGATTTCTCCGTCCACACAGTCGCACCTTTCCTCCCCCAGGTGTCCTCTGCTTTGACACAGGAAGCACTGGCTCGCAAACCCCCACTAACAATCATAACCAGTATGGAAAAACGAGGCCGAGGCGTTGAAAAGCCGTCACGGAACGTACGGCTCAAGCTTGCTTGTGCGGTAAGTCGCGCATACCAACAAATGGGCGCCGGGGCTCTTCCGTGCCACAGGCTGACATTTCAGCTAGCAGTGCCAAAAACGGAAAATCAAGGTATGGAAGGAACTTCGTCGTTGCAGCTATATGGCTCTGCTAACACGCCTAGTGTGACGGCCAGATCCCGAAATGCAGTCATTGCAGGACCGCCAAGGTCGAGTGCTCCGCAGGAGACAGCGCCCGCCTCGGACCTGTTAGAGACCTGCATCAAGCGTAAAAGTCAAGGTGTCCCGGTAGTGTCGGCAGGTGGGACTTACACCATGGCAGGCAAATCGCAACGTTGCAGCAACGTGTTCGAGACCTCGAGTCAATAATCCGAGAACGATGTCCCGACGTCGACCTATCCAAACATGCGCTCAGAAGCGATCGTGGACTTGACGACACCTTCAGGGAGGATTTTACAGTCGTAGATGGTCTCGCAACCCCACCGACTCATGATTCAACTTCGCCCTTATCCATCACGACAGCCGGCCCAGTCAACACCTCGACAGTAACGAACAATGGGCTGCTCGCACATGAAATCGGCCTGGTGTCTCTTGGGAGCACTCAAGATGCTCGGTACATTGGGCCATCTAGCGGCTATTTCCTTGCGCGGCTCATGTTGGCCTCTGGGAGACGTGACGGGACCCTGCCCGCCCGCCGGGAGGGCTTAGACGTGACAACCGCGCCGATACCCCAGGGATTGGTTGAATGCCTCCAGGGGCCACTACCTCTCCCGCAACTTGATCGTGCTAAACAGCTCTGTGACGCCTTTTTCAACACCATTCATTCTCAATATCCAATCTTGCACCAACCGACCCTCGCCGCAAAACTGGAGAAGGCCTCCAAGGGGGAAGCAGTAGAAAGAGCCGACACATTTCAAATCTTCATGGTAATAGCTATGGGGGCAGTGCTACTCTCCCAACGCCACAGGGTGCGTCTGCCAGCTGAGTCATACTGCCTTTCGGCACTGGAGCATCTCGACGCCGTCAACGTGGAGAATTCGGTGTCCGGCCTTCAATGTCTTCTGCTCCTCCTTGTCTTCACACTACACTGCCCCAATATGAAGGTGAACCTCTGGTATCTCAACTACCAATGTATTGCCGCGGTCCTAGATCTTGGTCTTCAGCGAGATGTAAGAGTTGGTAGCCCCGGCATATCTCTGCTCGACCAGGAACTACGGACTCGACTGTTTTGGGTTGTTATGATGTTGGATCGGAGAATAGCCACGATGATGGGTCGGCCAATTGGACTACGAGATGAGGCTTGTGATCTCAGAGTAAGCACCAATGTCCAGATGCAGATCGGTGTATCTAAAAATTGCTGACAGGGCTTGCAGCTACCACAAGATATTGACGACAAGCTCCTACCATCACAGATCATATCCGACAATCCCACGCCAAGCTCTATGTCCCTCTCCATACATCTGTTCAAGCTAACAAAGTTGAATTCGGAGCTCAAATATGTCGCAAACAGCATCGTACGCAACACACCTCGTTACGCATACCCGGCCATCGTCAACATCCACGACTGGCAGCGTGACTTAATCCAGCGAGTAGACGAGATAGAACAGACTATTCCAGTATCAGAGAGCGACGAACCTTACCACTACCGTATCTGTCGTCTCCGGTGTCTCGAGTTAAAGATGGTCTGCCTGCGACCATCACCGGCCATCCCGACGCCAACCACAGCGTCACTACAAGCCTGTTACGACGCCACCCGCCATGCCCTTACCATCTTTACCCATCTCTATCGGGAAAACCTACTCGTCCATAGCTGGGACGCGTTCTACTCCATCTCTCTCACAACCATCACACTTCTCTACTGCGTCAAGGCCATCCCCGGAGTGGCCACATCCCAAACACTCACCGACGATATTGACACTGGCTTGCGAGTACTAGGCGCAATCGGGGAGCACTGGATCGGCGCGAAACGGTGCAGGGACATCCTAGAGGACCTTGGGCGTGCATTAATCAGTTGGCACCGGGATCAACCCCCGGGGCCTTCGGAATCGACGACGTTGCGTCCCGAAGCAACGCATCCTGGCCTGTCCCAGGTCATGGGGTCGAATGACGGGACAGCGGTTGACGCTGGACTCTACTCGGAATTTCCAAATCTTCCTTCAGATTTCTTCAATGGTCTCGGCGCTGAGGGGATGTTTCCGGATCAGTTTGGACTTGGGGAATTCGATGATATGGATACCATCATGCAAGGACTATTCGATGGTTTCATATCTACAAGTTTGAATCAGGCTTAGGCATGTGAATTTAGTCATTGTAATTATCGCTAATGTGGTCAATGTGTAACGTTTGTGATGGCCCATAGTCCAACGCAACTATCGGCTTAACCATCATCTCTCCGACCCTCATCTCGTCCTCACTTTCGGGTATCTTGAAATCAAACCTCACCACATCCTCCTTGTATGGCCACAGCAAGTTGTGCGTTACCCTATCATCATGTTAGGCCTGATCACTCGGGACCTAAAGAGTTTCCTACCTCTCATGCTCCTTGCTATCTTGGTACACCTCCAAGGCAGCTAGGTCGTGATGGAAGCTCACAAGCGCAATCTGGAAACCCTGGCTTTTTTCGATGGGATTCGTGACTGAAGGGCTTCCGACCCAGAGTTTCCGATCCTTGACGCACGAGAGGCCACGAAGAGTCTTTAACTCCTTAACGAATGTGGCCTTGTGCTCAGCCGAGACGTCTTGTCGGAACTTGAAAATGACTGCCAGAGTCTAGCGGTTAGTGGCCAGACTTTTTTTTATCGAGGACGGGGTTGTACCGATGTGAATAAGTGTCATGTTGAAGAGATGTACAAAGGACCACTCTACGTGTAGAAATGGAATGATAAGGTACCGACAGATCGAAATACAACAACACTATCCTCCTTGATTACAGGTTCTTAGCAAGCAATGGCGCTGTTCGCTCCCTTTACATGTACGACGCGACGGCGGGCCAACTCCGATGCGCGGATAGGGTGTGTCCCCACATCGGGATAGCTCCGCGTTGCGCCTATGTCATTTCAAGAAAGCAGACTAGGGGATTCTTACTGGAATTTTGTTTAATCTTATTGTTCCAATACTACCCTCGCTTGCAACATACACTGCGTTGTCTATCCTAGTGGTTACAGACCTCGGGGGACTTATGTGGGTTTGACTAGTCATATTATCCCGACAACTTGATCTAGACGCATTCCAGGACTTTTCCCAGTTGTAGTATGGGCACACAGAAGCTAACATGTATCAGCATTCGCACTGTTAAGCTATAAGTGCTGCATCTAGCTATAACGGCTGAGGCACGTAGGTGTTCATAAAGCTGCAATTGCATTTCAGTGGATTCAAGAGAGCGATCTAAAGAGGCCTTGGGAATAGGGCTTGGTCCTGTGGAGAAAACAAGGGGAGAATAAGATGCTGAACCGTTTCTACCAGCAAAGATAGCTGCTGTATGATGACAACCTGCATACTAGTGGTTTCCACCTCCTGAACGAAATTTGTGAAATCGTGATAGCACCTGACTTACCTCCCATGTTTACTTGCTGGCTTCCGGTAGATCGAGCGCCCCATATGTTTCAGGTGAGCGTAGCATACTGTGCCCAGGTAGCCACGGCCCTGCGATGATCCGACCAGAGACCCTCTGTTGGACTAGCTTGCGCCGAGTCCACGGGATGGGAAGTGTGATGTCTGTTCGTACGCGTGTCACGGACTAACACCGAGGCCCAAAGTCAATATTAGTCGTGAACGATGTCGACACTGGGCTGCGTTCCTTGAAAACGTAACATCGCCAAGAGCAAAGGGATCCGTGCAGTACGCCAGATTAGGAGCGGCAGAATTAAGGACTGCAGGAAGGCAAGCCTTCTTTGTAGGATGGAGATGGTTTAAAAACTTGCGCGCGGTCTTACCAGATGCTCAACCCCGGTGAGAAGATCGGCGAGTTCGAGGGACCGCACGCCAGTGTTGACGTGAGTGTTACTGGGCAAGGACGATCGCGGATTGTCCGAAGGATCGTCATGGTTTCCAAAATTGGAAGACCGTCGCAACTCCCGCGCCCAGGAGATTACATGGCGTCAAACCAGCTCTTTATTTGTCCCTCAAACGATATATAGTCAGGGAACTTGATATTCGCCTCCCCCCCTCTCCGAGGGCGTGGCAGGGCCAAAGGATTTGTTTGGATCAGGAAATTGAGGAGGATCAGCGCCTCGAATGGAGAAACCAGGATCAACGTTCCCACTTGGCCGGACAAAGAAAGTAACGATCAACAGGGGTGGACCGTGGATTGACGCAGGAATGTTGTGTAGAGCCTCAGGTTCATGTTGCTTAGTTGGTAAAAAGGACGCATGGCGCTGGAAGGGGTGAGGTGGCGAGGTGCCTTTACTCGGAATCTTGGATCATATTTATACTTCTCTTGGTTTGTGGTATACAGTAACCCACGATATTCTTGGTTTTCCGGCATGTGCCAGTATAAGATCGACGTCGTCCGGAGAATACGCCTCCGCAGGTGGCGTTCCTGCGCTTGGGCGCTTGGATAACACACTTCACAGGTGGGAAAAAGCCTTTGCGATACCCGTCGTGGAGAAGATGAAGCTCCACGTAGTGCTTGGTATAGGCGACTATCATTCCTGTAGATCCGGCCGTGTCCGGACTCTGCCACTTCGTCGCCACGATGCTGATGGGCTACCGAACGCGTGTCCCTCAAAGCACCGAGGATGGAGCACTACAAGTACTTGCAAAGTAACTGGGTCCACCACGCCCGCCTTCGTGGCTTGTATGTATGCCCCAAGATTAAATCGTCCTACTCAAGGGGTACTGCTTTTACACAAAGCCACTAGTCTACTCTTTTGTCACAACTGCCCCTAGCCTGGTTATGTATCGAGAACCCATGACCGAGGCACCCATTTCTGCAATATGGCGTGCGCCAAATCCTTCTTCCATTCTCTAATCCTTCAGAGCCCTTGTGCGGGATGGATCGTCAGTGTGGGGAGGTATTAATAATTGGGGATCAAACGCCGATCTTAGATATCAACGAGAAAAGCTTCCTTTATCATCGGGTCCCTCTCCTCGTTTTGGGACGCTCTTATCAGTTGTAGGTCTATAAAATCCAAAGGTCACTTCTTCCTCATTTGCAATTATTGCTATACGAGAATCACCTTCCCTTGAGTGGACAACAGGTATTACCCGTCTAAGCCTCGTACCACGAGCAACAATGGCCCCTTCAGTTCGCACCGTCGGTGCCGCCATGCTGGCAACAGCAGGTAACCCCCGCCGAGCCCCTAAACGGAAGCCAAGATGTTGACCCTAGACACAGCGGCATCCCCACTCTCCCTGTCGGACCTCAAGCACCAGGTCGGCGATGATATCGCCCTCCGCATCCTTCCCATCGGTGACGCCGCTATCAAGGGTAGCGATGAGCTCCCTGACGCCTACCGCACCGAGCTCACCCGGCTCCTAGAGAAGGATGGTTACAACGTCGAGTTCGTTGAAACAGAGGATGCCGAAGGGGCTTTGTCCAAAGGCGTCACGATCGAGGAGCTCGCTTCCAAGGCCGAGACCTCTGTGCCGCACTCACTCCCAAATCTGGTGATCCTCAACGCTGGGACCGCCGACTGCCAGGACGGCGCCGATGGCAACGAGGTGAGCGACAAGATCACGAAGCTCCTCGGCGCCGCTCTTGGCGGGAGCACCGGCCCGGCCGTGGTGCTCACCACCTCCGTCCTCCCCGAGGACACCGAGGTTCAGCAGTGCGTCAACGATGTGAACAACAAGATCCGAAAGCTTGTCGACATCCCGCTGCAGGAGGAAAACAAGGTCGTCCTGGTCGACTTCGACGCCGACAAGCCCGTCGAGACGGGCGACGACGGCATCCCCACCGAGGAAGGCTACAAGACCATTGCGCAGCTTCTGTATACCGGCATTGAGGACATCAGTGAAAGGAGCTGGTTCGAGGTCCCCGAGGGCGCTCCCGAGCTTGGTGAGGGCGACATTGCCAAGGACGCCTCTAGCGAGGCGGAGAGTGAGACTAACCCCACTCCCACTTCATCGGGCGCCAACGGTCGTCGCCAGGCTCTCGAGGAGGAAGCTCCCACTACGGCCACTACGGCGGATTTCGATGTGGGGAGTCTAGCCGACGATGAAAAGCTGCGCGCGGCCTTTGAGAAGTTCCGTGAGATCCTGAAGCAGATCCAGGACGGCAAAGAGGGCGCCAACAAGCGCCGCCAGGAGAACGGCCGCGCGACTCGAACGTGGGCGGATACCGCTGAGACTCCCATCGTGGGCGACAAGGAGCGCGCGGCATTCAAGAAGTTCCTCGATATCTGGAAGCAGATCCAGGGCAAGAAGAACGACGGCGAGGAGTCCTCACAGGAGGAGCGCCAGAAGGGCGGCGTGGCCGACCTGCCTAACATCGCCCAAGAGATCGCCATGCCCTCGGCCACCCTTTCCCCCGACGATATCGACGCCCTCCTTGAGGATATCACGGAGGATGAGGTGAAGAAGTGGCTCGGCGGCAACGCGCGTCGCGACGACGCTGAGGGGGCTAGCCTTGGCTCTGCCTTCTGAGAGCTGTTCGACGAGGACGGCGCCCGCCAGAACCTCGACGACACTGTTGACTTTGTGCATCAGACCCCCGGGGCTACCACTAGTCAGCCTCAGCCGACCGCATAGAGCGACCCTTAAGGTGAGGCAACTTGGAAACACCCAGCGGGCGGAAACAGCACCCGGAGGGTTGTTGGGTCGAGTCTAGGCGGTGTTGAGCAACGCCGATCAGTGGAGAGATCTCCGCTATCTTCTAGAGGCCATCTCCTAGACAAGTATATGCGTGATGGGAACTAGTGGCTAGAGACATTTTCATCATAGCCTTAATTGACTTATATTTTCATCTCATCCCACTATTCCAGTTCCAATTTCCGCACATGCTCCTTTGTCATGTGCTGTCACTCTCGTATACTGGATTTCAAATAGCTTGCGGAAGAACTCAATCTCGCTTGCTTCGGAGATGCTGGGGTTGGCCAGCGTATCCCGGTTATTACACTTACTGTGCGCGTATCCGAGTTGAGTAGCTTCTTATGAAGTAGGACCTAGCTCTTCTAACCTCCGGCGTGGATAGCTGCTCGAAGCAATATCTTGCCTCAGGCGCCATCAGCCTCACTAGGCGTCACAGGAGTGTCGCGAGAACCAAGGAGAGGTGTGGACAGAGTATATATTAACGCGTTGTGGCTTGAAAACGAACCATTCAACAACTCTAACACAATCGTGGCTGCTGAAAGGGTCTCTTTATGTGCGGAAGTGTTCACGCGTACCCATCGAGGTCATATCCTGCGGTATGAGGGTATGTAAGTTTAGTCCGTTCCTGGGCATGATTTTTTGAGAAAAATGGCCTGCCAGCCACAGATTATGACCGCTCATAGCTTTTGGTTCTAGCCTGCCCATCGTATTGAGTCTCTAAGGTGGTACAGGTCTTATTTATTCTACTCGTGTTTTACCCTGGCATACCCGTGTGGGGTTCCTTCACAAGCACGCATAATAGGACTTGAAAAAGGAGGAAGAGGCAGTATGAGAGCCAAAATCTTCCGTAATAAAGGTCAGAAGATCTGGCACGTCACTAATGAGTGGTCGGGTGAACAGCGTTCTTTCGTCAGACGGGTATAGTAGACAGTCTTTCATATCTGCGCGGAGGAAGCATCATGATAGACGTGGATATGAAAGTCCAAGTAAGTCAGAAAACAAAAACTGGTATTTAACGTTATGCTCTACATCACATTTTTCCACGCCAAACGGCAAAGACTCCTTGAGTGGTGATAGGCGGCTAATATCCACCAAATATTAGTTAAGAGTCCCCAGGCCCACGCCTACTGCAACATCTGCTGGGTGGCGTTTATCCTGTAGCTCTCCCTCCTCTGCATGAGCTCAGTGTGCCTCCCGCTATCCACAACTTGACCATCCTCCACGATGAAGATGACATCCGCCTTCTGAACGGTGTGCAGACGGTGCGTAATGGCGAGCACCGTCGTCCCCCTAGATGCCCGCTCTAGGCCCTCCTGCAGCGCCGCCTCGCTAGCAGCATCGAGCGCACTGGTACTCTCATCCAGCAAAAGGAGCCTCGGCCGACGCACGAGGGCGCGGGCAATCGCCAGCCTCTGCCTCTGCCCACCAGACAAGCGACTCGCGCTCGGTCCGCACTCGGTATTGTAGCCCTCCGGTAGCGCGGCAATCACGTCGTGGATATTCGCAAGCCTACACGCCTCCTCAATCTCCTCGTCCGTAGCCTCATGCCCCGGCGCAGCGCCAATCCCAACATTGAACTTCACCGTCCCGCTAAAGAGCGTAGGGTCCTGCGGAACCAGCGCGATGTCGTCGCGGAACGAGGACGGCGGCATGGCGGTGATGTCGTTGCCGTCGAGGGAAATGACACCGCCAGTCGGGGAGTGGAAGCGCTGGACGAGCGACATGATGGTCGACTTTCCGGCGCCCGAGGGGCCGACGAGACCGGCAAACTGGCCGGGCTTGACGGTTAGGTTGACGTTGTCGAGGACAGAGACGTCAGGGCGGTTAGGGTAGGAGAAGGAGACCTTGTCGAAGTTGATGGCCATGCCGCGGTTGCCGCCCTGGGGGCTCGAGGGCGCGGGCTTCTTGGACTCAACCGAGGCCTCCGCGTCGTTCTGTGCGGCGCCGGCGCTCGCGAGGTCCTTTGTCGACCCAAGGCTGATTACGTTCATGGTGCGCGACATGGCGGTGCGGGCGCGGGAGAACTCGGGCGCGAGGTTAAACATGGTAGCCCACAGCTGGGCACTGACAAGCATGGAGATGAGGACGATGAAGAACTGCGTCTGGGTGTACTCTCCGCTCATGATGAAGCGTGAGCCCCACCAGTACGCCAGGCAGTAGACGAGCTTGCCGGTACTGTGCGTCATGGCGAGCCAGATGTTCGTCATGGCCGACGCGCGGAAGATCTGCTTCTGGGGATCGCTGAGGAGGCGGGTGAAGGTGCTCATGACCTCGGACTCGAGGGAGAGGACGGCGACGGTGCGGATAGACTGGATGGCCTCGACCGCCACGGCCGTGGCGTTGGAGAAGGCGTCCTTGGTCTTCTCCTCGTACCGCGCCAGCATGCGCAGCTGCATGAAACCGTTGAACATTAGGATCGGGGCGGAGGCCAGACAGACGAGGGCGACCTTCCAGGCAATTGCGTGCGAGAGCGCAATGGCGGCGATGAAGTTGACGAGAATCGCAAAGACGGTGCCGATCGTCGACCCGCTGAAGCCGCCGATGGCCGCGCTGTCCTTTGTGATGATACCGAGCAGCTTCGCCGGGCTCTCGGCCTGGTGGAAGTGGATATCCTGCTCCATAAGCGAACGGAACGACAGGACGCGAACGGTGTGGAGCATCTTCTCGGTAACAACACCGAACGACGACCAGGCCATAAAGTTGGCGATCAACTCGACGCAGGCAAGCATGAACATTAGCCCGGAGAAGAGGTTCCCCTTGGACCGAACACCGTCGGGACCGTTCTGGCAGGGGTTCAGCTCGCCGACCGTGAAACCGATAATCGTGCCGGCACTAGGGAACGTGAGGCCCACGATGGTGGCAGCGGCCATGGCGAGGAGGAGCCAGAAAAGCGAGGGGCGGATGATGCGCCACACGCTCTTGAGGACGTAGGAGACGGGCCTCTTGGTCTCGAGTCCCTCTCCTTCGGACTTCTCGGCGGGCTCAGCGATCTCGGTCTGCTTAGGCTCGCTCTTCACCTTTTCTGTGATGGGCTCCTTCTCTGAGACGTCGGTGCTCTCGAGCGTCGGGGCCGTCACGACCGAGTCCTCGGACACGGACCCACCCTCGCCCGGCTCCGCGATGCCGAGCGTCTGCAGGCTGACCATGCGCGCAAAGGCGCCACCCTCCTTTGCAACGAGGTCGTCGTAGGCGCCCTCCTCGACGACGCGGCCGGCCTCCATGACGACGATGTTGTCCGCGGCTCGGATGGTAGACAGACGGTGGGCGATGCAGATGACGGTCGTGTCCCTCTTGGCGGCCGCGCGCTCGACAGCCGCCTGGATGCGCCGTTCAGTGCCGCTGTCGAGGGCAGAGGTCGCTTCGTCAAGGACTAGGATTCTGGGGTCGCGGATGAGGGCCTGCGCGAGCGCAACACGCTGGCGCTGGCCACCACTGAGAAGAGTTCCCTTGGGTCCGGCGGTCGTACCGTACCCGTGCTCGAGACGCTCGATGAAAGACGTGGCATCAGCCCGCTCCGCCGCCCCCTGGACCAGCTTCACAAGCTCCACCGCCTCGGGACCGAAACTCTGCGCCGCGTTAACAATGTCCCTCCCCTTGTCGGAAAGCTCCTGCAGCTTGGGGGTGTAAAGGAAGGCCTTGATGGACTCGTGCGCCGGGTCAGGCGAGTTGATGAGCCCAAGGGCAATGTTGACGAAGACGGACCCGTTCATCAGCGACGGCTCTTGCTGCACGAAGCCGAAGAGACTCCGCAGACTCCGGACGTTGATATCCCTGATGTTGTGGTTCCCAAGCATGATGGAACCCTCAGTAGGGTCGTAGAGCCGGCTAAGTAGAGACGCGATGGTCGACTTTCCACTCCCCGAGAAGCCGACGATGGCGGTGTACCTCCCCGCGGGAAGCCTCATGTTGACGTTGCGAAGTACGGGGTCCGGCCTGCTGGAGTAGGCAAACGTGACGTCGTTGATCGCGATATCAAGGGCCGGCGAATCTGGAGGAATGACGTATCCCTCATCCGAGGTGCCATCGATGGGCGAATGCTGCTCAAGATCGTCCAGCAGCCTCTTGTACGCCGCCGACGCGCCTCCAATGATGGGAAGAATGGGCGCCGTGTTGCCCATCATGACGCAGGCGTCCACGAGGATCATGATGACGGTGTAGATGCCACCGACAGTCGTGCCGTCGCCGTTGCCCTCGGCGTTGGAGGCGATGTACCCGCTCCCCTTCCAGAAGGCCAGCGCGTTTCCCGCATAGGCGAGGAAGTACAGGAATCCGGCCTGGCACGCCGCGACGATGGACTTCTTGACACCGGCCTTGCTCGCGTTGGATGTCGACTTTGCAAACTGCTTCTCCAGCCTCCCCGCGGCGCCAAAGGCCTGAACAACCGAGATGTTTGAGAGGCACTCTCCCGCCAGCGACGACGCGGTCGAGACGTGCTCGGACACGCTGCCCATGTACTTGCGGAAGTACTGCCCACCCAGGACGGACATGAGACCGAAGGCGGGGACCATGGAGATGAGCATGCCCGCAAGCTTGGCCTGCTTGATGAAGGCGATGACAAAGGCCGTGACGAAGAAGGAGATGGTCGTGATGACGATGCCGACCTTTTCCGAGGTGCCGGCCTGGATGGCGGCGATGTCGCCGTGCAGGCGCGACGAAACATCCCGAGCCCCGGCCCGCTCGTCAAAGAACGAAGGAGGCTGCTTCAGCAGCGACCGCAGATAAACGACCCTCATCCTCTGCGCCAGCCTCTGGGAGATGACACCCCACATCGTGATGTAAACGTAGATCAGCACAAAGGCGCCGACGGCAATGTACACCATCAGCCCAATCTTGTCGAAGATCTCCTGCTGGAAGTCGAAGCCGTTCTGGGCCTCGGAGGCGGCAGCGCAGGTCGCGTCGTTCATGTCGTCGACAAGCTGACCAAACACGATGGCGATGAGCGGGAAGGGAACGCCGGCGGCGACGGCGATGATCGAGCCGGCGAAGATGAGGAAGATGTCTAGCCATGTCGGGTTGGCGGCAAAGAGGAGGCGGATGAATGTCGTGTGTCGGCGGAGGAACTGCGCGGGCGGGTGTTAACAAAGAAGGGACGGATGGAGGGCGCGATCTGGCAGCGGAAAGCTTGAGGAGGAGCGGGGGAAGCTTTTTTTTTTTTCGGAGATAATCCAAAACTCACCGATTCCTTCACCTCCGGCACCTCGGCCGCGCCGTCCTGGCGCTTCTCTTCGTCTTTGGCTGTCATGACTTCGAAAACCCGCGGCTGCGAACAGACGAAGTGACTTTTTTTTTTCTCTGATCCGAAACTCGAAAGTGGGATGGGGGAAGGAGAGGAAAGGAAGCCAAACAAGCGGGACACCCCTCGGAAGGAATACCCGCAGACCAAAGCTACCCTCCCACCTGCCGGTATCGGAAAAAGATGGCCTAGGGAGCGGTACGCGGTGCTAAGAGCTGCACGCTATGACGATCTACGCCTCAACGGGGACAGCATACCCTAACAGACCGTCCCAGCCTCCCATTGGCGCAGCCCGCCCCTTCCCGCGCCCTTGCGCCCAGCTTTCCTGTTCCGAGGCGGTGATACGAGTTTTTCCGAGGCAAATGCCCGTGCTTTTGTGTGCCGCCCATTCCAAAAGCGGCCATTCCACCCGACGATCCCCGGTCGGACCCGCTGCCAGAGTGGGCCCACGTCCGAATTTTCATCAGATTAGATGATCAGATAAGATGTGACTCAACGGAAGCCGCACCACCGGAATTGCCTCGTAGCACGCGAAAACGTCGTGTCGAGTCACATGATGCGAAAGATAATCTCTCGGGGCTCCACTGTATAAAGCTGCGCCTCCGTGCCAGGGGCCGAGGGCCGGTCTCGCTTTGCCCAGAGGGCATTCGTTCGTGCCCTGGCGGCCGCTTCGCCGCGGGCGGCCTTGGCGGCGCTGGGCCCCGCCTTTCATGTACCCGTCAGGCGGGTCCCACCTCATGTTCCCTCGGAGGTGGGGGCGCGTGACACCGGGCAGAGCGGCGTGCAAAGTTCGGCCGAAGACTGTCGGGGCTGGCTCTTCACGTCTCGTCGTTGTCTCCGGGAAGCTGCTCGACCCACATCGTCCTGATGGCGGTTCTCCGATAGCATAGGCCAGCCCTGGACATCAGTCCCAGTGGCGGTACGACCGGTGAGTTGGGTGAGGGTGTCGCTCAATGCTACTGTGGCATGTCAATCCGCTGATCTGGTGGGTCTTGGTAAGTGGGGTCCTGTTAATCTGATTATCGGTCGTCGCTCCAGGGGCGACTCGCGCGAGGCCCACGACGGCGGCTCCATGGAGCGATTGCACGATCTCCGGGCACGCGTCACTAGGGAGTAATCTTCCCGAGAACCCAACGACTTCCGTATGGGACAATATGCTCTCACCGGGTTAGTGCATAGATGTGACAGATGTGCAAAAGTATAACTTGACAATTGAGGAGGACACGGAATAGGAATGGGGGCGCAGCAATATTGCCAAGACAGCATAAAGCTTGTCATTCATTAGCCCACCCTTCGCCGACGGTTGGCATGCCTTTCTTTTCTTGTTCCGGAAGGGCGTAATGCAGGTACTCCACAGTAGCTCGGCTCGCGAACCGCCCACCTGGGTGGCCCCTGTCCCTGCAATGGACGTGGCTTCCCATCGGATAGGTAAGACCGTGAACGCTCGAGTTTGTGTTGCTGCATAACTTGGAACACAGTCGTGGGCCACCACCACCACGTCTCCACTGGTCGCTAAGGGCATCTTCCGCTCCACGGCATGTCGGATTATCGGACAAGGGGTCCAGTATCGATTGATGATAGAGACCACCGTATTCATCAAATTCCGGGATTGATACCTCCCTGTCTTCAAAGCTTGGACGGCACAATGGCCCGTACGCTTCTTTTTATCCCCTATGCGAACCATGTCTGCCACACCACTCCCCAGTAGACACAAAGTTCGCGGACCCTTGCAAAGCAAAACCGCGGGAGTTAAATTATAGGACTCTAATTACATATTGGCCCTTGCATATGACTGTCGCTTAGGCTGGAATACCCCTAACTTGACCCTAAGATGCTGCGTTGCACGGGTCCAGTCTAGTGTGTATAAATGACTGGTAGTATGCCGAGCCGGTGCCCGACCTGACTTCTTACGACTTGGTCCTTCCCGGGAAAGATCGAGTCAGGCACTGCCGAGAACCCTTTGCTTTGATGCCGGCAATAACTTTGGGCACCTCATACCTCTACTCGTGATGGCCACTGCATTCAAGGCCGGTGTAAAGTATAGCATGACGACACAACAGTTCCCGAAACTACGGAAAACGGGTACATCAACTCAAAGCTAGAGGGACGACTCGTAGAATATCATTGACGTGACCATCATTGCCATTCATTCCGCTGATGAGGCAGCCGGCGCGGTCTTGGAGTATCCAGTGGCAAGGCTCTTTACTTGTTCAACAGCCTCCTAAAGTCTACTATGTATAGGTATGGATGAGCCAAGGACACGGCTTACACGTATTCATATGGAAAGACCTCTCATTCGAGCTCCGGGAGGGATACCTGCATTTTACGCCTGTTAGAGTCAGTCAGGGGCCAACATCGTCAACATTTTGGACCAGTCTCAGCGCAACCTGTAATCCTCTTCCCGAAATCAAGTGCCGCCTTCAACGACAACCACGATGCGTTGGCTTCCATACTTCCCTTCGCTAAGCAACCATCCCGACCTTTGCCTGTCCAGTCTCCGAAAGCAGTTAGTTTCGCACCCTGAAGCTCGGCTACTCGGCCGCCAAACGCGGGTGCAGGACATCGTGTCGAGGTGGACGGACGAGGCGCTTGCGCTGCCGGTGGAGCCGCTCTACAAGCAGATAGCCGCCGAGGAGCCTCTTGATCCGTTGCGGCGTGGCTTGAAGCTGCCCGATACTATCCTGGCCAGCGGCTGCATGGACTACGTACGGACTGGTGCTCTTCCAACGGTACCATGTGCGAATGTAAATGTCTCCTAGTGTATCAAAGAGCTCAGAGACAAGGCCAAGTTCTTCGAGAAAACGGGTCTGATTCCCACGCTCGACGCCTGTGCCACGGCCGTCAAGTCCGACGTCCTCGTCCCGCAGTCTCTCCAGGACTCTCTCCGCTCGGCATTCAACCAGCTGATGGAAGACACCAATGACAACCCAGACTTCCACCCTGACACAAACGACATGGTCCACGACCTAGTCCATCCGTCCATCTACCCACTAGTCTACGGCCGCACGCGCATTTTCCGCGACGAGGTCGTGGGCGTCGCCGACGCCGTGGACAAGTGGTCGGGCAAGGGCAGCATCATCCCCATTCCCGAGGGCCCCCGTCCTAGGGGTTGCTATGACTTTCGTCCCTCCATCGACCCGGCGTTCTGGTCCAACGTCTACCAGTGGCTTCCCGCGAATGTGGACTTCGTCCAGGGTGGAGGAGTCAGGTTCGCGAGTTACATAAACAACTTGCATCCTGTCAAGTACCGGGGTATCTACGACACGATCGAGAAGCTCATCGAGACGGTTCTGCCCGCGTGGGATTTCTGTCTTGGGAACAAAAAGGTTGCCCAATGGCGGCGCAGGAGGCACGAGTCCCGCTTCCCGACGGTGGAAAACCCGTCGTACGTCTTAACGCCAGTGCCCTGCTTCTCAGACGATTATAGCTGACGCGAGGGGTCGAAAAGTGAAGAAAATAACGAAAACTGGGACCCCCCAGAGCCGCCGAAGAAGGTGATTAGCAAGCGCGCCAGAGAGGCCAAAGAAGCCGCAGGCTGGAGGCACGACCGCTTGAGCGACGGCGACGACCCAACCACGGAGACAAAGTATTGGCTACGGACACGCCAGGCAGCCCAATCCCCCGCGCCCGAATACGAGTCAGTGAACTACACCGTCCCGCGCAGCGCGACGCTCCGCTCTCTATTTGAGAAACAGGGTCTGCAGGTCATTGTCAAGATGGCGACGGTGGAGCTCACGCCCGAGAAGCCCAGCTTCCCGGCGGGCGGCTGGCATGTCGAGGGCCAGATGAACGAGCACATCGTCGGGACGGCAAGCTACTACCTCGACTCGGAGAACATCACGCCCTCGAGCCTCGCATTCAGGATGTAGACCTCGACACATCAGGGCGAGTACCAGGACCGTGTCGGGCAGGATGACCACGAGTGGCTGTCGGCGGTGATCGGGGCGAAGCTGGGAGGCGGTACCGGTTCGCCGTGCCTGCAGAACTATGGGAGCGTAGAGGCCAAGGAAGGGAGGTTACTCGCCTTCCCTAATGTTTTCCAGCATCGTGTGTCTTTCTTCGAGCTCGCGGATAAGTCGAAGCCGGGGCATCGGAGGATCATGGTGCTGTGGCTCGTGGTTCCTCGGACGAGGATCATCAGTACGGCGAACGTGCCGCCTCAGCGGAGGGACTGGTGGCTCGAGTCGGCCTTTGGGAGCGCTGGACCTGAGGCATCTATGCCTCCCGAGATTTCGCAGATCCTATCCGAGAGCTCCAGGGACGAGGCGCTTCCGGATGTATTCAAGCCATCGGGGGAGATCAGGCTGACCGCCGAGATAATGGGCATGGTTCGCGAGGACATGTCGGAGGGTCAGCTCCCTATGGGTCTGGAGGAGGCGAGGGAGCATCGGAGGAAGTTGATGCTGGAGAGGAGTGGCTTCCAGCGGAAAGCGGAAAGGGATTGGAACGACGCCAAGTACAGCTTCTGCGAGCACTGATTATTTAGCGTGCATGGGTCTCGCTAGGATCATCTTACCGCAGCTTCACATAAAGTGACTCTAGACGAATAGACGAAGGACTGAGCCTTCTGGCGGGTCTGTCTCATCCCACGTCCTCGTTTCCTTCCTTTCCTTTTTCCTCTCGACGTTGTTAGAATAGCCTTCCGCAGGAACCTGATACCATCTCCCCGCGTGAGGCACACGTTTCGTTTTCCTCTTTATTTCCCTTTCGGCGAGAGGGATGAAGCCGAAAGATACCACAATGCGTCTAGTCTTCATGGTGGACAACTCCTGGACCATCACGCTTTAGCCTGCCGCAATGAATAACCAACCTAATGTAGTCATAATATAGTAAAAATAGCTAAGAGACGGCGCTTGTCGTTGACCTCTACTCCCACGCGACTATACAGTACAATCGTGAAAATCTATGAACAATCTGAAGGATTTGATAATTACCAGGACTTAGTAGCCCCGCAGATGTGCTGAAAACTTGTGAGAGGCACAACAGACATTTTTACATCATTGGATGTGACCAACTCTTACTCGCTGCCTGACCCAATATCGCGTCCCAAGAGACAAAGCACGTCAGCCCTAATAATATGACCAATACCGGTCCCCGCTTCCCTTTGAAATGCGGTGCCACTGTAACTACCACCCTCCAACCACCGTCGCCAAGGCTCACCTGCATATCCCATCCGGGAAGCAAGCTGCGCCAGCCCCACCAACTCCTCACCCCTCTGCCACCTTGATGAGAATCCCAGCCACCTCCCCCGTCTTGGAGAGCATGAGCGAGTGCCCCGCCTCCACCTCAAACGTCCCAAGCGGCCCACTAAACGGCTCCACCGAGACCTCGTGCGCCCCCATCGCGGCCCTGTTCTTCGTGCTATCCACGACGAACTGCTGTGCCCGGAGCGGAAGGGGGCGGTCGAGCGTGGCGTGCACGTACGTAGTGGGGATGTGCTCCCATCCGAAGTGGGATAGCTTCTGGGAAAATGGGCCTAGAGACTGGGTTCCGGTTTGGGAGACCATCATAGAGCGCTTGGGCTCGGGGACGTCGTGATAGAGCATTTCCTCCGCCTCCTTCCTCAGAGCGATGAATCCGGAATCCTAGGATGCAAACGTAAAGTCAGTTCCTGGGTTGTGTTTCCCATGGAACAAGATGACGTGACAGATATAGCAAAGAGTGTTGAACATACGGTTGGATCTCCAATGGTCGGTGCAAGACCAATACATGAGTGCGCGACAATCTGGTCCTTCGTCGGGTACCAAGCCGCCAAGTAAACAAGCCTCTTGATTTTCGAAGCAAACCCCCGATTCGCGTCGACGCGGTCGCCGACTGCCTCGGTTCCGACGGTTCCGCCGTACGAGTGCATGACGACAATCACGTCCTTACCCTTCCCCACAAGGTCCGACAGGACCTCCTTGACGGCGTCGGCGTCGGGCTGGAGAGCAGTCACTGGCTGTAAAGCGTTGACGGATGGGAGCGTCACAGTGACGGAGTCGTATCCAGCGTCGGCAAGGGTGGCGATGAGGGGGTCCCAGTAGGACGGGAGGTGCCAGGCGCCGCCTACGAGGATGAATGTTGGCTTCATTGTAAGCGGTTGGTGTGTGCGTCTTAGAGTAGTCCCGGTATCTTGTCGTGATTGTGAATTCATAGTTTCAAGTCAAGAGCGGAAAGAGAGCGTTGTCAGTGGTCCTGATGCCGGAATTTATAATCGCGGAAGCGTCGCCAGCAGCCAAGGACATGGCGTGCTCGTAAGCGGAGGCACGACGATACACCCGGGCGCCACGCTACGGCTCCTCGGCTCAAAATATCCATCTCATCCACATCCTGCGCTTACTGCTTGCTTGGTGGGGATGTCTACCAATCGGCGCATGCTTGGCATTCCGTCTATCCTAGTATCCCACGTATCACGGTCTGACATGCATGGCGCTGGCATCCAATTATAACCCTTACAACATTAAACTATGCAAATAATGCGCTTTTTATCTAAAAAGGCATTCGTCTCGTCGATGACACATCGCACTACATGAACCATCTCGCACAAGATACCCCACAACTGTTGGCTTGCATCCAACCTAATTCAAACTTTGGTGTCCCCGTGAAGACTTTGCGCCTCCACCTGCTTAGCCTGCTCTCTATCCAGCTCCTCTGCAATGATGTCCGCCGGGATGCGGTCAGGGGTCGAGTTAACTAGCATGATCATGGGGGCCAGGGAAGCCGCCAGAAGCCCGAAAGTGACACAGCTAAAAGTGGTGGCAGGTTAGCCGTCAGACAAAGTGATCCATGGGGTAATGGAAAGCATACAATCCGACGAGAGGGCTGCTCTTCGTCTGCGTGTTCATGCCGTAGGCGACGGCCTGACCGACCGCCTCTATGCACCTGCGATCATATTAGTTGGCCAAGCTAGTATGTGTCCATATATGGTCTACTTACCGGAATGCCGCGCCGTTGCGGACATTTGCTGCAAATGTGGTCAGTAATGCGACATATGATTTTCATCCCATCACGAATCATTATACCTTGCGCATCAGTAGCAAACGAGGACAATAGCCAGTACATGTACGACTGCGACATGGGTCCCGTGGTCTGCACGAAAAAGTACGGCAGGAAGCTTGAGGGATACAGCGCGTCGTCCCAGTCGATGGCCCCCGGGTGTGACCTGTTGAACTTGACCTGCATGATGATGGACCAGATGTACACCCCGACATTGGTAACCACGACTGTCAAGAGACCGAGCTGGGCTCGTCGCCTCTGGCTGATGGACTTCATGTCGAGAATAAAACCGAGGAGGAAGCAGCCAATACTTGGTCATGTCAGCGGACAACGGTTTACAAAGCACAGGGCCTGAGACTAGAATGTCCACTTACATGCAGAAGAAGGGCGAAATTAGTGACGACAGAGCACGAGCGCGAACCGCAAAATACGTGCCAAGGTACGTAGACCAGGTGCCGCTGGAACGATTAGTTTGAAAGTCGCAACGCGTGGACGATGGTGACGTACTTGTAGAAGAAAGTCCAAAACGCAAAAATGCCCGAGAGCATGATGAGCTTCGAAGTCATCGTGCTAGCAATCTTTTTGATTTCCTTCTTGGTTGATAAAGTCTCGGCTAGTAGGACCCGCGTTCCGTCAGATCGGACGACTTTATCGAGCGGCGCGATCATAAATGCGAAGGGCAGCCTAGCTACCAAGTTAGATAATGCCTATAATAGTATATAAAGAGCTGGCGGGCCCGTCACGTACGCGATGCATTCGATGATGAGGAACGCAATGTAAGTGTCGGGGGTGACGCCGCCCTCGACGCCCTTCTGATGGTTCTTCGACAAGCTTTGTAGTAGAATGTTAGTAGGTTCGGAAGAAAACACATAATCGGTAGTGAGCCTCATGAAACCTACTTGATTGCGCCACCAACAAGCTGTCCGAGGTTCCGCGAAACAATCCAGAACGCCAAATACTTCCCACGAGACTGCGTCGGGGAGAGCGTCATGATGGCCCCGGACTCCGCGGTGTACCAGCATCCGGTGCCGATCCCGTAGAAGAAGGCGCCAAAGATGAGATACTAAGTCCGCTTTAGTATTTGTGACGTACAGGGAATAGCGTTGGTGGACGCACCCATTGAGTTCCGAACTTGCTGTTGCAATAGTATGAAGAGCCCTGGATTGGGAAAGACGCGGCACCGATGACCAGAGCCCACTTGACCCCGAGCTTGTTCACGATGGGGCCGCCAAAGAAGCAAACTGATGGGCGCGCCCAGGTTAGCATTCAACTAATAAGTGAGAATCATGCCGATGATGAGACATACCGAGTGCAAGCATGGCATATTTGATCGCGGTCCTGATAGTCGCAGACATCCGTTAGTCCCTCTGGGCACCTCGGCACGGGATCTCCCTATCTTACGCCGTATTCGAAGTCTGTGGAGTGGCAAGACCACCACCGCCAAGGCCTGTCAAAGAGTCAGCCGCGAAGCCTGCTTGTTATCTACATAACAATGTAGAATCGCACCCTGAATAGCGTCAGACATGGCCGGTCCACAGAAGGCTTGCATGCTGAGTAACATCATCTGCGTGAAACTGTGCCGCCATATCCGTTCCCAACGCGGCGTGGCCTTCTTGTACTGCACCATATCCACCGTACCCTCGGTGTTATCGCCGACGTGCTGCGATTCCCCGGCAGGGACAGCATTCGTAGGGTCGGTCTCAGACTTTGCCATGATGAGGACTTTATATCCTGTGATGCATTTAGAAGCCGGGACATAGCCATCATAGGAGCGGTCCCCCAAGGCGTCTTAAATAGAAACCAGGCCAACCTCGGGTATCTCAACCCGCTTATCTTCAGGCACTTCCCCATGGGCCAGCGCTCCCCCGCACTCCGCTTCGATAGTCAAGTCTGGAGATAATTTGGTGGGGAATCTATCGTTGATTGGTCGCCTCGACTATCGCCGCCAGAGGGGTATGAAGGTCCAGCCGAAGGGTTTCCTGGTCATTTACGAACACGGATGTGACTAAGTGGAGCCGCAGCTAGGCTATTGTGTACTTTTGAGTACACCGCGGTACGAAGCCATCCCAAAAGTCGACGCGTTGGAATGGAGCCGTGGCCACCCGGGCGGGCTGGGAGAAGTCTGTCCCCCAACATCAAGAAATACCTCGAAAGCCACAAATCGAAGGTAACTTAGGAGGTCGATCGAGGGCCCCAAAGAGGCACGAGTGGCTGTTTCTCGAGAGTCCATCGACCACGACAGACTGGGATCGCCGCGGCCCGCCCTAGTGTACTGGCCCAAGCACCAGGATGCAGGAGTGGAGATGCATGTCTCCTTGCGAGCCAATCAGGCCGACGGCGATAACAAGGTTCAGACGGGGGCCCCATGAACCCCGGCTCGTTATTCCGACCCACTGCATCGTTCCACGCCGCAACATGCCGACAGCGGCCGGTCGCTCAATACTGCCTATATTACCTGTACCTCTTCACCGACCTGGGTATCTCCTTCACCTCACCCCAATAGTCATCAACGGTGGAAGCGATCCCGAAACTCATCGATAGCAAGATGGCTACCTCGCGGAAGTCTACCAAGGTCATCGTCGTGGGCGGAGGCGGCACAATGGGTGCCTCAACGGCCCTCCACCTCCTTAGATCGGGCTACACACCCGGCAACATCACGGTCCTCGACACGTATCCCATCCCATCCGCACAATCCGCCGGACACGACCTCAACAAGATCATGAGCATCCGCATCCGCAATGACGTCGACCTGCAACTTAGCTTCGAGACGAGGGACATGTGGCGAGACGACAAGCTATTCAAGCCCTTCTTCCACAACACTGGCATGGTAACTTGAACCCCTCAAAGCCTTCCTATCGGGCCACTTGTTCTCTGACACACGCTTCAGCTTGACTGTTCGGGTACTAAAGACGGCATTGCCGCACTCAGACAAAAGTATCACAAACTCATCAGCAGGCATCCCAGCCTCAAAGAGACCACGAAATGGTTAGACAACGAAGATGAGATATTGGAAAAAGCACCTTTCCTAGAGCGGGCTCAAATTAAGGTATGAGGCCCAATCTGCCGATAATTGCAGACAAGCCCGGAGTCTAATACTCTCATAAGGGATGGAAGGGCGTCTTCGGCGAGGAAGGGGGCTGGCTTGCAGCCGCCAAGGCGATCAATGCAATTGGAACGGTTCTCAGAGATTCCGGGGTCAATATGGCGTTTGGGAGGTAATATTGAAACCCAAGTATCAAAACACAGCCCCGGTGTACTAACTTCGTACCCAAGCGCGGGATCCTTGAAGAGACCCCTTTTCAAGGCTGACGGGACGACATGTATCGGCGTTGAGACGGTGGACGGCTCGCAGTACTTCGCGGACAAGGTGGTTCTTGCTGCTGGGGCCTGGAGCCCGGCGCTGGTAGACTTAGAAGACCAGTGTTGTTCCAAGGTAATCGCTAACCACCGCCAAGATAACTTTGCCTCGATTCACACTAACCGCCTGATCAGGCCTGGGTCTATGCACACATGCAACTCACACCCGAGGAAGCCGCTCCATACAAAGACGCCCCTGTGGTGTATAACGGCGACCTCGGTTTCTTTTTCGAACCCAACGAGTAAGGCAACCCCAAACTCCCGACTTTGGGGAATCCGAAGGCTCTAACATTCCCAGGGACGGCGTCATAAAAGTATGCGACGAATTCCCTGGCTTCACCCGCTTCAAAAAGCACAAGCCCTTCGGCGCCTCGTCTCCGAAACTCGTCTCCGTCCCCCGCTCTCACGCAAAGCACCCCACGGATACGTACCCGGACGCCTCCGAGGCCACGATCCGCAAGGCCATCTCTGCGTTCCTCCCCCGCTTCAAGAACAAGGAGCTCTTTAACCGCGCCATGTGCTGGTGTACCGACACTGCCGATGCGGCGCTGCTCATCTGCGAGCATCCAAGGTGGAAGAACTTTATCCTGGCCACTGGAGACAGCGGGTAAGTAGTGCCCCGCAGACTGGAGGGATTGCTACCGAAAACATGCTAATCCGCTTATATAGTCACACATTCAAGCTCCTCCCCAGTATCGGAAAACACGTCGTAGAGCTCATCGAGGGGAATCTCGCTGATGACCTGGCGCATGCGTGGAGGTGGGGGCGTGGCGGTGACGCGCTTAAGTCCATCCGGGCTACGCCGGCGAAGGACCTGGCCGATATGCCGGGGTGGAGGCACGACGGGGAGGGAAAGACGCGGTCGAAGCTGTGATTTCTGAACCGACAGCGGCTACCATATATTGGAAATAAATGGCATCGAACACAGGTTATTCTTGCAAATCCCGTGCTCCTAGTACAGCTTTACCCTATCGCAGTATATCCTTATCCTGAAGACTCTTCTTGAATGTGCCGCTCAAGTCTATTCGTAAAAATTGGTCTCACATCGGCGGCGAACATGATCTCCTATGAGTCATGTATCCTTTTGAGCTACAAATTCGCTTACAGCCGTCCCTTTATTGCCGTGACTAACGGACTCTCGTCGTCTCCGAAAAAGACCCTTGTCGGCAGCCAGTCATCGCCTGCAACCTTGGAACGATTGGTGATTCGTCCTATCCTCGCCATCTCATCGTCCGTCAACCTCCACCCGTCGAGATCGAAATTGGCCTGGATGCGTTCGGGCGTGACCGACTTTGGAAGCACGCTTGTCCCCCGCTGGATCCCCCACATCAGAAGAACCTGCTGCGTCGTACGTCCGTGGGCCTTTGCGATAGAGCAGTTGATCTGGTCAGAGTGCAAAGGGGATCCTACGCTGCCGAGGGGACAATATGCCGTGACATGGATGCCCTTGGAGGCGCAGTAGTCGAGGAGCCGGCACGAGGGGTTGTAAGGGTGTAGCTCGATCTGGTTTACCGCTGGAATGATCTTGAAGGCGCCAAACTTAGCGTCTGGTTTGTCCTTGATAATGACCTTTTAGTTGAGTACGCCTTTATTCGGCAACTTACCTTGCAGCCCTTTGTAGAAAGCAGCACCTCTAGGTGACGAATTCCCATGTTGCTCACACCAATGTTCCGAACCTTGCCAGTCTTGACCAGCTTCTGCATTTCCATCCATGTATCGACAAAGTCCCAACCGGCTAGAAGCTTGGTGTCATCCTTTGGATCGAGACTGACGGGCCAGTGCATAAGGTAAAGATCCACGTAGTCTGTCCCCAAGTTCGTCAAGCTGTGGTCGATAGCCTCCCCGACCCGCTGATGCCAGACGTTGTCGAGTTTCGTGGTAAGCCAAATCTGTTCACGCGGTACACCAGACGCCCGCATGCCGACCCCTACTTCCTTCTCGTTCCCATACGCAAAGGCCGTATCGACGTGGCGGTATCCGCACCGCAGCGCAGCCTCGACGGCCCGCTCGACCTCGCCGGGCTTGGACTGCCACGTTCCGAGCCCGACGGCGGGCATCTGGGTGCCGGTGTTGAGAGTGAATTGCATCCTAGACTTCCATCAGCTCTCCTTTTCCTTCGGTAGCGGAAACCTCCCATGAGGTGTTGGACATCTTACGTGGCCATGACCTACTAGCTTTCACGGTGCGTCTACTGCAATCAACCCTCGTGGCCAGTGATGTGCATAGAGCACAACGCGACGTAGGGTCAGCAGTACGGAGAAACCAACGACCCCATGGTCAACGGATGCCGACTCCCATCTGCCGGACCTTGAAGGTCCTGCCGGGAGACGCAAGGAAGGTCCACGCGGTATCATGGGGCTTATCTTGTCAATATTCGCCACACTAACGCGGCTAAACTTCATATTCGCGCGTGAAGGTCCTGCCGAGCGGCACGGGTGTCCGTGGTTGTCAGCGAGACTTGTAGAATTGTCCCTGCAGCGAGTTGGATGCACACTAAGCTTGTAACAGCTTAGTGCATCGTCGTCCTCCGTGGGAAAATGGCGTCTACGGCACGAGTACCCAAGGGTACAGCACTAGTACTGGAGAGCCGTATCCACAATAAGACCACTGCCAGCACGAGCCGGCAAATCAAAACGAAGCTCGCAAGTCCCCACCCCATACTCCACGCTTCCAATTTCCTCGCTCCGCTATCCCGGACCCCGGCCCTCGTTTTCGCTCCTCAAACCAACCCGCCAACAACCCCAGCTCCGCCTTCACCGCGTCCACGTTCCCTCCCCAGCAGCCAAAAATGCCGCGCCGCAAGGCCGCCGATCGGAGCGGCCCCGTCCAAAGGCGCTCGCGCTCCGGATGCAAGTACGTTGCCCTACCCCGCATGTCTCCGCATCCCCCCAACTTCCCGAGTAGCCCTGGCTAACGCCTTGAAAGCCAGTGCCGGTCTCGGAAGGTCAAATGCGACGAGACCCGCCCGAACTGCAGCAACTGCGTGTCCCGCGGACTGGCATGTGACAGCCAGGTCCGGCTGAAGTGGGAAGAGGAGTTCGTGGCCCGGGGGCAGGCGTTCGGGCGCCAAGGCGTGTGGAGCAAGGAGCTGTCGCGGCGGGCACCACGTGGCGGGCAGAGCGCGCCTTTCCCTATGAAGTTTGCGAGGGTCCCTCCGGTCAGCCCGCATCATTTCATCAATACCTTCGTCTGTGATGTCGAGGACGATGGCATCGCATATCGAGGTGAGGTCAAGAACATCGAGGTGGATGAGATAGACTCCGTCTCCGGCGCGAAATTATCAACTTCACAGCTTAGATTCCGCCGGCATCCACCCACTCTACCGCACTACTACCACCCCCCCCCCCTACCAGCGTCTCCGTCACATTCCACTTTTCTCAACGGCTTCGACTTTAGCCTACTAGAATACTACTTCCTCCGCCTCTGTCCCCTCACGACCCCCTCCCGCCACGTCACGTCCCCCTTCGTGGACCTAATACTCCCCCTCTTCGCGGCGGGCGGCCAGCAGTTCGTCCTAGAGTCAATAATGGCCTTCTCCGCCCGCCACAGAAGCCTCTCCAATCCGCGATACACCCGAGCGGCTCTAGTCTCAAAAGGCCGTGCCCTTGCCGCCCTACGAAAAAGGCTCGGCCCCTCGGGCGTCACCGTTGATGCGCTCGCGGATCCACAGATACCACTGGCCATGGTGTTCCTCTCCCTGGATGAGATCCTGGACAACTGTGACCACCGATGGGTCATTCACATGCGCGCCTGTCAGGACTGGCTACTGCGGAGCAAGCAGCTGCAGTCCTCGTCCTCGGCGGATCTCTCGTCCCAGAACAGCCTTGTGTCCTTTGCGGAGAGGTTCTTTGCCTTCCAGGATGTCATCAGTAGGACGGCATGTGGAACGTCTCCCAAGTTCGGACTCGAATACTGGCAAGGCCGGGAGCAAGAGGGAGATATACAAGGGTGGTTAGGCTGTAGTCCAGCCCTAGCGAGCATCATATATCGGATAACCGAGCTAGGTCGCGCAGGGTGCGGAAAAGAACTGTCAACGGACGGGTTTGAATACCAAGCTGATGTTTTGGAGGAAGAGCTGGAATCACTGCCGTACGGAGGCCAGCGGGTTCAAGCCTGCGAAGACAACACGGACGACGAATCACTCCAGGGCTCCTTTGAGCTGATGCGGGACGCTGTAAAGCTATACCACCGCTGTATACTCCACGACGCATCCCCCTCTACACCACAAGTCGCAGAGACCGTCGCCAGTATACTCGGAAAAACGCGCGACCGCGTGGCGGCGGGCGTAACCTCTGGCCTGGCGTTCCCGCTCTTTGTTGCGGCAGTCGAACTAGACCCTTTAAACGACAACATCATTCCCGCGGGCGAGGCATCAGACGGCGAGGTTACATCAGGAAGGCGGCTCGTACTGGAGATACTGCAGGGGTTGACGGGGTCCTCATTATTTAATGTGGCCAAGACGAGAGCTGTGATTCGGACGATATGGACGACGCGGGACCTGCGATTGGATGACGAGCGGGTGGCGGATCCGCAGAATGATTGGAACTTCTACGTTAGTCCGTATAGCTCCAACATCAGCTTGGCATAACATGGACTTTTGAGACTCCAGTCCAGACTTCCACTTTTCCCAGGTCAAGTAATAATAACCCTCGCAAACGAACTAGTACAGGAGACAAATGCGCTCGCTCATTGTCTTGCCAAGTGTTCGATGCTTTCGATGCTAATGATTTGTGGCCTGGTGGTTGGAGGAGAGTACTTGTATACGGTGCTGCAGGCGGACTGGAACGGGCATGGCACATTAAAGCAGGCCCCCACATCCGGCTTTCCTCGTCTAGTGTGTTGATAACTTTCCGGCCTGATGTCCTTGGACAATGTTGCGATACCGCTTGTTGGTGGGCAATCACTCACCGTCGCGCCTGCCGCGAAGCCCTATCTTCTGCCAATTATAGCGCCTCGACCGTGTTACCTAGGACTTGTCATCGAAAGGAATTGTAATAATAGTCGAAAATTGGGGCGCGGGGGGGCGGAAGTCGAGTCTGCCATAATGGAGGGGGAAACAATCGAGTGGCAGCAGTTTAAGCAAGTCGGAGGGAACGGTTCGCGGCGTGTTGAAAAAAGACCAAAGTAGCACTAATAGTTATGGCATGCAGACTTTTCCCTTTAAGACGCGAGACTCCATCCTTTTCCCCTGCCGCGTATCAAAAATGCAGCCCAGTGCGAGTGTGTCGTGCCAAGGTCGTCCCTCGGTTTCTCGTCTTTGATATCGTCCGAGAGCCACGCCATATATCACAGGAGTGTTGGTTTTCATCATTTTCAGGACAGAATCGACTTCCAGTTATAGCTCAGCTCGGTCGAAAACATGCCGAGCGAGGGACCCCGGATGTGACCCCCGCTCCGGTTTTGAATATCTTATTTGACCGCGAGTGTCTCCCCCGCACTTGTCGGGGTGATTCCAGCCGACTTCCCCGCAGCAAGGACGAGAAGCCCCACGGGGTAATTTATCCACCAAGGAGCGACCCCGCGTTGCCGACTAGTTCGTTTTTTGTTCCTCGATACAAAGGAACCCCTCACCCTGACTATCCGCTGCTACATTTCGTGACAAGCGTGTAAGGCCTCGACCTTAACCATCCTCGGGGACCGATTGCGCGGCACCGTCTATCCTTTCGGGACGCATAGAGCAATTTATACCAGCGAAAACAAGACGAAAACAACAACTCGAACAGCGAGAGACTATTACAACCGCCAAAATGCCCGCCGAACTCCACGGGATCAAGTCGGCCGATGTCCACGCCCGCATCCGGCTCCTCATTGACGCCATGGTCAACATCAAGGACAAGACGGGCGAGTTCCTCATGACGCTCGAGGACGGCCGCGTCATCGACACCAAGGGCTGGAACGACTGGGAGTGGACCCACGGCATCGGCCTCTACGGCATCTGGCAGTACTACGAGATGACCGGCGACGAGTCGTGCCTAAATATCATCGAGGACTGGTTCCGCGACCGCTTCGCCTCGGGCGGAACCACCAAGAACATCAACACAATGTCCGCCTTCCTCACCCTCGCCTACGTCTACGAGAAGACCGGCAACCAGACCTACCTCCCCTGGCTCGACAGCTGGGCCGAGTGGGCCTACCACGACCTAGAGCGAACCCGCCACGGCGGCATGCAGCACATCACCTACCTCGAGGTCAATGACCAGCAGCTCTGGGACGACACCCTCATGATGACAGTCATGCCCCTCGCCAAGATCGGCCTCGTCCTCAACCGCCCCCACTACGTCGCCGAGGCGAAGCGCCAGTTCCTGCTCCACCTGCAGTACCTCTACGACACCAAGTCCGGCCTCTTCTTCCACGGCTGGACCTTTGCGGAAGGGGGCCACAACTTTGCGAGAGCGCTGTGGGCCAGGGGCAACAGCTGGCTGACTATTGTTATCCCCGAGTTCATCGAGCTCCTTGACCTCGCGCCGGGTGACCCCATCGGTGATATCCTCCGCTCGACGCTGGACGCGCAGTGTGAGGCTCTTAAGAAGACACAGGCTGCGTCTGGTCTATGGCGTACGCTGCTAGACATCCCGGAGGAGGAGGGCTCCTACCCCGAGGCTAGTGCGACGGCCGGGTTCGCATTCGGTATCCTCAAGGCGCAGCGGAGAAGATACATCGGCAAGAACCACGAGGAGGTCGCGATCCGTGCGGTCCGCGCCGTCCTGGACAACATTACCCCCGAGGGTGAGCTGCTCAACACGTCGTTCGGCACGGGCATGGGCAGGGATCTTCAGCACTACAAGGACATTCCCATCACGAGTATGCCTTATGGTCAGGCGATGGCCATCATGGCGCTTGTGGAGTTCTTGAGGATATACTACTAAGAGCTAGACGAAAAAATAAATAGAATAATTAGAATTGCATAATCTGACCCGTTTGTATCTTATATTAACTATCCCCGAGGCTATGAGAAACTCACCAACTCCTTAACTCTATGGTTTTGTTCTTTTTGTTTCCATCCTATCCTACGACCGACCGTTCTCTAGCGTAAGTATGATTGGCTGTAAGGTACTGAATAACTACGCGAGGATCATGTTTTTGTATCTTGTTGCTAGGACGTAGTATCACCCATGCGCAGTATAGGCAAATATGGGTTCAAAGTTATCCAAGTGTCTTAAGAACTAGGCGAATATATACGACGAGGGCAGTCATCAGACGAATTATATGGTTATGCTAGCGGCGGTAGTAACCATATGTACGGTTATGGCGCTGTCAGTATGGAACCTATTACTGCTAGCGCTCGGCTGCAGTTGTTGTCTCACGTGCGCCATAATGGCAAGTATGGCTGGCTTCCGGCTCTTCTCTTTATTCTATCTTATACAGGACAAGAACACCTTCCATTCTGGCTAGTGTAACTACGCGGTGTCCCTGTTTTTATTCAAACATTTCTGCGTGTATGGAATTCTATGCCCAGGCTGTATTTCGTCATAATAATATACAATTTACCAGTAACAAGTACCAGTTTCTTATTCATTTCCCGCTTGATAATCGCGGCCGAGGACATGGGCCGGCACCGCGTGACAATAGTCTTCGAGGGCCGCTCAGAAGCTTTGTCTTACTCAAAACTGTGTGTCCTAGACTCGCGACGGAAACAAATTCTCCGTGTTATCGAAGAAGCTCGCTTCCATTTTGCGGGGTAACGACTGCCGTACGTATGACTGCACGGCGCAAGAGCGGGCATGCTCAAAATGCCGCTACCCCGGAACGCCAACCGCCACAACGGGTCCGCCGAGGCCTGCAGAGGATGCATTAACATTCGTCTGGGAGGGACTAAAAACGGCATTGGTGCGAAATCATTCCCCCCGCGGCCTAAAGCGGCAAGGCCACCACCGCTAGCCCGCAGCATCTCCGAGACACACGATCAAAGACTGTAGTTTCACCAGGACTGACCTGTTCATCCGGAAATATGTGATTGCATGTAGGAAAAGGATTATGGTGACTTTGTAGTAGATTAAGTACAGTTAGCTTGAGTAGGGCTTCTTGAGGGCATATCTTATAACAGTTACGGCCTCCTTAATTCTGCGAGGGCCTGAGATGCCTTTCTAGCAAGGCTATCTTAGAGACAACAGAAGGAGAAGCGTGTATATTTCCTAGTTGAAAAGTCTAGGCTTAGCTTCACGGAATCAAGCTTGGCTTGCAGCCCGAGATCTTGTGAATGGCCCGGGTTTCGAGCATCTGGCACTACTTGTTCGTGGAATGGATTGTTCCGGATGTACGAACAAAACCAAGCACACCCTCAAGGCTTCTCCTGGTGTATCGGAGGTTTTGTCAATTTCGTCGTGAAGAAAGGCAGAGTCGAGGCTATACCCAGTGATCCGGACGGCCGAGTGCGTTATTCGAGGCGTTGAGCCTACCATAGGCTTATATCACATTGCGCCAGGATCTGAAATAACGGTCAGGAGCTAGACGTCAGTCATTGACAGTCATTTTCACCTCTTAAGGATGCCCTATCATGAGAAGACTTTCCGCTGAATGTACCGCCTGACCGCCATTAGCGCTAGGGCGCTTCTTGACGAAAACAGGCCTCTCTCCGATGTGCCAGCCTCTCCGTCTCTCCACCCGCCATTTCAAGAGGTGGGAACATTCCATAGTGCCTGATTGCGGTGGATCAGCTAGTTACAACGTGGTTGCCACACTAGTGGCAGCGGGTGCCTTTACTAGGGCGATCTTCGAATACTAACATCCGCCGGCGGTGAGAGCTCCGAGTTCTTGTTGTGTTATCATCTCCTTGACCGTCTTCGTGATACCCTCCGATTGGCCGGCCGTCTGGACCAGTGCCCTCGTCAGGAGTATGGGCAGCCACGGCAGACGTCATTCTCTCGGCCCCAAGACCTCGATTTCTCCCTTGCCTGTCCGTCATCTCGGGTCAGTGTCTACTTTTGACCAAAACCTTAAAAACATAGGCGCTATGACAAGTAGGGTTGGATGCTGCGCATCTTGGCGCACGGCAATGGGTCTTTTTAAGCATCTGGCTCCGGAGTAACGCCCACGGGAACATCGCCCGCTCCGACGCCAATAGGGGGACTACCGGCCCCACGGACAGCGGAGCACTGCCTTTAGGTTGACCGAGATGCAACGCTGCGGTACTGCTTACCGGAGGGTGTCCTCGGCCCGCTGCCAAATGGGGAATGTGGGGACCTCCGACCCCGACTTCCTTAGATTTTATTGGAGCATATCGGGGCAAGAAATTCCCGTCTGTAGATTAAGGACCTCTGATGGCTTTTTTATCAGGATTCATTGGAGCGCATCTCGCCAAGTGATCCCACTTGTGTTGAAACACGGACCCCTGACGACGATGCTTTTGACATTAATTGGAGCGTGTTGAAGCATTCCAATGCTGCGCCTCATAAAGTCCACCACTTAGATGACCCGGCATTCGGAATGCTCCGTCACGAGGCAAGGGTGTCGACAGACCTCTTCCCCGCGGTAGTTGGGAAAGGGGCAAAGGTCACACGACGTCATTGACTATAAAAGGCCTGAACAACTTCCACTGCCGTCTTGATCAATGCTTGTTCACCCTCCTGGTACGCCACGCAACTCCGAAAAGAACGTTAAGAGCCCTCAACATGTTCGCTAAGACCGCACACCTGCTTTTGGCCGTCCTTGCCGCGGCGCCTACGTCGCTGGCTTGCTTAGGCTACGAGGGCGGCGTCCCCACGCCGACCGAGAACGTGGCCCTCTCTGAGCCCATCTACGTGAAGGCCGGCGAGATCTACGACGGAGGCTGGCGCAAGTTTGACAGGAACCCTAGCACCTGCCAGGACCAGAGCGAAGGCGGTATGTCCCCAACTTTTACTCCTGCCTTCCTGTGATCATAGTCACTGATGCTAAGAGCTACTTAGGTGAGAGCGATACCGCTTTTGTCGTCGAGAGGGGCGGCACTCTCCGTAACGTCATCATTGGGAAGACTGTCGGCGAGGGTGTTTACTGCAAGGGAGGCGGTTGCAACCTGGAGTTCGTCTGGTTCGAGGACGTCTGCGAGGATGCCATCTCCATCGTAAGTGGAACAGTGTGTCTGCAGCCACAGTACGCCACCTAACTCGATTATAGAAGGATGACAGGCCTGGAGACGTGACCAACATCATTGGTGGCGGTGCCTACCACGCCTCGGACAAGGTCATCCAGCACAACGGCTGCGGCCGTGTCAACGTGAGTGGTCCATACCCCTGATAAATTATCTGATTGAGTGTTAACACTGTCAATAGATCATCAACTTCTATGCCGAGGACTACGGAAAGGTCTACCGCTCGTGCGGCACTGTAAGTCTCCATACGAAAGGCCGGTTACTCATATAAGTATTTCTGACAATTTTCCAGTGCGACAAGTGCGCCCGCGAGGTCTACGTCGAGGGTGTTACTGCCCGCAACGGAGGCGAGGTTGTCGGCATCACCAAGGCGAACGGTGACAAGGCCACTTTGGTCAACGTCTGCACTGATGCCAAGACCCCGTGCCAGAACTACAGCGGTCCTGGCGACAAGGATGGCGCTTGCTAAGGGATGTCGTCAAGACGTTTATAGCACCTAGAACTGTAACGATCCGGTCTCTAGGAAGGGAAGATTCGAGGTATATATTTTAGCTTGGAGCAGAGGTACTTCAATAAGTATATAGTTTATAAGTAGTGGGTGGATGTGTGCAATGTGTTGTCTCTCCATCTACCGGATATCGCGTTTGTTTCTGCTAGTGCTGACTACCGGTGCTAACCGCTACTCAGTACTGCTGCCTCTTCGTGTCCTCGTCTGACCTCAGCCGAATAGTCGTCCCTAGAAACTCTGCCAGATCATAGCCTCCTGACTGTTAGATTTTGGCCCCATATCTTGTGCCCCTTCCTCGCTCTCCCCCGCCCCCCCGCCCCACCCCAACAACTGAGAACCGGTATTCTTTGCTGCTGTCTCTCGCCCAATGTATCGTGCGCCACCCTTTCCCCCTGTGACTCTATGCAATGAAGTATCCGTTATTTCATCTTGCGGACCCAAAAGAAAGTTAGTTTGTCTCCACCAAATTATCCTTTGCGTGGAATGTTATCTCAGCCACTTGTCACCGCATAACTTTGCCCCAAACAGTTAAGTGCAAAGACTCTGCCAAACCTTGGTTGCTGGAGTCCGCTTGATATAAAGCCCTTCTGGACGCCTAATCCAATTATAATACCTACATGCCACCACTGAGTAACGCATTGAGCCTAAACCCCGCCCTGAAGATAGTCACAACACTTTTCCAGCGGCCGAATGACTTTGTCCAGCATGTCTCGCCTCCACGTCTCCGCGGTCGAACTCCTGTGGCTCTATAGACACCAATCTAGTGCCTCAGAATGGTCCAAGCCTGCCTCCCCATTCACGTCGGCATGCCCTAAGTCGTATTCGGCCTTTTTCGTCTCCGTATTGCCGACCGGCCATCTCTGTCGGTAGGGCTGTCGTTCAAGGACATTACTAAAACAGAGCTCAAGCACTATTATATCCAGCTGCTCCAATACCCCACTGTGCCGGCTGCGCACCTGGGAATTTGAGAATGATAGGTCTTCTTCTATGCCAGCGCAGGATTTTTTGACAACCTGGGGCTCGTTTAGCAAGTAACCCTCGCGCTTCGTGGTGTCCTTTAAAAAGAGTATGTCTCCCTTCACAAGTTCGGTCAGAATCCACGGAGACTAGAGAAGTTGGATGGCTCATGTCACAATTGTAAAGGAGAGACTGAAACGGTCCACTCTGCTGGGTAATGGCTTGGAATCTCGGCGGAGGATATTCTCGAGTGTTACCGATGAGCACGACGATGTTGTCCGTCGTCAAAGCACGCCCACATAATAGCATCATTCATCAGCGACGAGGAAACCACAGCGGTGTTTCTAAGTTTCGGCCAGCGCCGTACGCAAGCTCAAGATTGGTCGCGGGACGCTAGTAGTAATGGTGACGGACTTCGCCATGCGCATCTCGAGCATTGTCGAGGACCTGTTAGACGTTAGCCCCGTAACCAATACTAAAGGGGAAGCGTCACATGCTCGGCAAATTTAACCCCGGACTTCTGACTTGCCTTCGGCTTCATAGAGGACTTAACAAGCGCCACGGCTGTATGTTTCGATCGTACAGAGGCTGATCCGCTTCGCGCTTCCTCAAATATGTGGGACGGCTCGGCAGTCTCGGTTACCCTCGTTTCGTACGACTCCCAGCGACTAGGCTCGGCCCTTTTAGAAAATGTAATATCGAGCCCTGTCTTCCTGTTAACCGGCTTCGGCGGCTACTCGAAGCCCTCAAAGAGAACAATGGCGCCTCCACACTCCGCAAGGCCGTCGAAGACGCGACCCATCGCCTTGCGCTGTGGGGCGGGAACCTCGGTGCCTTCAGTCAGTTAAGTTTAAAGCTTTCCCTCGAGAGCCGGCTACTGGAAGCGGACGCTATGGATATCCATGAGGAGGTGATGTAGCAGCTAGACGACATTCTCGAGGCAATACTGGATTGTATGTACTCACTTACCCTCCCATCATAAGCTGTCGTGGGTTCTCACTCAACTCTAGTGCACGAAATCTTGGAATCCAGTGTGAGCGGGCCTGGATTTGACGACGAGATCCCAACAATAGAGACTCCCGAGCGGAAATCCCTATCAGTTCAAAAGACCCCTACGGCCAGTGACGACGGCCCTGTCGGTGGGGCACCCGTTATGATGGACGTCATTAGTCAGAGCATAACATCACTGCTATGCCTCGGCATTCTCATCCGAAGAGCGAGGCCCCGAGACAAATCTGAAGAAGCCCGACGGTCCCCGCACCTCTGCATATCAGACAGATACGACATTGAATATGTCCAGCAAAAACACCCAAGACAAAGCGAGACGCAATCTACCCGTCTCGGCTGGGCAATAGCAAAGAGGCGGCAGCTGATCACCGGGTACGGCTAGGTTACGACGACTGCGATAGCACAGGAGAGAATACGGGTACAGAAGTGCTGTCGAGCAAGGCGTTGACCTTCCAGGCCCTGGAAACGGACTCTCTCTTGTCCATACAGGAGGACGAGGAAGATGACGCTGTATCCATCACGACGGCGTCCGCTGTCAGCGACGTGTCCACGTCCCGAGAACTGCCATCGCTGGCGGGCCTGTCGCCTGACGATGAGCCTTTCGGGTGTCCGATATGTTTCGGTCTCCAGTCGTTCAAGAGGGACCGTGCGTAGCAGTGAGTTTCCAGCTTGGATGTTCGTTCAAAATACGTGCAATGATTGAAATGATTGGCAGGATTCATGCCTACCGCGGTTCTAAAGCATACGTGTGCACCTACAGCAACCAAAGATGCGAAGACCACCTATTCAGCGACCGCGAATCCTGGTTCGAGCACGAGATGGCTCAGTATCGAGCTTCATACCAGTGTATTCTCTGTGAACGCATCATGAAATCCAAAACTCACCTCCGGTCCCATGTCCTTGATCAGCACGGCCTCCTCCCCGAGCAACTGGAGGATATTGGATTCAGCTCCCGGCACACCAGTGGCGCCTTCATGGCACAAGACTGTCCATTATCCGACGACTGGGTAGCTCGTCTATGGGCCAGGCAGAACGCAAAGGCAAAGAGCGATCCCCATGACGGCGCTCCACCCGTCATGACGGTTTCGGCGCGGAGGTTTAAGCGTCATGTTGGGCGTCACCACGAGCAGCTAGCCATCTTTGCCATTCCCCGTCGTCATGAGGATTATGTTACGTCAGACACGGCATCTGCTCGCGATTCGATATCCACGGTCAGTGATGCTGTTGTCGATGTTGATAAATTGAAAACGCGCTGGAGGGAATTCGATAATGCAGGTGGCTCGGAAGACGGAGATGACATGAAACTGTGTTCCGGTCACGCTACCGTACATCAGACCATTGGTGACGATTCACATTTGGACGAGATGCCAGGGACACCCGAGTCACTATATACTCCGCCATATATCATGTTAGGCATAGCGCGTGGCGCAATGAAAGGTGCAGACTGGGTCTGTCGTTGTTGTGGCGCCCCCTTTAGTCGGTGCAAAAGGTCGCCTGACAGAGGACCGCGGCCCCTTATTGCGGAAGCCCCTCCGGACAACGTGGAGGCATCCGAGACCAAAAGAAATGGACCAGCCATCACAGCGGCCGATCAAGTGCCAGTGGATCTAGGTCAGAACAAGCTGAGAGCAAACGTTGAGAGAAGGGCCGGGCAAGAGGAAATACTGGCAGGAGGATCAGAGCAGACGGTTCAGAGAAGACAGTCGGAAATTCCTTCATAGACGACCACGGACGACAAGGAAGGTCGCCATCGCCTGGTCTAATGTGAGCCCATGAAGAATACCCAAACGTCGAATGAATGGGCGGCTACAAGAGGGGACAATGCACGGAACTGGATATGAGAGTGTACATCATAGTCCTACCCACCCTGTGAATAGGGCGTCGTACTCAAGTCGAAGATCGGTCAACGTACCCACAATGGCACACGTGTACATTCATACACCGCAACAGGAAGCACGTGGGTATTGTTGAACGAAAGGAAGAACGACACGAAGAACGCAAAGGACCCGGAACGTTGTGAGAGCTGTGGTGGCGAGGGAGATGTAATCGGCCTCGACAACAACACACCCGTTGCTTTACATCGCGGGGAGAACATGCAGTTGTAGGGAGGTTCCAGCGGAATCTACAGTCCTGATACTCGTAGCACGTCGAGCCCAACGACCCACGTGTGGCAAATTCAATTGACGAGAAGGGATACCCACAGTGGCGACCTGCAGAGCTTGATGGGGTTGTTACAATGTCTTGCGTTTTTGACGCTGACCCAGGTTGCGGCTCGGGAAATCTACACCCAGTTCTCCGTAGTTCAGATTCTTGTGACCCCCTTGAGCTGTCCAGCTCCGCTTGGCATCGAGTTTCCGAAGTTCCTATTCGCGCGGACCTCGGCAGTCGAGCGGGCCGCTGCGGTCCACTGCTGCAGGTCCCCCACGACCCAGCGTCTTGCGACAGTACGGGCGAAGGGAGGCCTGCCTGCATGATGCCCTCTACCCACCATAGGAGCTGCGTACTGGAGGCGTTGTGACACATCAAGCATCGTACGGGCGGCGTTTCCGCGGCGTGACGACATTCCCTATGTCTTTTCGGTGCAGTGAAGTCGTTGGCGAGCTCAGGCGGAAGAGGCGGGAATGCATTTGCAATTTCCCCGACAGGAAGCAGGCCGGCATGATCATGCCGAGACGCACTCTTACCACGTGTAGAGCGCCTCCTCTGGACTCGGTACGAGACGGAACCTCTTGCCAGCGATCAGCAGACACCGATACGCAGCACCTGGCTCCACTTATTCCCGCTGGAAAGTTGCAGGCTTCTCCTCCTGGATGGCTGATGATTCTATCCGCGTGCATCGGAGACGATCCAGCATTGGTGTGATTGCTTGTATCTCCCCGTTCCAGCTTTTGCATAGCTGGAGGTGTCAAGGACGGTAGCCCTGAGTCCCCTGAAGCGGTGCGTTCGATTTCGCATTCCATGTCGCTTAAGGATACAGATCGGCATTGTCGCACTCGGAAGGTCGGATAAGCCCCGAACACAAAGGGACTGGTCGTCGAAGACCATCAACGTGCAGTGGGCCCCTGGAGTCTGTCAATCTCCTCCTCTTTTCGGGTCCCCGATATCGCTCCTCGGGTAAGACCGCATGGCGTTGAGTGGGTATCTGTTGATCCCCCGCTGTTACAGTGGGTTTCTGCATAGGCTGATGACGATCTTCAGCAATGGTTGCCCTGTCGAGGATGCTCTTCTTCTGCGGAAAAAGGGGCGTGGAGGTCCAGAGCCTTGCACTTGTGGAATCGACCCCTATTTTTCTGCGCATGATTGTTTCTATTTCGGTCAGCCGTTCTTCAAGGCAACGATCAACATGTTTACTATTCTATTTATTCCAGAGCCTGGCCCGGACTGCTGCTAGTGACGTCGATCCGGACGATCATCCCCCTGCGGGGAAAGTGGCAAAGGTCGGTGCCCGCCCCGCCCCCGCTTCAATCATGGAAGAAGCAAAGGGTAGAATGAGAGATCGAACCAGTCGGGACCCAGGGTGGCCCATGACTTGGCGTCGACGTCTTGACGGACTTCACTTCAGATTCACCGCCAGCGCGCATGAAGACATGGGATGCAGACAACCTCGTACGACGCTCCACTGGCGATCGTTTCGGGAACCCACTAATTGTACTATGTTTAGACCCCGTGGGCCAATGATGCGTGCCGATCACTCCCCCAATCGCCAATGATATCCCGTCGTCGTGTCTGTGAGAACCCACTTCCAAGCATCAGCAGTGGAGGCCGCCCCATCATTGCGACTCCAACTCCTCACGAAACAACGGCGCGCTCAGCTACTGCCCAGATCGCCGTCCAGCTTTCCCCGATTAAGTCATCTTATCTCGGCTCAGGCTTCGCTCCGCATGAGGAATAAGCCGAGGAGCACAGGGCCACAGATCCGGGCTGTTACCGGACGATCCGGGGGTTAGCTGGCCCCGGATCATGAGCGCTGAGCCGCCAATCACTCTGTAAGATGGCATCCCGGGCGTTTTTGTATCGCCGTCAGCGGCCGCGGGCGGGTATCCACACTCGAGTACCTGTCCGCGCAAGGCACAGCTGAGATCCTCCGCCGCTGACAGCAGAGCCTCTTGGCCTACGTTGGTCTCCAGAATGCGATTGGTTGATCGGTTCAAGGTTCCTTGGACAAAAGAGTGGGGTTGCCGTCTAAACCCCTGGCCAGACTCGGCCGAGTTCAATTTCCAATTATAGAATATCAGGTCCACGACAACACTACTCCACCGGGCAGCTGTCAGACTGTCATCTCAACTGCCTGTTTCCAAGAACTCGAGGTCTGATTATTCTTCCGGCCCCGTGTAGATCACCTCCCGGGGGTGGCTGGGCATACGACGATGGAAGTCTTCCGTTGCACGTGGGACGACAGCCGTCCCTTAATCTCCAGACAACAGGGTTCCAGACATCATCCCTTCGGCAGTGGGGATGGTTTCCCAGTGCGGATGATGAACTACATGCAGGACATCCCTGAGTCGAACGAGCTGAGCTTCGATAGTTCGTCCGAGCCTGCAGTAAGCAGCGTCACCCGGATCTGCGCTTGTGGGGCTGCCGGGATGTGAGGAGGCTCGAGGTCGAGGAGGCTCTCCACTTTGGGCACATGCCTGGTGTAAGTCGTGAAGGTTCCTCCGCTCCCCGCTGTAAGCATCACCCGATGGAGATGCCGAGGTGAGATGTGAGGAGCGAACCTTTGCAAAGATCGAAAGTGATGAGGCAGTCCTGCCGGACATTCTCTCTATAAAAGAGGCGGCTTCCTCCCCCATCACGACGGAATTCTGATCATCAACAAACACCACAACCACAACAAGAACACAAAGTCCTCTACCAAGCCCCAAAACCACCACCAACAAAAACCACAAGCTCCAAGCTTCAACCACTTTCCAACCATCAAAATGCAGTTCTTCAAGGCTTTCGTCTCCACCCTCCTCATCGCGGCCCCCATGGCCATGGCTGCCCCCTCCGCCGACAACAGCGTCGGCCAGTCTGAGACTCCCGAGCTCGACAGCGCCATCAAGAACCTCGTCGACCTTCTCGGTGAGGGCGAGGGCGAGTCTGAGGTCGAGGCCCGCGACCTCGAGGCCCGCTCCGGCTGGACTTGCGCCTTCCTCGGTGGCAACAAGGGTTGCCAGATCAAGGTATGAAGACAGCCCCTAACCGGCAATCTCCTTTTGCGAGAAATACTAAATAGCTCTCCTAGTGCGTTGCCATGGGCAAGAGCGGCGGCTACTGCAGCAAGACCAAGTATGAATCCACCTATATCCCCGGCCACTGGGTCCCTTACAACGATATTGACCATGGCTAACAACCTGTAGCGTCTGCACTTGCCACTAAGTCTCTCTGACTCGGTACACCACACAACCGATGGATGGAAGCCCAAATGACCTGCGACTCTTGAGGACAATAGAACGCTTGGAACATGTCAAGGGTGGACTGGTTGCGGCGAAGGTTATGGGGCATCCTTAGACTCACCGGCTCGATCGTGTTGGACTATGGTTTCTGATATGTATTTCTTCATTCTGTAGCTGGCCAGCTTTATTCACGTCATTCACTTTGTACTTCGGGGCTGTTCCGCCCCGGTCTCGCTTTAAACAAGTGAATACTCTAGGAATCATCTGGCGGCAGACTAAGAGACGGAATAGGGGCTGCGAAGGATTGAATGAAAATAAAACAATTCAACAAGAATAGCGAACGGGTGGCCTGCGGGAGAGGGTTTATGAGGCCTAGCAGCGTCTAGAAGGTGTCGCGTTGTCTGAAAAGGGGGAGGAATGTTGATATATACGTTGTTCGCAAGAGAGGCAAAGTTAGCACAATATTCTGCCCATTCAAACACCATCTCAGTGCGGTATGTATCAGAAATCTGGAATAAGTAAACATCTGACATGCCATTATGTCGCGAAAATAGGTATGAGTGCGGCACAAAGCTGCTCTCAGGCCCTTTCATCAATCGATTGAGACTCCATCCTCAGCCTCGACATCTTTCCCATGAGACCCTGCCGTAATCCCCGTACTAGTACAAACGTACGACTTGGACTTTCGCGCCGGAAGCTCGGCTTCGAACATCTCATGGATCTCCCCAAGAGTCGGATCGCGCGTCTCGGGCAGCAGGGAGTAGGCAAAGACAAACAAGATTACATTCGAGCCGAACCATATGTACCTGGGAGGATACATTGCAAGACGTTACTGAGAATGGGCAGTTGATTCTGCGTGGTTGGCATACCCGTATTTGGCGCCCCACCCGAGACTAGCAGGATTAATGAAGTAGGGCGCAATGAACACGCCGAGCCAGTTTCCGAGGTAGTTGGAAACCGTTGCCACGCCGTAGGTATGAGCGCGAAGGTGATTGTTGGGGTACTCTCCGCCCAATAACCATGCGTATCGCGCTACATTGGTTATCCAGTCTGCTAACAGCCTTGACCAACCTGAAAAGAGTGTATTGAGGATCAGGATCCTACCGTAGGCGACGTAGGAGAACGTGAAGAGCAACATGAAAGCAACAACAGACTTGGCCGCGGCCTCAGTCTCTAGAGCCACCGTCCAAGTAACCGCAGACGCAAGCTGACAGCAACCGCACGCGCCAACGCCCAGCACGATGATGGTCCGGCTGTCGAGATGACACACGAAGAGGAGACTGCTCATGACGCCGATGATGCCCATACAGCTGAGTATTGTGGAATAGGCGAAAGCTTGTTTGACGCTTGCTATGTCGAGGAAGTAGGTCGTGTAGATGTTCAGCCACGAGGACCCTGTTGGGAAACGGCGAGTAAATGCCAAGTGCCGAAATTATAACGATCGAAAGTCCGGCGTCGATCCGTCCCCTTCTAAATCTCAATCCATAGCTACCTTCCCGTATTCCGCTCAATCAGGTCCGCCGCCGACCCGCAGATCTCGTGGAACTCGGCCGTCAGTGCATTCTCATTAATATTCTTGTCACGCAGCTTTCGCAGCGACGCCTCCGCTTCCTCCTCTCTTCCCTGCGCCGTGAGCCACCGGAGGGTCTCGTGGAAGAAGAAAAGCGCGATGGTCTGCAGAGTGGGCGCAAAGAAGAAGATTGCCAGGGAAATCCGGTACGGCTCCTTTCAGGGCATATGGTGCGTTCCATAGTCGACGGCCGCGCGTACAGTGGAGCCGGCGGAGACTTGGATCTAGTAAACGGCAAAGACAAGGCCGCAGAGGTGAGCTGGCGCAACCACGTTGACGTAGCCTTGGGCGAAGGTGAGGAACCAGCCGACTGATATGCCTAAAGTGACACGGTTTCAGCATTCTTTCGCTTTCAACGACGATGAAACGGGGCTTCTTACCTAGTATAAACCTCGCAAATTGAAGCTCCCCAATCCCAGTGGTTCCGATCATGACAGCAGTTAGATGATGTTCAGCAGCGACGCAGACCAGAGCCCCGTCCTCCACCCAAACTTGGAACTGAACGGGCCGACCAGTAGTAACGCCACAAACGTCCCTATGGTTATCAAGGACTATATGAGCTGCTGAACAGTCGGGTCAATCGCTCACTTCCCCGCCTCCTCATCGTAGCAACCATAGACTTTTCAAAAGCCGGACATGGCCATGAAGCCGCCGACGAGGCTGTAGTCGAGACCAGACTGGACGCTAGCTACAGTGATGACGCAGCAGGTCGCGAGGCACTTTTGGTGGCTGCGGATGTCCAGCTTGAGAGGGTTGGTAGAGATGACGGCGGCAACCATGCTCGCTGTAGTAGTTGTTGGCTCCTCGTAGCAAACGCTTACAAGGCGCTGGGCTTTGACCTGGAGGGACAACACAAGACAGATGGGATATCACGACTAAATATTAACAGGGGCCAATCCAGACACCATTCTCTGTCTCTGTTATAAATGCCAATCATCGGCAGGCTGAGCGGTCTCGTGAGTACACCTTCGCGGCCCCTGGTCCCGACTTAAAGCAAGGGAGAACCGACACCATCCGTATCTAACCAAATCTCATCGCGTCTGATAAGCCAAGCTACCTTTCCCCGCCATTTCCGCGTCCTTCGAATTTGACAGTCTCTTTTCCACGCCCTTTGACAGGATGCCAAGCTAGATCTAGTGGCATTTTCTCCGAGTTAAGCATTGTGTAGCGTAAAAGCTCAGAGCGATGGAACGAATCATTGGCTGCACTCAGTCCCCTTCGCTCACTTTCATGCCGGAATCTTCTAGTGCCGGGCACTGACGCCACCCCCGGATTCCTCGACGCCGATCCTGCGCCCTCTCTGGCTAGTCTACCCCACGCGGGAGCTTATTTCCCCGCTTTCGGTCGCCGGCATCCGTCCGCGCTCTAGCTTTACCCCGGGTTTATCTAGCCTTGACTGTGGACTGCTATTATCCTCGAGAGGGATGAACGACCCCCTGCCAATCAAACAAACGCCCTGTCCCCGTGCCGTCTGATGCAAGCATACACATCGAGCACAGCGCTCCCCGAAATCATGACGCAGAAGCACGCCGCCACTCTCGAGCACGCCGGACTCCCTACCATGTCCTCCACCAACGGAAAATGGCTCAGGCGCGAGCCACTTGAGCGCGGCGCGTCCATCGACTACCTCGAGGACTTGGACGTCACTCCCATCATCGGACGCGAGCAGACAACAGCAAAGCTAAAGGACATGCTCGATGCGCCCAGCACCAAGGATCAGCTACGAGATCTCGCCATCACCATTTGCGAGCGTGGCGTCGTTTTCTTCCGCGCGCCTCAGGATGACCTCTCCGTTGAAGAGCAGGAGCACATGACCGACATGCTAGGCACGCTGACGGGGCGGCCGGCGGAAAACGGGCTGCATGTCCATCCGTTGGTCAACGACCTAAAAATATTCCAATGGCAGACGGGGCCAAGGATGATTACATGTAAGGCTCCAACATCAGACTCATGTATTTGCTATCTGATACAGTGGTTGACCGGGTACTGGCTGGCAAAGGGTGGAATGAAGCCATGTCATCAACTTCAAGGCGCAGAAGAAGCTGTATGCCACAATGAAAAACCGACCAGTCTGTTGGACGAGCCCCGGGACCTGGGCCGAAAATGGCATAGCGACAGTACGTAAACCTCCTACCCCCAATCTACTATCTATGTTCATGCCACCACCCAGCACCTTGGGATGACATACGGCCCTGCACCACGAGTGCTTATCAGTTTGATCCGACTCGCGAGCCACCGGCCTTTACGAAAATTGTCCGTCAGACTTCTCCTTCCTCCGCATGCAGAACACCCCTCCCTCTGGCGGCGATACCCTGTGAGCATCCGGCTACGAGCTCTACGATCGTCTTTCTCCCCCTTCCGGTCCTTCTTCGAGACTCTAAGCACCACCTGCGCCCAGCCTGTCTTTAGGAAGGCCTGTGAGGCCGGCAGCTACGACGTCATGACCCCGCGGGGCTCACCCCTCAATGTGGATTACGAGTTTACCCTGTCTCACCCCGTCGTCAGGACGCACCCCACCACGGGGTGGAAGTCGCTCTTTGCTGGGGTTGGACTGCATGTTAGCTGCATCGACGGCGTCACCACATATGAAGATCAGATGATCAGGGACTACGTTCTAAGACTTATTACGAGGAACCACGACTGTGTTGCCAGGATGCACTGGACGACGGGCGCGTGTGCCATCTGGAGCAATGAGTGCACCTTGCACGCTGCTACTGTGGGTTGTCTCCCGTGTCACCGCGATGTACTGCGGACCCCGTCTCTGCCAAAAATTGTAGTTATGTGGATGCTAATCGGAAGATAATAGCCGGACACGCACCTCGTTGACGGTAATAAGACTGGTGTACGCGCGTCGGGCATCGGTGACGTGCCATACTTGGACCCAGTCAGTACTGGTAGAAGGGAGGCGCTCGGCATGCCAAAGTACTAAGACACTGCATAGCCTACATCTCATCTACCTAGTCCTCAAAGTTTGATTGTTGGAAATGGAACTGCTCCCCGGTGATTCTATATACTGTGCTCATTGACTACAACGAATAGCGGACCCTGGCGCACCCTTATACCCCATTGGTGTGTTGCTCCCGTAATCTTTGCAAGTCCGCCTCAACCTCCTTCGCAGAGCCGTACCCAAACTCCCAACATTCTTGATGACAGCCACAGGGGAATTTCCGTCCTACACATGCGGCCACTCACCCCCCTTAACCCTCCAGTGAGCATCCATCACCTCCGTAAACGGGCCGTGAGGCATAGCCTACTCCGTAATCTCACATATCGCCGTGCCAAGTGAAAAGAGCTCCCGCTCGGACATTTCGTGTCTATTCTCCTCCGACTACCTGAAACAGGGAATGCAATACCGAATGTCGGCCTTATTAACATTGTTCGGATAAGCCGACTCCAGCTCCGAATCCACAAAGTCTCACAGTCTGATATCGAGCCCCCCGTCATCTGTGCGCCCAACTAGTGCATTCCTCATGGACAGGTCCGACCAGATGACGTTGCAGAAGTGCAGGTACGCGAGCCCCTCCGTGAACTGTGTCGCCATCTCGATGCGTGCGGGCATATCAGCGGGCGAGCTAGCAGTATCGATGATATACTGGCGTATAGTTTTCCCGAATCTCACGCGCTGGAGACGGAGCGACCCAACCGTCCCATATCACGTCTCGAGCCCATGGCAGACGACCAGGCGGGAATGCGGTCCGGCCAGCTCGTACATCGAGTCCTTGGCGAGCATTTCATCTGCCATGTTCTTGATTTCAACCGGCGGTTTCGAGGCAAACGGCGTCTCCCCTTTGTACCACAATCCGGACTTCCTCAAGACCGTCGTTGTGCATGGCCTAACGCCGTACAGCCTCTCTTGTTAACAGAGTGTTGGTACGTTTGTATTGAATTTGACCTTGTTCATGAGGCGGTAGTACTAGTTGAAAGCCGTTCATGACGATGCTTCCGAATCAGGATGAAATCATAACGATCTTTTCCTAGTAACAATCAAGATGATGTGCTGACCACATATATGTCGAAGATGGCAAGGTATCATACCGCTCTCAGCATACCAGCACCAAAGGTCAGTTTCGGTCAGGTAAACTAAACAGGAATTCCAGAGCACATTGATGGAATGACAAGGAATTGAAACGTGCAATAAGATACATCGACAAGAGGTCCCTGAGGGTTTATTATGATGTGTGACCCAATGGTATAGGTATGTACCTGATGAAACGGATTGCATCCTTCGTACTCCGAACTCTCATAACATGTGCGACGTATAACCTCTCAAAGATAGACCTCTTCGGATTGCTACAATCCTAAAATGGTGAGAGTTACTAGAAATGAAACGGTGCATTATTTTTATTAGTCAGACGTCGTTCTTATGCGCCTATCCTGTTATCGTCCCTTGAGCCATACTGACGGGAGTCAAGTCCATGTTCGAAATATCGTCACAACGGATCGGGCCTCAGATACAGTGGTCAGGTTCTCAATTATCTTTAGTTTCAAGAGACTGGGTTGCAGATAGGACATACCGTAAGCCCCTTGAAGCTTCCCATCGTCCTCTTACTATCGTGCGTAAGGTTAGGACAATACTTCGTCCCCTCCATCAGGTTGTCGCATTTCTCATTCTCGGGAAAGATGACGATGACCTTTTCAGTGTGGCCCTTGGTACAGCCTTTGTCCATAAGAAAAGTCTTGGTCACCTTGCACATACTGCCGTCGCAATCCTCGAGGGTTTCTGAAACGATGAATCTGCAAGAATAGGAGGGGGGATTGTCCAGTGACGCGGTCGAACGATGTCGGCCTTGTTAGACTATGGCAAGAAGTGAGTGGCGCATGTGGAATGCTCGTGGAGGGGATCTAGGGACGATGTATGTTGAACCCGAAGGTTCTATGCAGAGGGTCATGAAAGCTATTGTTTTGATGGGTATACTAGACTGTTTGTCCTGAGGGGCCATTCACAAAACATCGCTACAAAGAAGGGCCAACGTTGACAGTAGAGATTGGAACAATAGCCCTTTGTTCAAAATTCCGATGGTATCTTCTGTTTAGGATAATGTCAGCTATAACCTGCGAGTGAGTGTAAGCATATTTTTCGGGCCGAGAAACTTGAGAGTTAATCTCGAGAACTCCGTCAGAGAAGATAAAAACCGCTGATATGTACAATAAATTCCCGAGTGTCCTGCTAGGAGGGAGGCCACTCACATATAGTTTGAGGAAAAGCAAGTGCTTGGTTGAAGATTGGTTTTTCCGAAACTAACGCTTACACACGAGGCGTCGATGATCGACGTAGCTAAGCAGCTGAGTGCCAAGCATTGTCTTTTTTAGGGGGGTAACCTTGGCGTTCCTCACGTGACATGAACTCTGCTTTGACGCCGGGGTGTGGATCCGCCGGACCTTGATCCGCCCGCCCTATCCTGTCATCTTCTGAAGCCTTTCTCAAGCTTACCCGACTCCCAAAGGCCCTCAACGTCACAACTCACGCCCTCTGATGGGCTTCTTCTCATGAGGGACCACACAAAGTCGCGTCGCGGATGCCAGCAGTGCAAGAAGCGCAAAGTAAAGGTACGTCCGTTGCCGTCATTGGCTTGACCGCGGAAGGGGGCCCCGTCGGAGTTGCTGGCTAACGCGCTAGGGCCGGAGTAGTGCGACGAGACGTTGCCGTGCTGCCGGCACTGCCATCGCCGGCGGGAGCATTGCTCGTACCTTGTCGACTTTGGCCCTGGGAGCCCCGGGTCAGCCCACAGTCCCGGGGCTTCACTCCCCCCAGGGCCTTATAGCCACAGCCATGCGGGCTCGCCCGGGGTGCCTCCGACACCGCCGGAGCCGTCATCCTACCTCATTGAGCTGGAGCTGACGCACTTTTACCTGACGCACACCTACAAGACGCTCTGGGGGAGGGAGGAGGCGCAACTCGTGTGGCGCGACGTCCTCTTCCCCCTCGCGCTGAGGCACCCGCCCCTCCTCGACGGTATTTTCGCCATGGCGGCGATGCACCGGCTCATTGTGTCGGCGGACTTGTCCCCCGGGGACCAGTCCATGTACACGTCCTTGGCTTTACGGAAGCAGACGTCTGCGCTAGCGGGCTTCGTCCCGCTCCTGCGCTCGCTCAACGATGACACGGCGGAAGTCGCCTTCCCCATGGCCATACTCGTCGCATACTGGGCCTTCGCCTCCCCCCGCCTTCCCCCCGAACTGAGCATCCTCTCCATAACAGTCGACCTAGGCCCCTCCTTCAGCCCCGCCCCCTCCATAGCCCGCGAGTCCTCCATCACCCAGTTCCTCGAGCTCCTGCGCCGCATCAGGCCAACCCACGACATCATGAACCAGGCCCGCGAGCGCGTCCTGGGCGGCCGCCTCGCCCCTCTCGGCAAGGCCCCCGAGATTCAGGACCTGCCCCCACTCCACGAAAATACGAAGCACGCCCTGACGACACTGCGATCCCACCTCGAGTCCGCACCGGAAATCGTCCGGAGCTTCCACGGCGCGCACCCAATCACGTCACTCGATTTCATGTTCCGCCTGTCCCTGCAGCCAGAGTGGGGCGAGCTGATGGTCGGCTGGGCGATCCGCATCCCCGAGGACTTTGTCGAGGAGGTGCGGAAGAGGAACCCGGCGGCGCTGACGGTACTGGCGTACTGGGCCGCCAGTTTTAATTGTGTTGATGACCGGTGGTGGGCGCAGGGGTGGCCTGTTGCGCTGGTAGTGGAGGTGTCGAGCGAGGTGGCGGGGTATGCGGAGCCGTGGGGGGCTTTGGTGGGGTGGGCGAGGCGCTATGTGGGACTCGAGACTTGACCACATATCTTAACTTACGACTGGGGAACTCGGGACGGGGCTCCCGTGTCGAGTTGGTTGGGGTGAGCAACGGCAGGGCAAAAGACTATGCGGGGTAATGCGACCTAAAGTCGGGGAAACTTCACTCAATCTGTCCAACCACGTGAGCTGCGCGTCATTAGTCGACCTGGAACTTGTGCCTCGGCTCTTTTTCTCCACCCGCATATTATCCGCCCTTATAAAGGAGACGGCGGCGTTTAGCCTCCACGATCAACGATGTATTTTTGGAACAAAGACTCCGTCTCACTTTCCACAATCGTCTTACAACAGCCATCCCAAATCTATCCCATCCCCAACCGAGCACCATGACTGCCTCGCCACCCGACTCCTACTCCTCCCTAAACTACAAGGACATAACTGTCACGAATGTGCCCCCCAACTCCCCAACAGTAACAAAGGTCGTCGTCGTCGCCTTCAACAGACCCCAAAAGTACAATGCCTTCACCGGCACCATGATCGAAGAGCTCGAGTCGGCCTTCACCCTCCTTGGAGCCGACCCTCGCGTCCGCGCCATCGTCCTTACCGGCAACGGCAAGGCCTTTTGCGCCGGCGCAGACCTGGAAGCTGGCTTCACGGGGCTGCTAAAGTACAAGGAGAGTGAGGAGGCGATCAACACTTACAGAGACGGGTAAACACCCCCACATTCCCCCCCCCCGCCCCCAACCCCCCGGGGCCCCTTCCCCCTCTTTCAACCACGCGTCCAAATGTCATCAGGGCTAACAGCAATCAGCGGCGGCCGCGTCGCCCTAGCCATAACCCGCTGCCCCAAACCCACCATAGCCGCCGTCCACGGCCCCGCGGCCGGCGTCGGCGTGACCCTCACCCTCCCCACCACAATCCGCGTCGCCTGGTCCGGCGCAAAGCTCGCCCTCCCCTTCTCCCGCCGCGGAGTCGCCCTCGAGTCCTGCAGCGCCTTCTTCCTCCCGCGCCTCATCGGGCTGTCAAAGGCGATGCACATTACTACCACTGGTGGCACCTACCGCGCCGACGACCCTCTCGTCAGTGGCTTGTTCTCAAAGCTGCTTCCCACGCCGGAGGAAACCATCAAGTATGCGCTTGAAGTGGCGGGCGATATAGCGGAGAATACCTCCGCGGTGAGCACACAGATCAACCGCGACCTGATGGTCTACTGCCCGCCTACGCCGGAGGAGACGCACTTGCTGGACTCCAAGGCGTTCTTGTACCTGGTGGGATCCGAGGACAACACTGAGGGCGTGAAGAGCTTTATGGAGAAGCGCAAGGCGGAGTTTAAGGGGGTGATGAAGGTGGAGGATTTCCCTTTCTGGCCTTGGTGGGATGCTAAGGGGGTGTCTAAGCCTAAGCTCTGAAGTGCCTCTTGGACTCCAGGAGTGTAGGAGACGTGGTTTATTGGTGTGAATAGTTTACGGTATCCCAGAGATGCAGGGGGCGCATGTAAGCCAGTAGGCGGAGATTTCAAGCAAAGAACCAGGGCTCCTAATAATATGGCCTGCAATGTCTCTCGTTAAATTGGGATCATTACAAGCAATCATTACGTCGCGTCTAATCCTCACGATACCAATGTTCGTGAACGATCGCATTCTCCCCGATGCGCTTCTTGAGAAGCCTCAGCACCGCCATCTGCTGCACAAAAATGACCACATTGCCACACTCTGATGAATCAACGCCGATGAGATTTCCCATGCAGGGGAGTGTCGCCGGGCTCCAACATTCGCCAAGGAAAATCTTCGATGCTCGGAAAACGTGCCGTTTTGCTGAGATAGATATCGGCGCCCCGCCTAGGGTCGGCGGGGGTGAACGTGGCTTACATCTTTGATATGAGAGCATTAAGGTCATGGGCCTTTGACTGCAGTTACAAGCCTGTGCAACCCTGATGCATGCACCTCCTGGGGTATGGTTGACGTCCGAGGCTTCTCCCACATATCAACCTTTACCTGACTTATCCAGAGCTCGAAACATCCGAGAATGGTCTTGAAGCATCAGGCTCACGAGAATTAGTTCGGCGCAACGGCTACTGGCTAACCGTCTTTATCATCCAAAGTTCTAGGTGGCCTTTAGATTACGGGCAGTCAGGGGCTAATCGACACTCGGGCTGAAGACGGACGACAGGTAGTTTATATTTCGGTTGTTTGGAGAACGGGGGTTTTCGTCTTGGCTCTGAAACTATCACTGAAGTGTAAACCAGCTGTGTCTGAAAATGAATTCTCCATTATGGGAAAAATGCGGATAGCCACTCCGCATCTCACGCATCCATTCACGTCTGTGATCATTGCCTTACTGATCCGGGACAGACAAGGCTAAGATGAAAAAGAAGAAAAAGAAAAAGAAAGCCTATAAAGCCTCTCAATCCCTACTATGCATCCTCGTCCATTTTTGTGTATCCTCGAGCATTTGACGCATTGATAACAGTCTCGGAGTCCCATGACTGGAGACCCTTCTTGGCGGGGTTCCCAACCGTAAACACCTCGTCTATCTCCTCGAGGGGTCCGGCCATTTGTCTCCGGCCAGAAGAAGTAAGTGACGAGGGATGGGATGATATCCCCACCAATGAAGACAATGTAGAAATAATGGTCGTGGCGCCTATCATCTTAGCTTTAGGCTTCGTGCCTATTGGTGTCGGTGCAAATGCGATATCTTCACCTGCAGTAACGAACCTTTATTTAACCCGCGTATCTACTAGACATTATCTCGGACACTCTAGGCACCCTGGCAGCTGCCTTCCAGTCGTGCATGCACGCAGGGGTCACCCCTGCAGACGGTATATCTGCCACTCTGACGAGCATGGCGATGCTAGGGAGTATGCTGCCGCTAGCTTTTCTTGTTGCTTCGTCTATTGTGACAGTAGATGCTACTATTGTATGGATATGTGGGATAGGTCGTTGACAGAAAATCTGGGGGACGAAGTGGTAAAGAACGGTCCTTGCCTGGCGGAAAATTTTGGCTAGTCTTCTCGAGAATCATCCATGTTGGATCAAGTCTCGGAGGGTGCCACACAACCACGGAATCCTGCGACCTCAGACAGCGCACGAAGCACATCTGTTTCTATGTCCTTCCATGTATCTCCATACCAAGCGATAACGCGGGCAGGGCAGATGTGGGAGCCATCGGCGCCCGGGCACGGACAATTTCCGTGCATGTATGAAGGAGAACCTATGTGGCATCTAGACAGCTAAAGACCTTGAAGGTCACGGTCAGCCAGCGCAATGCTGGCCGCCACATCCAACTTTCGATCCAAACACTTATTCGTGTCATCAACGAGGACCCGAGCACACTTGGATACCAATCGTCTGATTAAAAGCTTGTCTTCGGAGGACAGCTGAGTATTACAGACGTATTTTGCGGGTCAGGAGCGAGTGGTGGTTGGTGCGTGTCGGTCTGCCCCAGGACTTTGCGAATTAGTCGCATAGAGGATGCCTTGTTCACACAAAGACGCAAACAGTCTAGGCATCAGCTTCGTGTCGCCGCCGTTGCGTTGGAAGTCGAGCCGGACGTTGAGGGTGGCCGTGGTTCTGGATGGCGGAAGGCAGGATAACACTTCTAGCGTGATGGCTCTCGAGAGGTCCGGTAAGTCACTTGCTTCAACTATTGGGTCCTTAAGCTTGGATTTACAAAGGTGGGAGGAACGAGAACGCTCTGCGGGTCATGCCGTGTTTTCTCAGACGAGCGGCCGTCACGTGCTATGTTGCCCTGTCCTTTTCATATCGCCAGTTTCTGTAGAATAAGTAGCTTTGACATAGATTACTCGATATACTTCCCAGTTATTGTACAAAAACCATGTTCCGTTTGGAAGTCCGTCGTGTTGCTGTAAGTGGGTTGTTTTGGGACCGCGCGGGATTAGAGCGGCCATGACCGGTCCGTACGGGGTAATTTCCAATTTTTAAAGGTGGATCTAGCCAGTGGGCTCCACCCAGGACCAAAATGTCAACATCATGCTTCGCTCTCCGTCAGTCACCAAATCAATCTTACAGCATTCGATATCAACTTATGTTACTGTGTTGGTTGAAAAGAAAATGGCCTGGACGCAGTGCATCGTGCTTGGTAGAACCCAAGAAATACTACGTTATGACCCTGATCCAAAAAAAGAAAAAGGTTAAATGGCCCAGAGGGCAGTCGAAAGACGAACCCTCGGATATTGCCACCGAGCCCATAAAAATTGTAGATGGGGCGGCAAAAAGAAATGAATTTGACCTAAGCAGGGATCGAACCTGCAATCTCTTGATTCGTAGTCAAGCGCCTTGCCATTGGGCCATTAGGCCGTTCTCTGTTGTTTTGGTTTTGCGTAACGCTGATTTTGGATTGAGTCCCGGGGGTCCAGGCGCCCAGTCGTTACGCGTTCTAATCCGGGTGAGCCGCCGATGTGTCAGTCGCACGCAACACTGTGCACTTGGAACCCACCCCGCTCCTGTTTCTCACACCAGGCGAAGGACCTTTTTCGGTTATCGACATCTTTGCTCCTGGCGGATCCTCTTACGGCGTTTCGGTCACACAATGTTTGAGCTGAAGCTCGCTTTTCCCACATACCCACCCACGACGACGAACATTACGCTCACAAACTCCCTGGGGCATTCGCTTCTCCCACGGCGCTTCTCTTACCACTTAGTGCTTACCATTTCTAACATGTAAAAAAAAAAAGAAAAAAAAAGACGCAATGACAGCAAAACATGTATTACATCTATATCTTCACCCATCGCTCATCGGCACTTTTAACGCCCAAAGGCCCCTTCAAAGCCTGCTGTTCCCATCAATAGCCGTCCGGATCGCCTCCCCAAGCTCCTTGTCCACCCTCGAGAACATCTCGTACGTAGCCTTCCTCGTATCCTTGTGCGCGCCCGCAAGGTGGCCCGCGACGTTCTTCACAAAGTTCTCCTGCTGGCCCTTGGTCCTGCCGAGCACCTTCCACAGTGCCGTGGCCTGCTCATAATCCTGCGCCTTGACCTCGCCGAACAGGTCGTTGACGACGGTGCCGGCCCATGTCTCGTGAGGGTTTGTGGGCTTGACGTTCTGGTAGGTGAGGGGGCGGTAGCTGCTGGGGTAGTTGGGGTTGGCGCCGTAGTTGCCGTTGACAGCCATCGTGCCGTCGCGCTGGTGGGGGTTGAAGGCGTTGAGGGGCGCGTTGACGGGGATCTGCTGGTAGTTGACGCCGAGCCTGTAGCGCTGCGTGTCGGGGTAGCTGAAGAGCCTGCTCTGGAGGACGGGGTCGGCGGAGGGCTCGACACCAGGGACGAGGTGCGAGGGCGCGAACGCCGCCTGCTCAACCTCGGCAAAGTAGTTCTCCACGTTGCGGTTCAGCGTGAGCTTTCCGAACCTCCGCAGGGGGACCATGTCGTGGGGCCAGACCTTGGTCAGGTCAAAGATGTTGTACTTGAACTTCTCGGCCTGCTCCGGCGACATGACCTGGAGGTACGCCGTCCAGCTGGGGTGCTCCCCCTTCTGGATCGCCTCGAACAGGTCCTGCGTCGCAAAGTCGGGGTTCTCGCCCGCCATCTTGCCCGCCTCCTCGCCCGTAAAGTTCTTGATGCCCTGGTTGCTCTTGAGGTGGATCTTGATGTAGTTGAACGAGCCGTCCTTCTGGACGAGCTTGAAGGTGTGACCCGAGTAGCCGTTCATGAAGCGGTAGCCGTAGGGGGTGCCGCGGTCGGAGAAGAGCTGCATGATCTGGTGGATGCACTCCTGGTGGGTGGAGAGGTAGTCCCAGAACATAGTGGGGTCCTTGAGGTGTGTCTGGGGGTTGCGCTTCTGCGTGTGGATGAAGATGGGGAAGTTGGTAGGGTCACGGATGAAGAAGACGGGGGTGTTGTTGAAGACCCAGTCCCAGTTGCCCTCCTGAGTGTAGAGCTTGACGGAGAAGCCTGTTCACGCCGAGAGTCAGCTCATGTCCGGAAAGAAGAGAAGAGCTTCAGTGGCAGCAGGAAGGGGTGCTCACCTCGGGGGTCACGCGCGGTATCGGCAGACCCAGACTCTCCACCAACAGTCGAGAACCGAACCATGGCCGGCGTCTTCTTGCCGACACCGAGGAGCATGTCCGACGACGCAATGTCGCTGATATCGTCCGTGAGCTCGAACTCGCCGTACGCGCCCGCGCCCTTGGCGTGGACCACGCGCTCGGGGATGCGCTCGCGGTCAAAGTGCGCCAGCATGTCGATGAGGTGGAAGTCCTGCATCAGCAGCGGGCCGTTCTGGCCCACGCGCTGCCATTTCGAGGGGTGCTCGGCGGGGCAGCCGTTGGAGGTGGTGTAGGTCGGCTTCTCGCCGTAGCGGTACGTCGAGGGGGGCGCCATCTTTCGTGGTGTTCGTTTTGCGTTCCTTGCGGGTTTGTCGTTGGTGGGGAGAGAGCTCTACTACTCGGGTAGGTTGGAGACGCGGTGCGGGTGGAGCGATTAAGAGCAAAAGTTGGGGGAAAGAATAGCCTCGGTGTAGAATTTCTATAGGCGTCTCCGCGCCCCCGCCGCCCCAGTGCCAGTGGGGCAGAAAGTAGCTTGCGACGCCGCTAACGGGGCAGGTCGAGGCGAAGGCCTCTTGCTCGGGATTCGGGATAGTCGCCGGGGCTGTTCCAAGCCATTGCCCTCTGGGAGCTCACTTTATTTGCCCCTTTGGGAATGGGAGATGCATGTCAGGGCCCCGCCAACTCGCGGCCGGAAAGGGTGATGCCAGAGCATCCTGCGCAGATGGACGGTGCGAGGAAACGGGGGTTGCCGCGGTAAACTTCCTTTTGGGGTATTCGACCCCCCCACCTTTGCCTCGGCTCGCCACTCACAAGTGCAGCATTATTAAAAGTGGCGTCGCTGGCCGAAGGCGCCGCTATCGCGTGAGGGGACGCCGGTTACTCAGCATTGTGGGGTCCAAGTGCGGGGAGTGGTTTCGTTGGCTGGGGTCGTTCCGAAAAGTCTCCGCACCGCACGGGGCCGGCTGACTATTTGTCCCTCGGTATGTCTCGAGTGACGAGCCGAGGTTGGTTCTCGACAGTGTTAGCCCGCGTCGCTGCTCGCCTTGTGTCAGAAGCCAGGCCGACGCATCGGCAACGCTGCCACTAAGACCCACTTCTTAGTCTCGTCGCCACACCAAAGACAACCTTAAAAAGTGAGGACGGCGAATTGCGGCTGCTTGCTATTCTAGCAATGTGCGACCAACATCGAATGCTAGCGCCGTCTCTAATTACCCCGCGAGACAGATGTCAGGCATTTACGGTGACGGTTCAGACGATCCAGGACTCGTTGATTGATAGAGTATAGGGCTGCAGTCGGGAACAAATGTCCACCGCTATTGCCCCGACTTACGCTTAAGTACAGAATTATGCTTCACATGAACCGCTCTAACCCCACCTCAGGTTTGGTGAAGCAAGAATGTGGCTGTCCTCCGTCGACGTCAACCAAAGTATGACTATGTATCGTTGAAGCGGATGGGGGCCTATGCCCGGCCCTCGTGGCTGCACCAAGGATAGTAGTACCACGGCATGCGACCACGCCTTGGGCTTGGACGTACATCTCAGGACACAGGCACGTAACCAACAGCTTCCGTCAGTTCTCGAATGTATGAGAGCCCCATTTTTATGCCACCTTGCGCCACGGGTGCACCTCCACAGGCAGTAGTAACTGCCACCGCCTGGCAAACTGGGAATCAACGCATGTGGCTCGTATCTTGGTCGCGAAGCTTACTTTAAGTCCCAGATGACATGCCTCGTGGTGCTTTGCACCCGCATCGACATGGGTTTCAGTATCCCGTTTGTTCAAATTCCTGCCACACTAAATTGGGATCCGTGCGAAATAATCCCACGCATGGTGCGGAAGAGATGGAAACTTCGACTGGTGAACAATGACGGAAGGCAAAACATGGCCTCCACGAGGTGCGTGGCTGGTGATCCCGACGCATGTACGCTCGACAATCGCGAGTTTGTTTCCTTTCATATTCATCTCGAAAATATCTCCTCCAGCCGTCAATGTCGTGGTGGTAAAGCAACCATGGTGAAAAAGTTTACGAAAAGGTGGTCTTGGGAAGCCATTGGGTATAATATCGTGACAACTGCGGCTGGGAAATGATGGCCCCAGCGCGTTCTAGAATCAAATATGCACATGGAAGGAGTCTGCAGTTTATGCCCGCGAACTGGGAATCATTTGTATGATACTAACAGACGAACTAGCTAATTGCACGATAGACACTGGGACGTGGTAGCTGACGCCTCAAATAGCCAATGTGGGGGGGGGGGGGGGGGGGGGGGGGGGGGGGGGGGGGGGGGGGGGGGGGGGGGGGGGGGGC
>JAMFQS010000031.1:0-122114 GCA_025503055.1 Sordariomycetes sp. B11D1 | reverse complement strand
TTTCAACTTGGTATTGGGTTTGGGCGCCCTAAATATAAAAATTGCACCCCCCCCCCCCCCCCCCCCCAACACTGCTGTCGAACCTGAAGACAGGATCCGCCCAAAGAATATGACGCTGCAGGTCCTATGGTAGCCAGTCCCCGTCAGCTTCCAGATTAGCCACCGAACGTGGATGGGATACATACATCTTCAAGAGGCAAGGGCAGCCTTCATGTCCCAGACACCATTCAAGCAGTGCAGCAGCACCTCTTGTCGTTCAGGAAGCTGCACTTCTCCATGCGCGCCACGCCCACGTTCTGGCCCCACTGGCGGCAGTACTGCTCGCATTTGGCGGCGTAGAACCAGCTGCAGTCGCTGGCGTGGTAGCAGGCAGCGCGGGCCTCGAGCTGGGGGAAGCGCTCAGAGGTCTCGGCGGCGGGGGAGGCGAGGGCGCCGGTGAGGAAGGTGGCGAGGACGATGGCGGAGAACTTCATATTTGCGCTTGGTGGTGCGGTTAGGCGATGGATCGCGGTGGTGGTTGTCTTTGGATGATTGGGAGAGATTGACTGTCTTAAGTCGTCAAAGATGTCATTGAGGAGTGGCCGAGACTCCTTTTTATAGAGTTCTGGATTCAGTCGGTGGAACAGGGTAACTCCCCGAGGCTACGGAAAGTCTACGTCTTATCACCATTCGGCGTGATTATTCTCCCACAAAGTAGCCGTCATCTAAGATGCAAGGGGTGCATCGGCGGGACAGGCACGGAGATGAAGCTGGCTTACACGCTTCCGCGAGGTGGCCTGCGGAGTTATCCCGCACGCCTATGAAGATGCCGCGCCGCTGTAAGACTCGAAAATAGACCTTATCCAGCCCCGGCCTGTAATTATCGTGCAGCGCGTTGCTGCCTATTCTTGGTATGTCTTCGACATTTCGTTGGACGGGGGCCAGCGCAAGGGTCGCGGAATGTAGCCGATCGTTACTTGAACAAGCCGTCTGGACTCTCCGAGAGGTGCAATTGGTGGACATCTATAGAACGCTGTTCGAGCTGAAGTTCCTGTGCCTGGATAGCCTCCAATAGCCAAGCGCGGCTGATAAGTGCCAAGCATCCACCGACGTATCTGACGCAACAGAAATGCCGACAGCCGGCTTCCCCATGCTTTGCTGCGTCACATTTCGGCGGATTAATATAGCAGCAGTATTCCCGACAGTCGGGCTGTACCTGACCAACCGAAACCTCACAGCACTGTCGAGGGTGCTTATGCATATTTCGCCGTCTTACGTACCATCCTGACCGTGGCATTCCTGGTCGGGCTAACTGTCGCACAGAACCCGCGCCAGGCCATATCGAAAGCAGCTTCCGGAAGGTATCCCCCGACGCAAACCGGCGTCGCCAGTTGACTTGACGGGAACGTTCCGCCCCCCCTACAGAAGGATCAAGCCATGATCTTCATCGGCAGCCTTACGGCGCGCTAACCATAGCACGAGTCCCCTTGCCGCAATCTCGGCCCCTAACAAGAGTCGGTGGCGTCTGGGGCGAAATGTATAAGATCGGATGAACACGCCTCCGACTTACTACAGCACTAACATCTCACAAATACTATACCTGCTTCAAAACAAAGATTCCCCCAAGCTTCCGGTATCTGAATGACCAAGTCATTGAGTACTTCGGATTTCTCGCGTCTGAATGAGCCGAAACTGGACAACTCGGTATAAGTGAAATGGTTTGTATCCTTGTTTCAACGTGTCGTTCCAAGGACGACGATTCTTCTGGGTACTGCTCCTCCGCGCGGACAACTGAGTAGCGCCCTTTCGTACTTTCCGCGCAATCAAGCTTCTTGGAGCTCGGCGATGATCCTCCTTCTTGAGGCAGCCTAATATTGACGCCAAACGCTCTCCAGTCATTGCCAAATGGCAGGCCATTGTGACCGCAGGGTTCCGAGCGGACTACTCGCACGTTCGCCAATGCCCAATTCTACCTGCCCTCACAATCACCGGAGGCCACGATATGGTAAACGTTGTTGTTTCAATATCGGGCCTGGGATGATTCTTTTCATACTATGTATCAAATCCAAATTTACATGTTACGACGGATCAGGTTATGTCGCTGATAATGCCATCCCAATACGGCTGGTCTTTCTTAGTCGGCTCATTATGCTACGGACATTAAACAGCAGAAGAATGGGGGGAGCCTCACCCAGTCGATGAAGTTCAGATCCGGCCAAGCGGTATTCGCGTCCCGAGCTTGTGATGAGCCGCCGCCACCGTCGTCAGACGACATAGATAGTTGGGTTCTAAACATGTCAGCAGTGTCCTTCGCGGGACGGACGTGACCTTACCATAGATTTTGAGAGCCCTAAACGCCCTGGCGCACACGGGGCTACTCTTCTGCAGCTCTTCATTACGCCTCACAGCATCATCAAACACAACCCTGTCGGAATTCGAGGTATCCACCCACCCCGGCCTATCCATGATACGAGCCGCCAACGCGACAACGCTCTGCAGCGCATTAAAGCTCGTTAAGCCGTCAACCAGCCACCGGTACGGACGCAAAGTCGGCAACTCATAGATCTGTCTGTGGACATCTAGCAGCGCCTTGCTAGACTGAAGATACTTCTCCCTCGAAGACGGGAGGAATCGGGAAGACTGCGAGTGGTAGAAGGGGCGGTGAATAAGGAGGCACGGCTGGTGAGCGTAGGTCTGGAGAATATTGAGTAGGAACGACGTGTCAACATCGTTGAATAGAAGTCCCTGATACGTATGAAGCATCCTTATCCCCACCCAACACCGCCACCGCCGCTCGGCTTCGACCCTGTCTAGATCTGGAGAGTCGACGTTTCACCGCAGCGCCATTCCCATATCCAGGGCAGCCCCCAGGAAAACCCAACCCCTGTCCGCGCCCTCGCAGCGGCAGATCCCATATATCACCACAGGCAGTGCCTCGAGCGTGTTCGGATCATATCGAACCATGAACTGCGCCTCCAACAGACACGTGAGCGCTGTGCTCCGGAGCTGGCGTGATAGCAGCATCGGGTCGCTGGCGCGAATATTGATGTTGTGAGACTGGTAGTCGTTCAGTATCGATTCCCCGGCGTCCAAACTCAGCACGGCTGAGGAGCAGACGATGAAGAGGAGGGCCAGCCAGAGTAGTGAAGGTGGCGCCGAGGTACGAGTGAACTCTGTGTTGTGTACTGCTTCTGGAAGGTCGGTCCGTGGAGGACGCGCGCAGATCAAGGCGCCACAGCGTCGCATTGCCTAATCGGGAAGGAGAATATGGTGGGGCGCGAATCCCAGCCATTGCCGAGTCGGGAGATATGCGAGGGACTATTTCCGATTATGGAGATCCGTGTTGAAGTGTAGAACGAGAAACCCCTCACCACAAGTTCGTCCTCCCCGCTTGCGCTCGTCATCCTCGTATGGTGTAAATTCCTCGTTTCGGAAAGTGGGCGTCGTTTGAGAATTGCGGCGGTCAGCACGACGCCAAAGTGCCTAGTTTTAAGTGAATCGTGTCGGAGATGGCGGCGATACCCGATCGTGAACAAAGGTGGGTCGCCCGAGGGGTACCGATCCGACGGGGCAGGCTTCTTTTATAGATAGTTGTTCGAGTCTCGTAAAACCGGCTGTGCGAGTAACTCGTCTTATCGAAACACATCTTCTTCCTCGCCCAATCCGGTAACCCCTTAAAACTACTCGCTCTCCTCACCAAGATGTCCCAGAGTAATTCAGAGGAAGGCATCGTCATCCTCGGGTAAGCCTTGCACCCTCTATACACTCTTTTCTCCCCCGGGACTGACACTTTCCAGGGCGGGTATCATCGGCCTCGATGTTGCCCTCGTGCTCGCCGAGAAGGGTTACGGCCGCTCGATAACCGTCGTGGCAGAGTTCATGCCCGGCGATACCTCGATTCGCTACACGTCGCCGGCGTGAGTTCTCCCGCAGGCATCCTTAACCCCAGACGGGTTACTAATGACGGGCTAGCGCCGGCTGCAACTTCTCCGCGATCTCGGGAACTGATCCCAATGCGCTTCGGTGGGACCGCATGGGTTATGCCCACCTAGCGGAACTCGCATGCGAACACTCGAGAGAGTCGTACGTGGAGAAGGCCGAGTCGATTGAGTACTGGGATGAGAATGTCCCCCACAATAAGATCAAGACAATGGAGGAGTATCTCCAAGACGTATGGCTCACCATCTGACACACTCGATTTTCTCTGACAAAGTTCAGTTCCGGGTCCTCCCTCAGGACGACCTGCCAGAGGGCGCTAAGTTCGGCGTGGCCTTCACGACAATGACTGTCAACGCCCCCCAGCACCTGCAGTATCTCTACCAGAGACTAAAGGATGACTACGGCGTCCACTTTGTACGACGCAGGCTTCCGAGCTTGCAGGCGGCCTTCTTGAGCCCATCGACGAAGATTGTCTTCAACTGCACCGGGAATGCCTCAAAGACGCTCCCCGGTGTGGAAGACACAAAGTGCTACCCCACGAGGGGTCAGGTTGTTCTCACCAGGGCGCCACAAGTGACGAAGAACATCATGAGGCACGGAAGGGACTACGAGACATACATTATCCCCCGGCCGTATTCGAACGGGAACGTCATCCTGGGTGGCTACATGCAAAAGGGGAATGGGTATGTTCACAAGCTGTCGCTGCTTGTGCTTACTTTGGACTAACCAGAGGGCAGTGACGAGGCGACATACGGCGACGAGACGATAAGCATCCTCCGCCGCACGACGAAGCTTCACCCCCAACTGCAGGGGACGGCCGTCGAGATCCTGTCCGCGGGGTCCGGCCTACGGCCATCTCGCGATGGTGGTACGCGTGTTGAGAGGGAACCCGTCGACGTCAGGGGCGAGAAGCGTGTCGTCGTGCACAACTACGGGGCTGGGGGCACGGGATTCCAGGCCGGGTATGGAATGGCGCTGGACTCGGTCTCGCAGGTAGAGGACTTGCTGGCGGGCATTCCAAGGGCGGAATCGCGGGCGAGGTTGTAAATTACTAGAAATAGGTGGGAGGACCCAGTCCATTCTATTAGAGACTTGTTCAAAGCTACTAGATATTTGTCCTGTGCAACGTATGACATGTCTCGTACCATCAATATGAGTCCACTTAACGCCCGACTCATGGACTTCTGGCCTAGAAAACCTGTTGAAAGGCCACACCGGCTTCCTCCCCCAAACAGCCCTCTGCATGAACAACGCATGGTACCTCCCAGACTGCATCTCGCGCCTTAAATGCGCAATGTACACCTGGATCTCCTCTCGCGACCACCCAATCGCCACATTGATGAAGAGCATGTAGTCCTCGATGTCGGCCAGGAGGGACATGAGCTGGATAGTACCCTGATCCTTGAGCGCCGGGTCATTGGGCTAGGGCCCGATTGGTGTCTGTAAGTGGTCAGCCCAATCGTGAAGAAGTACGGATGGCTAGTGAGTCCTGAGGGTTCCTCACCTTCAAGTCAACATCTTGGATATCGACGAATACCGCCTCGTCCATGGCCCTCTGCAAATCCGTACTATACGTATCAGAGGTCCGCCCAATTATCTTCCCACCCTCGTGAAAAATCTTGCTCCACTGCGCGAGCGCCGTGTCAGGTGTGACGGTGTCGTCCTCGCTCACGATTTCGGGCGATGGCTGGTGCGACTCGAACCAGGCGCCAAGCTTGAGGACCTTGTAGGCCTCTTTGATGAAAGCGGTCCAGTCTACGATGCTGTCCGTCATCCTAACGTGCATGGACGTAGTCAAAAGTCGAGGGGGCGAAGGTCCATTCGCTGGTGCAGTCCTCAACCTCGCTAAGAAAGGAATGGGTAGGTTAGTGCTGCTGATAAATGCAAAATTCGAAAATTTGACCAAATTCAATGTGAGAGAGCCTGAGTGAGAGAGATGGCAGATCTGAGACTCGCAACTACAAGTTCGGAGGAGCCAGGGTAGGTTGGATCGGCGATATGTCGGTCCCGATGACTTCCACGTGTGGAATCTCGTCTGCGAAGTCACTGAACCACCTTGCCAACAAGAGTGTCCTTGATCCAAACGACATGCCACCCAAGTTGCAATGAGTGTAGCAAAGTTCTTTGACTAACATGGCCCATATCCCTATCTTAACAAGCACGCAAGTTAGCTGACTTTCCCGACACACCGTGGCACAGACTGCAGTAAGATGCCAAGTTTGACTCACCTTTAAATTAACCCCCTCAATGTCAACAAGCTCAGTCCTCCGCATGTCTTCTTTCCGAACTCTTTACTTGACAATGGTAAAGGAGCGGCCAACGCGCTCACCAAAGGCAATGGAAATTCAACCCCACTGCCCTAGGGGGCATGTAGTGGGGACGGACCCATAATCAATTTCGACATCTACGAAGTCCTCGTGACTTTCAAGACACCCAAGTGGCCGAGGTACGTGGAATACCTGCTTGTGGAGGGTGTTCCAGTAGCAGACCGTGCATACTAACCACCGCATATGGATATAATCGAGCGACTCAGACTCGCGACAGCTAGGTACAGTCACCAGTCTCACTATAGGAAGCGGGTTACTTGAGTTACCAGTCAATAAGAGAATAGTAAGGAGAGTCATCAGTTCGGAAATGCCTGAGGAGTCCCATAGTTCCCTGTCCTAGTATCTGAAATCCCTCGCGAGATGCTGTCTACAAAAGGGCCAAGTCGACAGAATGATGAACACTGTTACTAGGAGATCTTTGCAAACATCAGAGTGAACATCGTCCTTCTATGACCCTTGAAGCAACGTTAGTATCTGTATGCGTCGCGGGCTTGCAGACCCCCTCCAGGAGCGCAGTCGCCAGTAAGCGGTACATATCATGTTTGACACACAGGAAATCAACAACTAGAACAGAACTAGCGCCGCCTCTCCACCTCCCAAAACTAGACCGGCTTCTTCCCGTATACGGCCTTCTGGCGGTAGTACCCATGAATGCTCGGGGACCGCAATTCCCTCCGCACATGCGCGGCGTACACGGTGACCTCCTCACGCTTCCATCCCAGAGCAGTTGCGGGATAGAGTACGTAGCCCTCGATATCCGCCTCAAAAGCGAGTTGCGTGTAACCGCCAATCTCCTTAAGCCTTGGATCCTTTGGCCAAGTCCCCACTGGTATCTAATTGTGATCTGTAAGTTACATGACGCATATAGTAAGAGGAGCAAGCGTAGATTAGTAGGCATAAGAATGGACAGAGATTTTAGGAGACTGTCGGTAGAGATCCTGAAGGAAGGTGCATACCTTGTACTCGGCCTCATGGATGTCAACAAATCCAGCTGTCTGCATAGCCCTTTTCTGTATACCGTCCGCTACGAGAGTAAAGGGACGTCCGATAGTCTCGCCGAAGTTCGCGAAAAGCTTGCCCCACTGACCCAAGGCATGAGTCTCGGTGAGTGTGCCATCATCAGACTCGAAATAGGCGGCACCCTCGAAGCTCTCTACCCAGCCACCAGGCTTCAGCGCTCGATACGCTTCGGTGAGCAGGGCATCCCAATCTGGGATACTTCCCACGAGCAGTCGCAAGTGGACATAGTCAAAGGAATTAGCAGGGTACGTCCAGCTAAGCGTGCAGTCTTCGATTTCGCTGATCCAATAAGTATTAGCGGAACAGGTGGGACTACGAGTGCGTAGTTCCCCCTTCGTTCATTATCCTGGAACATCGGAGAAGCCGGCTTACAATTTCAGGTTCGGGGGAATCCAACCGGGCTGGATCGGGGAGATGTCGGTTCCAACCACTTCAATGTTGGGAAACTCGTCGGCAAAGTCGCTAAGCATATGTCAACATACGTGAAATGGGTGGGTCGTCCATGTGTGCGTGGGAATTGTTACAGCTACTCACATTGCCCAGGTACCTGCCAAGCACAATCGAGAACATGGGTTAGTTGACGCACAAGTGTGTGGGGGTAGTGTAGGAGGTTGTGGTACCCGTTCCTGTCCCAATATCCAGTACTTTCTGTCGCACGGGTTAGAAACTGTTCTAAAACGAGAGCACCGGCGTGGGAAATGGGGTCAGCCACACACCTGGACCTTGTCAACGTCCAAGGGCGCGAGGAATAGCTTCCCGTCGAGTAGAAGCGTCAGCACGTGGTGGCTTTACGCTTCTGTTAGTAGACCTCGTCAAGAATGACAAAGAACTGGCTTACTTGATATCCATCGATTCGTTCTGCTGATCGTCATTTGCGCCCCTAAGTCGTAGTGTCAGAAAGAGCGACCCTTACGGCACTTTACTCGGGCCGTCCATTCCAGACAGATAGCCAGATGTGGACTTTACCAGTAGGCGGCGTTCCCTACATCGCTGTGGTACGTCCTGCCGTGAATCTTGCGGTACTTGAGGATGCTCGAATTGAGGGAGTCGGTCGATGCGGCGATACTGTCTGCGATGCTGGCGGCATCGTCGACCTCGAAGCCCTCCTCCTAGGCCCCACGTCAGTTTGACTCCAGATCCAGCTCGGAGCACGGATATTGAACGGCTATCGCGGAGACGAACCTCTGCGGCCTGCACCCAGTGCTGGGCGGGTAGGATCCCGGCGGCAACGCTGGGCCCGGGGGAGGCTCCCGTTGGCGACGAGGGACCTGAGCCCTTCTTACTCGTAGGCGACGAAGGCTGTGATCCCTTCTTGCTTATCGGCGATGTGGGCCCTGAACCCTTGTGGCCTCCGGGCGAGGTAGCGGTCTTTGGCGATGAGGGCCCTGCGGACCCTGTCTTGTCGTCTCCCGCCATTATGCAGACGAGATGTAGTCGGACTGGTGCCTGAAACGTCGTTCAGAGCATTTAAAATGCACCGATTCTAGTTCGGAGACCCGAAATTGCGGGCTGGTGGATTACAGGAACCGGATTCTAACGTGTGCGTAGGAAGGGAAAAGGAAAGAAAAGGCCCGCAGTGCTCGACAATCGTGGGCGCGAGAAAGTGGGCAAAGAAAGAAAGCTCAAAAAGCAATCCCGCCGTAGCAAAGCGGATGCAAGATGAAATTTTCGTTGCATATATCTATCATATATCACTGCGGCTGCGGCGTTCCGTGCCTTGTCGAGCACTATGGGTGGACACTGTGGAGACGCTGATTGGAACGGCAGAATGACACCATGACTTAGCGACTGTGCGCTGCGACGCTGACCTTGTCAATTGGGGACGAACCCGGGGCCTCGTTGCATTTAATCACAAGGCCGTGCTAAGGTGAGGGTCAGCTCCTAGCCTAAGTGACCCACTCTGTGTACATGGAATATGTCGAATGGCCGCCTATCCTACTTTCTTCATATGGTTGGTGTAATTTCCAGACTTGTGCCTGACATGCAGCAGCCCTACATAACATGTGTGCGACAGACATTACCTTACAGTAGTTAGGAGGGAGTTACAACTTGCATACACAAGAAATAATAGCCATCATGTCGTCAGGGTATACGTTAGATGCTAGTCGTCACATTCGCTAATCTAAGAGCTAACGGCTCCACTACAAAATATTTAGATGGTTGCAGACTGCCTGTATAGTTTGTATGTATCATATACTTCTAGCGTTCCGAAAGGGCATATAGCAAACGGTCGAAGTATCGAGCCACTCAACGATTTTCCCGGACACACCCCGCAATCTGGGAGCGTTTACAACCGAGTTAAAGGCAGACGGAATCCTTCATTCGACGCCCTTCCGATATTAACGAAACCAAAGAAAGCCTAAAGAGGTCTACTAGAGGCCTACAGTCGCCATAGGTCGCAAATCAGCGCAAGTATTGCTTTGCCCTTCACGTCCCTTACGGGTTCCCCTTAATGTCAAGGGACCCCGGGTTCAGGCGTCTGGTAACTGGGCAAGGAATCACATTGTTTCATGCCGTCTATATCATCCCCAGACCGCAGAAACGTAAGCCAAGAATCAATAAGCTACCGCACTTAGGGGCCAACAGAAAGTCTCGTAAGACAAAACTTTTCCATTCGCCTTTCTAGTCGGCTGCAGAGCGAGCGACTTTGTCCTCGTTTATCTAGCCGAAGCCTCTACACTGCCATATTATTTTCTTGAAAAGCTCACATCAAACACAATCTTAGCGACATCTTAACTTCTATTCACGTAGTTATCATGCCGGGTAAACGGCACGATCAGCCGCGGTGTAGCCATTACTCCAATGAACTGGCCGACCTGCAACGACAAGTCTAGGCCACGCAGCCCTATTGTCACTCCCAGTTTTATCATAAATGTGAGATGGGACTCGAGAAACAGGGCAGGGCCTTTCTGATAGCCACGGCACGACGGTGCGGGCAGGACGGCGGCAAGGTTGGGACACAATGAGCCCCGACGAGCTGAGAAAGATGCCGTTTTGCAGCGAGCTTGCGCGCGGCCACATTCCAAGGAGAGCCAAGGGCTGAGCCTGACCCATTCTCGAAGTCACCCAGTCTAGTCGAGGGCGCCGACGATAAGACCGTTGGAGCTAACAAAGCTGACTCGTAGATGGTCGTATCGTCTGTTAGTAAGCAGACGCAACATACTGGTCTCAACTCCGCCAAGGTCTTCCGTGATGTGCTACGATATACTTGCACCATTCCATCGCTACTTGAATGTGAGTGGTGTAGATATATGATGATATCGGTTTCCCGATGACCTAACCACCCGCGAGGCACCACAAAGGACGCGGGCTGACGAACGCTTCCATGACACAAGGCGTCTTCTCTGGCGGACCTTGAGGTTTAATGGCGGGTGTGATGGCGCTAGCTGCCGGTGAGATATGGTGCGAGGATGCCGTATCATGGTGCAAATGTACATGGAATGCACTGGAAGACGGACATCGGCACCGACGCGGCACTTTTGGACCGGTCGCATCCGAACGCCATCAACCCCGCATTTCCTCCCAAAACTCTCCGGGCACTACTACTCGGCAGGCCATTGGCGGGCAGTACCATGCCTAACGGGGCTAGCGCAGATCGACTTCCAGTGGCCGTGGCTCTTCCTTCGTGTGGGGACTCTGGGGAGGCAGGCACTAACCAAAGCCTACCCCGCTTTCAAATCCCCAGGATAGGAAGGAGGGCCCACCCCGCCCTGATGACGTTACACGGGGATTGGCCCGAGGCGAGCTACGCGGCCTACCCTCCTTTCGTGGATCGGATGCGGGGACCAGTGTGGTTAAAGGGATTTGTCACGCGCTGTTACACTCTGTTGCTCCGGCACGCATATATCGGGAGACATAGGGTCTCGACCCCTCTTTGTTCCCGAATCCCGAGATCTCCCATCTCTAACGAGATTCCTCTTCTCATCCCAAGACCACGCTAATCCATCGAAACAAACGACACAATGACTGAGAAAAAGTGCCCCATCAACCGCGAGATGAACATCGGCGGCGGCGGCACCCGCAACCGCGACTGGTGGCCCGACTCGCTGAAGCTCAACATCCTCCGCCAGCACACTGATGTCACGAACCCGCTGGGCCCTGACTTTGACTACGCAGCGGCCTTCAATGAGCTCGACTATGATGCGCTCAAGGCGGACCTGCGAGCCCTGATGACGGACTCGCAGGATTGGTGGCCTGCCGACTTTGGCCATTACGGTGGGCTGTTTGTCCGCATGGCGTGGCACAGCGCGGGGACGTACCGTGTCTTCGACGGCCGTGGTGGAGCCGGCCAGGTGAGTCTCCCTGGATGTCTCCCAGGCGACGTCTCCTTCGATGAGAGAGAAGCACTAACTGACACCCCACTTCCACTCTACAGGGCCAGCAGCGCTTTGCCCCTCTCAACAGCTGGCCCGACAACGCGAGTCTGGACAAGGCCCGCCGCCTCCTCTGGCCCATCAAGCAGAAGTACGGCAACAGCATATCGTGGGCTGACCTGCTCATCCTTGCAGGAAACGTTGCCCTTGAGTCCATGGGTTTCAAGACGTTCGGCTTCGCCGGTGGTCGCGCCGACACCTGGGAGGCCGACGAGTCCGTGTACTGGGGCGCCGAGTCCACCTGGCTTGGAAACGACGCGCGGTATGCTCACGGCGAGGCGTCCAAGGACATTTCGAAGCGCGAGCTCGAGACGCCTCTTGGTGCCTCCCACATGGGTCTCATCTACGTTAACCCTGAGGGCCCGGACGGGAACCCTGACCCGATTGCCGCCGCGAGGGACATCCGCGTCACCTTTGGGCGCATGGCCATGAACGACGAGGAGACCGTCGCCCTCATTGCTGGTGGCCACTCCTTTGGCAAGACCCACGGCGCCGCCCCCACCACCAACGTCGGCCCGGAGCCAGAGGCCTCGGGCCTCGAGACGCAGGGTCTGGGCTGGGTCAACAGTCACGGCAAGGGCAATGCTGGAGATACTATCACCAGCGGCATCGAGGTGACCTGGACCAGCACGCCCACCAAGTGGAGCAACAATTTCCTCGAGTACCTCTTCAAGTTTGACTGGGAGCTCACCAAGAGCCCTGCGGGCGCCAACCAGTGGGTGGCCAAGAACGCGGACCCCATCATCCCCGACGCCCACGATCCCAACAAGAAGCACCTACCCACCATGCTGACGACCGACCTGTCTCTCCGGTATGACCCCATCTACGAGAAGATCTCGCGCAAATTCCTGGAGAACCCGGAGTACTTCGCCGAGGTCTTCGCCAAGGCGTGGTTCAAGCTCACCCACCGTGACATGGGCCCCCGCGCGCGTTACCTCGGGCCTGAGGTTCCCAAGGAGGAGTTCACGTGGCAGGATCCCATCCCCGCCGTTGACCACCCCCTCGTCGACGCCCAGGACGTTGCGGCCCTCAAGAAGGAAATCCTCGCGTCGGGAGTCAGCCCGTCCGCCCTTGTTGCTACCGCCTGGGGCTCAGCCTCCACCTTCCGCGGCGGCGACAAGCGGGGCGGCGCCAACGGAGGCCGCATCCGCCTCGCCCCCCAGAAGGACTGGGAGGTCAACAACCCGGCGCAACTCGCCTCCGTGCTCAGCGCGCTCGAGGGGATCCAGTCCCGGTTCAACAGCTCCCAGAGCGGGGGGAAGAAGGTCTCGATTGCGGACCTGATCGTCCTCGCTGGCTCCGCGGCTGTCGAGCAGGCGGCGAGGAACGCGGGTCACGACGTGACCGTCCCCTTCACGCCTGGCCGCACCGACGCCTCGCAGGAGCAGACGGACGTGGAGTCGATCAACTACATGAAGCCCATCGCCGACGGCTTCCGCAACTACGGCAAGTCGACGCCACGCGCCAAGCTGGAGAACATCCTCGTCGACCGCGCGCAGCTCCTCACGCTGTCGGCGCCCGAGATGACGGTCCTTGTCGGCGGTCTGCGCGCCCTTGGCGCCAACTACGACGGGTCGTCCCTGGGCATCTTGACTTCCCGTCCCGGCGTCCTGACCAACGACTTCTTCGTCAACCTCCTCGACATGCGCACCGTCTGGAAGCCGACGGAGGGTGGCGACGTCTTCGAGGGCACCGACCGGAAGACTGGGCAGGGCAAGTGGAAGGCCTCGAGGGTAGACCTTGTGTTTGGCTCCCAGGCTGAGCTGAGGGCTGTTGCAGAGGTGTACGGGAGCGCGGGCGGTGACAAGAAGCTGGTCAAGGACTTCGTGGCGGCTTGGACCAAGGTGATGAATCTTGACCGATTTGATGTCCCGGCCCAGGTTGGCGCGAAGCCCCGGCTGTAGGTGGATTGGGGTTTGGAAGAATAGGATTCCGAGCCCTGGATGCCGTGAGATGATGAGCCGATAGTATCTGTAGGTAGTGATCAAACTCGGTCCCAGATAGCGGCACCTGCTATATGATCTCTCACCGCCATGTTGGTGTGCCTTGTGTCATATTTCTAGCTGCGTATGAGAGATTGGTGTTCGGCGGTGAGCGTGATGCCACGCCGGGCTCGTAATCAGTTTTAGACGAACACCCGCGGAGCGGCTGGCCGGCTCTAAACAAATCGCGGCTCAGTCACAATCGGCCCACAATTGTCGCATTAAGCTTAAAAATTTTGTAGGCCATCGTACTGTATCCGTAGATGTGGATCGTTGGCTATGGATGCAGGGCTCCGCCAGGTGCGACCGGCTGGCCTCAAAATTTACCCATTCTAACTCCAACGCCCTCCACGCGACGAAATTTCGCTTAATGCACATCAGCACCCACGCGCACGATGAGCAGCGGAGAATGCATCCCCTCCTCCACTCCGGGCTGAATGTCGCCATATCCGGGGTGAGCACTCTCTTGTGCATACTGATAACCTGGATCGTCACCCGAAGCATCTACAGGGCCTACTTCCATCCGCTGGCGCGCGTGCCTGGACCGAGACTCGGCGCCATTACGAGCCTCTGGTACGCTTATCATGTGCGCAGCGGGCATATGGGCACCCTGGGGAGGACTCTTCATAAGAAGTATGGGCATGCCGTGAGGGTGCGGCCTGATGAGGTGTGGTTTGACTCGGAGGAGGCCTTTCGCCTCATCTACAGTATGTCTCCCTCTCGTCAAGGCGTATGCGCATGTCTTACACGAGACTTAGATCCGGTAAGCGCATTCGAAAAGTCCGACTTCTATAGTAGGTACCTCCCTTCCCTCATGGCAATCCACCATACCGACTTACCGGACAGTGGCTACCGCCCTGACCAAGCCGCGCGTGGGCTGGAAACTGGAACCCGACTTCCCCGACACGCTTGACCTGCTCTCGGAACGAGACCGCAGGCGGTATCGCCTCCAGAGACGCCTCATAGGCCCGACCTACAACATCTCCAACCTAAAGCGGCATGAAGCTGCCATCGACGGCGTGATGGCCCGCGTGTCGGCCCAACTGCGCTCTCTTGACGGCGCGACGGTTGATCTGAAGGAGTGGATGCACATCATCGCCGTGGAATGTCTCGGCGCAACAGTTCTATCATGGTCGCCCGGTTTGTTGAAAAACAAGTCCGATGGTGGCTCGGGCGGACACAGCTACCTCGGCTGGAGGAAGAAGAGCGTCTTCGGCCTGTTTCCGACCGTCGTCTTGCTGGACTGCATGTCCAAGTACGCCGCGCGGCCGTTCTCTTACTTTTGGCGGTTAACGTATCCCCCTCCCCCTGGCTTCAAACCTTTCTTCACTGTACGTATCCTTCACTCCCCACCTTGTAGCAGCACAGCGCTGCTGACTGTTCGCCAGGCCCTACAGAGACAAATAAAGCGCAGGCTGGCGCAGGTAACAAAGGGCCAAAAGATAACGCACAAGGACATCCTCGCGGACCTGATCGAGGTGCACAAGAACAAGCCCGAGTTCACGTTTGACTACCTCAAGCGGATGGCTATGACCAACTTTGGGGCCGGGCACGAGACGATGGCGTCGACTCTCACCTCTGCCGTCGCGATGATTGCTTCGAACGCCGAGGTGTGGGAAAGAGTGGTGGGGGAGGTGGGGGAGGTAGAGGACCCCTCGAGGTACGACGGGGCGGGGAGGCTGAGGTACACGCACGCGAGCATCAAGGAGTCCCAGCGGTTATATCCCGTCCTAGGCATGTCCCTGCCCCGCCGCGTCCCCGACTCCGGCCTCCGCGTGCACGGGAGGTACTTCCCGCCGGGCACAACAGTAGGCTGCTGCCCCTCGTCTCTCCATCGCAACGCCTCCATCTTCGGTCCCGACCCCGAAGCCTTCAAGCCAGAGAGGTGGCTGGCGGATGACACGAGGGCGATGGAGAGACTGAACCTCATGTGGGGTGGTGGGTCGAGGACGTGCCCAGGGAGGCAGCTGGCGGAGTTGGTGGTGGGAAAGGTGGTGCCGGCGCTGGTGGCGGAGTTCGATGTTGAGGTCGAGGTGCCGGATGTGGAGGACATGCCGGTTTATTTCATGTCAATGATGTCGGGGGTCAAGGCGCGGTTTAAGGCAAGGGATAAATGAGTGGCAACAACGGGGATAAGGTCCGTGCAAGGTTACAGAATCTGACAGTATAGGGGCTTTGCCGCCTTGCCATTTCTAACTACTAATCAATGAACACCTGGCCTTGTTTCGATCGATGTCCGAATCTCTCGCCGCCAGAGATTGGCTAGATGGCAGTATACTCAATGTGGACGATCGCGTCCTGTATGCTCGCGGAATTAAAAACAGTATATCGGTTGCCAGGAGCTTAGTCTGTCTCGTGTCACAACATTTCTGAGACGTAACGCGGCACTCCAATGCAAAGAGTGGCAGGCCCTCCACTTCCAACATATATGCATTTCTCTCTAACCAGGTCCTTGATCGGGCACGTACCGACTAGAAGAAAAGCCTGGGCACACTCTCTCTTGGTCCCGCCGCTGCTGCTTGGTGAGAGAAAGCATGACGAAAGCAGTCTCGGTACTGCGTCATGCCACTTATGGAGGAGCACGCGTCGATGTCTACTATTGGCCGGGTTATGCATCACACCGTGCATCAATGGTGTTCCCAGCTTGGCCCATCGCTACCAACGTAGCTACTTAGTCCACGGGGACTGCGCCGCTTCCATCTGTACAATGTAACAGCAGTTTTACGACGTCATGGCAAGCTTCGCCAGCCCAACCCTGCGCGGGCCGTGGGCTATACGATCCGATGGTAGTTTTTGATCCGGCGCAAGCTTCAGACGATGGTCGAGGGGGCCTCATCCAACAATGCGCAAGGGAAAAGATGTCAGTTCGACCCCACATCAAGGTGCCGGAGGGAGAACGTCCCGGCACCTTGGGCCGCCCTGTCGATCATGAACTCAGATCCCTACCTCCCGGAACGGGCTGGAGGGTAATATCGCCTTCACACCACACCGGTTCATATCCATGCCTACATCTATTGGCGTTTAATCTATTTAAGTTTGCGGCTAAGGCGTAGCTTATGTCACCCTGCAGCTTCACTTCCCAATTGGAAGATCCAAGAAACCGACAACCGAAGCATCGTCAACTAGCCTTTTGCGATGCTAACTGGGCAAGGTCGCTCATGGTTGCATATTATACAGGATGGCGTTTGAATCTTGCAGACCTCGCGTAATACCAGGGCTGGCGTGATATGCCTTTTTGAAAACTTGCTATCCCCGGGGAATGTCTCCATGGCGTGACAAAACATCGGGGCGTAGGAAATGACGGTTCACTTTGCGTGGTCGGCAATTTCGGGTATAGTTGACCGACGCCTATACCGAAATACGAAGGCCTCGTCCAGGATCCAAGTTTCCCCACACGGACCCCGCATCCTTGGCGGCCTAGGGTTTATCCACCAGTCCCATGCCACCATTCTTCCGCCCGATTTCCCCCTTACGGTGGTCGATCTCCGCGGCAGGCAGATACTTGCGCCTCCCGTTCCATCTGCCGCGGGACATGCGCCAGGAAACTTCCTCGGGTAGCCTCTTCATCCCACGGTATTTCCGCCCTTGACGGAGCCATCACGACAATGATTGGGACGACTCGGCAATAACAGGGCCACCAGTCCCATGCTCCCAATCGAAAACGAGTCAAACGCACAGCCGGAGGTTGACATCCCCCGCATGCCAAGCACCTCAGATCCACCCGGCATTACAGGCTGAATTACATGGTAGCATTCAGCGATATACCCACGAGCTAGCAGGGGTCCAGAGCCGGATAAGACCGAGCCACTTTGAGCAATTGCGCTGCCGATGACGGAAAGGCACCCAGCAAAGGCCGTGAGCCGGCGGCCCAGGGCGACATGTTGATCGCGCGGCACCGTTGCATCCAGATATATAAGGGGGTTTGTCCGGTCTGACGCTGGTCACCAGGCGCGTCTTCCACCACACCCGCGCGCTCCGAGGATCGCGAGTGTCTCCGTTCGTTCCTCAACATATCCCGCGACAATGCGCGGCTCGTCCCTGCTGGCGTTCGCCGGCCTCGCCGTCGCCGAGGATGGCCTGGCCGCGTGGCTACGCTACGCGCCGGTCCCAATGGCCAAATGCTACCACAACAAGTTGCCCTCCGCTATCGTGACGCTTAATGCGACCGAGGGCCTACCGGTGTACACCGCAGGCGAAGAATTGGCCCATGGCATCGCCAGCATGTACGGCAAGGAACTCACCCTCTCCGGCGACGGTGACCATGTCCCCACCGTGACCGTCGGCACCGTCGCAGCCTACTCCGAGAGCGGCGGTGCTGTCGGCGACCTGCCCGAGCTCATCGAAGACGGCTTCTACCTCGACATCTCGGGCGGCGATGTCCTGATCCTGGGCCAGAACGAGCGGGGCGCCCTGTACGGCGCCTTCCAGTACCTCGCGCGCCTTGCACAGGGCAAGGTCGCGGACGAGAGCTTCGCCTCGAACCCCGACGCCCCCATCCGGTGGGTGAACCAGTGGGACAACATGCAAGACGGTGGTACCCACGGCAGCGTCGAGAGGGGCTACGGCGGCGACTCCATCTTCTTCTGGGACGGCAAGGTCCGCGACGACCAGACGCGCGCGGGGCAGTACGCCCGTCTGCTCGCTTCCATCGGCATCAACGCCGTGGTGGTCAACAACGTCAACGCCAACGAGACGCTCCTCAAGCCCGAGAACCTCGACGGCGTGGCGCGCATCGCAGACGAGTTCCGCCCCTACGGCATCCAGCTCGGCCTCTCACTCAACTTCGCTTCCCCCGAGACACTCGGAGGCCTCGACACCTTTGACCCTCTCGACGATTCCGTCATCGAGTTTTGGCACGACGTGACCGACGCAGTGTACGAGCGCATCCCCGACATGGCCGGATATCTCGTCAAGGCCAACTCGGAGGGCCAGCCCGGTCCTTTGACTTACAACCGCACGCTCGCTGACGGCGCGAACCTCTTTGCTCGTGCGCTCCAGCCGTACGGCGGCACCATGATGTTCCGCGCGTTTGTGTACGACCACCAGAGCCTGAACCAGACGCTCGACTGGAAGGCCGATCGCGCCAACGCGGCGGTCGAGTTCTTCGAGGGTCTTGACCCGGAATTCGAGGACAACGTCGTCATCCAGATCAAGCACGGGCCCATCGACTTCCAGGTCCGCGAGCCCGTCTCGCCGCTTTTTGCGCACCTCCACGAGACCGGTAGCGCCGTTGAGCTCCAGGTCACGCAGGAGTATCTCGGTCAGCAGGCACATCTCGTCTACCTGGCGCCGATGTGGAAGGAGATTCTGGACTTTGACCTCCGCGTCGACGGCGAGGACTCGCCCCTCTCTGAGATTGTCAGCGGGAGGCGCTACGGCAACACCCTCGCGGGATACGCCGGCGTCGTCAACGTAGGCACGAACACGACCTGGCTCGGCAGCCACCTCGCCATGTCGAACCTCTACGCTTACGGCCGGCTAGCCTGGGACCCGTCCTCAGACTCGGTCGACATGCTCGAGGAATGGATCAAGATGACCTTTGGCCACGACCAGGAAGTCATCGACGTAATCACCGAGATGTCGATGGAATCGTGGCCCGCGTACGAGGGGTACTCCGGCAATCTGGGCGTTCAGACTCTGACGGACATTCTTCTGGGCCACTACGGGCCGAACCCTGGGTCGCAGGATGGGAACCCCTGGGGCCAGTGGACGCGTGCCGATGCCGATTCAATTGGTATGGACAGGACGGTGTGGAACGGTACCGGGAACGCGGGCCAGTACCCCCCCGAGGTGGCCGAGATGTATGAGAACATCGAGACGACGCCTGATGACCTCCTCTTATGGTTCCACCACGTTCCCTATACGCACGTCCTCAAGAGCGGCAAGACTATCATCCAGCACTTTTACGACGCGCACTACGAGGGGAGCGCAACGGCGCAAACCTTCGTGCCGATGTGGGAGAGCTTGAAGGGTAAGATTGACGAGGAGCGCTATGAGCACGTTCTCTTCCGGCTCGTCTACCAGGCGGGCCACTCCCTCGTATGGCGTGACTCGGTGACCAACTTCTACTTCAACAAGTCGAGCATCCCCGACGAGGCGGGGCGCGTGGGGAACTACCAATACAGGATCGAGGCGGAGGACATGGAGCTCGATGGCTACGACACTTACCTCGTCGATCCCTTCGAGGCCGCCAGTGGGTCGTACTGCATTGTGACGAGCGACAACTCCACCGCTGGTACCGCGTCGACGAAGCTCGATGTGGAGTCTGGGACGTATGATCTGGCAGTCAACTACTTCGACCAGGCCCACGGGAACTCGACTTGGGAGCTCTTCCTCGACGACGAGCTTGTTGGCTCATGGCATGGTGATCTCGAGTACATTATCGGACGTGCTCCGAGCCCTTACATCGATGGGCAGACGGCGGCGCGTGTGACGTTCAGGGGTGTCAGTGTGGAGAGCGGGAGCACGCTCCGCATCGTGGGAACCCCGGACTTTGAGGAGCCGGCGGCGGTGGATTACGTCTCCGTTCTGCCAGAAGGGGAGACAGACTGATGAGGGCTGAGGGCAATAATCGGTTCGCTTTTGCATATTACTGGAAAGTGTTGACGCATGGGGGATTTAATGGGGAGGCGACCGTGTCCTAGAATATGATGGTTGTAATACAAGAGTTTCTCGTTCCAAACCACAGCTTATAATGTGTGTGCGAGATGGCTAACACTAGTCGAGTGGACGCTTGTGAGTGAAGGTTGAGCTAGCCTGTTACCCGTTGGATGCCTTTGCTGATCTCCCGGGCTTTATAGAGCTGCAGACGTTTAACATACAGAACTCCGAGAGCTATTTACACTACGGAGACTATGCGATGGACGACGACCATATGAACGCCGTTATACAGGGCCGTATCTTGTCGATTCTAGAATCTTGGAATAATGATACTGATATAGGGAGAACGTCAGCTGGTTATACCACGGCGAGTGAGTCCCCCAGCTATCGGGCCATTCTCCTCGATGCCTATGCCGACTTCTGTGCGAAGTCCTCGGAACAGACTCGCCTCTGGGACACGGGTTCGCTCGCGAGGTCGCTAGGCTCGCTGATAACCCGTCTGCCGAGGTTCGGGGCGCTGAATATCAACGGCGATTTAGACACCCTTCGGGATGGGCATGATCCCCCAAAGACGTTTTCCGAACCAGAACTCCTGATGAGCTTCCTCGCCTCGCCGCACAACTTGTACGGCGCCGAGTGCCGCAATCCGCCAGAAATGTTGCAATTCGCGACTGTAAGCTTTCTCCGCGGCCTGCCCTTGGCCATTCACAAGGCCCGCGGCGCGATCCGAGCACTACGCGACGCCTTCTTCCCCGAAATCCCCAGAGGCATATCCTTGGCGGACGGTGCCGGACAAGAGGAGCGCCTCCGCGACGCCTTTCGGGACTCGGAGAACGTCAGTATATGCAGCGTATCTCGAACCCGACGCCATGACGATGGGACCCTGGCTCCCGACGGGGCGGGCCGGATCGAAGATCAGTACCCGGCCGCGGCGGTCCCGGCGCCCTCGCTGTCAAAGATTGACTTCCAATGGAGGCTCCAGTGGAGCCTTGGATTGTACGCCGCCTCACCTTCCTCGTGGCCCTTACTTCGGAGGGAATCACCCTGCTCTTCTTACGGAGCATGTGGACGTCCTCAGGAGGCTCAGTTGCCCGACTCGGGTGTGCTTGGTCGAGATTATGTTGACGCAGGGTAACTGGGGATCTGTAGTAGAGGAGTTAGAGAAGAGGACGGCGGTTAGACACGCCGACGGCAGGTGTCAAGTTGGTGTTCACATGTGTGGGGGAGTGCTATATCCGTTCGGGCCGGAAGCATATCCTCCTGAGAATTTGGCGTGATGTACGCAAATTCTATTCTACAGGACCTTCTGTTCTCATCTAATTCGTTATATCCATGTCTGATAGGGGTTTTCAATCGATTTCGGTGTCGGCAGGTTAGCATGTGAGATCTCCTGTAGAAACGCCTGGGGCGGACCAACTTCCTGTAACGGTGGTTTCAAGTCTTAAATCTAAACAGGACGTCGTGCTTCTATCAGGCCCGGGTGTATCTGGTCCAAAGTTTGTTTAGCACAACTCGATATACCATATGTAAATTCGGACAGCGGAAACATCGCCGAGTGCTGATACTCGCTGGAGTGAGTCGAAGCAAAGGAAACCATGAAATGAAATCTATAACGTCTAAACTTTAGAAGCGTCTATATGATGGTACTTTATCGGCCTTCCGCCGGAGATATGCCGGAAACAATGAATTGAACGACACCATCTACATCAACTTTGGAACCATCAGTCGATGCAGGTGGGTTAATATGCGTTTACCCGCTCCGTCGACATGCTCGACGGACTCGTGAGCTCCATCGCGGAGGCATCCGAGAGCTGGGTGTGGCCAGTTCGCATGTAGGGGTAAAAGTACCCGGCGTGGAATATTGTGAGCGACGCACAGGCGAGGGCGATCATCCTGTCTTGCCTTAGTGCCAATGCTCTTCCGGAGAGTCTAGGGCTGTTACTTACAGTCCATCGAGGATCATGAACTCGGTCTGGTTCCTCATCATCTCGTTTCCCCAGCCGCCAACCATCTCGGGTATCCTGTTGAAAAGAGGTTATTACGTGGATTTAGCGAGATGAGAGCCGTGATGCCTCACCGATAAATACACCTAATTAGGACAGTGACATATGCAAAGACGACGCTGGCCTGGAAGATCATGGCCTTCTTGGAACTGCCAACCGTCGTCTTCGTCGCCTCAGGATGGGACTTGCGGTGCCTATACCGACGAATACTGTAGTCCACCGTCAGGATTCCACAGGTCGTCATGGTAGCCACCTGGAACGCAATCCCCGCAATTATGATGTTGTTCCCAATGCCCAACATGTCCATATCGTCCTCAGCGGCCCCGGCAATACCACCGCCCGCCGCCTGTAGCAGGATTGACCCGATATCGCAACCGATGAAAATCCACGTGTACCACTGCGGCTTCAATCTCGAGAACTCGGGTCCGTTGAGTCGAATAAAGTGCTTCAGCGTGAGGTATATCCCCGCCGCAATGAACGACGGCCCGATAATGAGGCACACAATCTGCATTCTGAAACCCGTCTGGTCCCACGGGTTGTTGTTCATGATAAGGCGACCCGCATAGCCCAACATCTCGAGAAGGCCGCCGGCGGCGACGGTGAGCGAGTAGGCGTAGACTTTTGTCAAATAACCAATCGCAAGTTGCGATACCACGATTATGGCGAAGACGGCGAGGAGGGCCGAGTTGGTGCCGAGGGCTGGGTAGTACCCATAGGTCGTTGCCTCGACAGGACACTCGGGCGTTACGGAGGTGCAGTATGCAGAGCTCATGTCGGCGGTGGATCGGGGAGAACTGCTTGGTCTGGCCACTTGTTGTGGTCGAGGGGCTGATTTTGGAGGATATATACGTGTAAAGAAGAGAGCCAGACTCTCAACTCAGTTCGTGAGAGCAGCAAGCTCGCTGATCATATACTGGCGTGGGTATTAACTACTTGTGGTCCCGATTTATCTCCGCGTCCGGCTCTACCGAGAGATCCGAGTCTTGTTACCGTAAATAGATTAGTGTGCGAGGCTCGGACCGCCTTTCTCACTTGTCCGAGGCGCTTGCGCCATCAACGGCTCTTTTAACGCGCCCGATTTCCCCACAATACTTTCTCCAAGCCGTCATTCTTCGCAGGTTCTGCTCAGCCCAAAAACGCTATATAGACCTGGATTGTCCAGGGAGGGTCCACCCTATCCGAGGTGAGATCTCGGATTCGAGTAATTACTCAGCGGGGAGGCGCAGGTATGAGGTGCCCGGGGTAAGATTGGCTCGGGTTTCCGTTCATGCCAGGTTTGTACTCTGGATATGGGCAACGCCTTACGAGTCCTAGAATAAGCTCACATCTCATTCCATAGTATCAATCCCGTGAAACTCGATCATCCTAGTATATCTGATAGTCCCGTTGCTAACATATCGGGTTTCGCGCCGATGTTCGACAGCTTCCGTCCAAGACGATACGACGGCCCCAAGAGTCTCAGTGACTTTTCTACCTACAATTCCTCTTGTTACGTGCGTCCGGGGCCACTGTTCGTGCTCTACCGCCGCATCGACGCCATCAAGCAGTCGCGCGGCCCGTCATCACGTTGGTATCAAGTGCGTCGCTAAGATTGAGTCTTTTTTTCAGTTTTCGGAAACTAGTCACATCAAGCAAGATGCCGTGGTATATACCCTCAAGTCCCTATAATCCCAATACTCACATACCTGCTTACCTTTTGCGGGAGCCTGAGGAGAGACTCGGAGTTACATACCATATTATCATCTGGTTCTAGTCTCCAAAACTCAAAGCCATCTATCTACTTACCCAGAACCTTACTTCCCAGGACGGCGATTTATTTCGCTAGCAGTGTCTGGCAGAATATCATAGACGGAATAACCGAACAGCATAGTCCCTTGGCACCCGCATCTCCTCGTCTCCACGATTGCACCGGCCAGGTCCGATCAATCTTACGCCTTTTCCGGCTTCACCGGCTTCCTTCCCCACTCGACCTTCTGACGGTAATACCCATGGAGGTCTGATGAACAAATGTTTCTGCGCACATGCGCGGTGAAAACGGAAATCTCTGCCGGGCTCCACCCCAGCGCGGTGGCTGAGTACAGGATATATCTTTCCATGTCTGTCTTGAGGACGAGCTGGGCGCACTCCCCAATCTCCTTGAGTTTCGGGTCCTTGGGCCGCCGTCCGATCGGGGTCTAACCATGTATTGTAAGTCATATGGCATCACCACAAGTGAAAGAAAGAACGAAGGAAAAGAGAGCGCGTTAGCCGCTCGAGCTCCGCCTACCTTAAAGTCAACTTCCTCTATATCAACGAAACCAGCGCCCTCCATAGCTTTCGGTTGCGCGTTGTCAGCGACAATAATAAAGGACCGGCCGATACTTTCGCTGAAGTTGATAAAGATCCTGCCCCATTGGCTGATGGCCGAGGTGTCGACGACAGACCCGTCGGCCCACTCGGTGTTAGCAGCACCTCCGTAGCTTTCTAACCAACCTCCGGGATTTAACGCCCGATACGCCTGTGCATACAGTTCATCCCAATTGGTGACACTGCCTATCAGCCATCTCATGTGGATGTAGTCTAGGGACTCGGGTTCGAATGTTCTGTCACGAGTGCAGTCCTCGATTTCGCTGTTAGTGCGTTAATCGAGAGGGATGCCTTTACATGAACTGGCGTCACGATAAGATACTGACAATTTGAGGTTCGGGAGAATCTATGACGGTTGGATGGAGGAGATGTCTGTTCCAATGACTTCAACATTAGGATGATTGTCGGCAAAGTCGCTTGAGATGAGTCAGTAGCTAGTCACCAGAAAATGAACAGCGAGAATACATACAATGCCCAGGTCCTTGTTAGGAAATTGCACGGCCACGGTCAGCTCATCTAATGGTGGGCAGATTGAGTGAGTGTTTGATACCAGTTCCGGTTCCAATGTCAAGGACTTTCTGATGAATGAGTAAGAGACGACGAGCTGGGCAAAGTGAACTGGCCCAGCGGGGTGTAGGGGTCACGTTCGGGATTACGGGAGAGGCGTGTCCGAATGTTATCGCTGTCCAAGGGTGCGAGGAACAATTTCCCATCTAGTTGAAGGGTAAGAACGTGGTGGCTGTGGTGCACTGTCAGTCTCATACCGGTAGAAAAGGCCGAGGCCCAAGAAGATTTCTTGCTTGATATCCATTGACTCATTCTGCCGTACATCATTCGCGCCGCTGTGTGTTGTTAGAAACTCGTTGTCGATGCAGCGTAGCGGCAGGACATTAAGACATGACGTGCGGTTGACATTACCAATAGACGGCGTTTCCGACATCACTATGGTAGGTTCTTCCGTGGATCTTACGGTACTTTAGGATGCTAGACGTGAGGGACTTAGCCGACGAGGCCACGCTCTCCGCGTCGGTCGTGGTGCCACCTCCAATTACACCATCTTTCTATGGATTCCACTAGCATCAGCTCAACACTCGACATCCGGTCGTGGAAGGGTAGTTGAGTAAAAGCCTGTGCCGCCTGTACCCAGTGTTGAGCAGGAAGAATCCCGGCGGTAGCAGGTGGCGCGGGTGAGTTCTCTTTTAGCGAAGAGGCTGGAGCCGAGCCCGTCTTCGGTGGGATGTCCGCAGAGTTGACCCCTTTAGGCGAGGAAGCTTCGTGAGAGGCCACCTTCGGCGACGAGGGGTGTGATGCCTCCTTATCTACCGGAGGATTGTCGCCTATTGTTTCTGTAGCCATGGACATGGTAGGAGCTTAGGAGGTCATTGCGAATAAGAATATATCGGCCGTTATCTTCATCACCCGATACGGTAAGACCTAGGGATGAGAAAAGTCGAAAGATGGGAGGGGCAGTGACCTTATGTCCTTAAGCTGGGTGGCAGGGGCAATATCCGAGCGTGGGTCGATATCCGTATCCAACAACCAACGCTATCTTGAAGCGTAGCCCCGGATGCAACATCCGTGCATAACATGGTGCGCTTAGGATGCTAAGACGTTTTGCGAATGCGAGTGACGCGGGCCCCTTGATAATAAGTAGAATAGCGTAACATGGCGTTGGTAAACACGACGTAGATATTTCACCTTTAGGAATAGACCCAGAGCTTTACCGCGATGTATTTCGCACAAAGGAGAATTTTTTGTTCATGAACTATATCATTGACTGCGGCTACGTAGATAACGCACGACAAATTTCAAGGTATCAAAGACAGACTGTTACGCCTTTTATCTGGACTCTAGAGGGGCTTCCTTGCCCATACCACGTTATGACGATAGTAAGGATGGGTGCGACGGTCGCGGAGCTCCCTACGATAATGGGCGGCAAAGACAGTGACCTCCTCAGGGGACCATCCCAGCGCAGTTGCGGGGTATAGGACATAGCCCTCGACGTCGGCCTCGCCGGAGAGCTGGGCGAATGTACCGATCTGCTTCAGTCTCGGGTCCTTAGGCCAGTTGCCAAGGGGCGTCTAGTTGAGATCATGTGAGCCGTGTGATATAACAAAAGATGCGGGGTGATGACATAGATGGACTGGTCGAAGCTATAACGTACCTTAAACTCCTGCTCTTGAATGTCGACGAAACCGGCGGCCTCCATCGCCTTGCGCTGCACGCCGTCGGCAACGATAGTAAAGGACCGTCCAGTAGTCTCACCGAAGTGTATGAAGATTCGGCCCCACTGGCCCATTGCAGACGACTCGGTGACAGTCCCGTCATCAGATTCGACAAGTGGGCGGCCTTCATAGCTCTCGATCCAGCCCCCCGGCTTTAGCGTTCGATATGCCTCCGCGAATAGGGCGTTCCAGTCAGACACACTGCCCACAAGCAGACGCAAATGGACAAAGTCCACGGATTCGGGTTCGAAAGTCCACTCTTGCGTACAGTCTTCGATCTCGCTGTTCGGATGAGCGTTAGCCGTTAGATAAGCGTTTTCCATTTATCCCGCCATAGTCTTCTTCCTCCACATTCGGGGGGGGGGGGGGGGGGGGCAGCGGAACCCACAATTTAAGGTTCGGGGGAACCCATCCTGGCTGGATTGGGGAGATATCCGTCCCAATCACCTGAACATGGGGATGATCGTCTGCAAAATCACTAGGGATTGGTTAGCAAACCATGGCTGGCTAATGAACCATTGGCCTAGACACTAGGTACGCACATTGCCCAGTTGCCTGTCAATCGAGAAAATCAAGAAATCCGTTAGTTGTCATAGTCGCGACCAAGCATGAATTGGAACAGGGTTCAATACCGGTTCCAGTTCCAATGTCTAGTACTTTCTAGGGGTCAGGTCAATAATAGCCACTAGGGCGAGAGGTCACTCATCATGGATGAAGATAGAAAGAGACATACCTGGATTTTATCGGTTTCCAGGGGTGCCAAAAAAAGTCTCCCGTCGAGCAAGAGCGTGTGAACGTGGTGGCTACAGACATACCCGTTAGCCGTGACCCTATCTAACATCGACAATTAGAGAGGTTGGTTATGCATGCTCACTTTATGTCCATCGATTCGTTCTGCCTCCCGTCATTCGCGCCCCTGTATAATGTGAGGAAACGTTCGACAAGGTGACCCGAGCTCTGGATTACGTCGCGAGGGAGACATTACCAGTAGGCGGCGTTCCCGACGTCACTGTGATACGTCCTCCCGTGAATCTTACGACACTCGAAAATGCTGGACCTAAGCGAATCGGTCGAAGCGGCAATGCTCTCCGCAATTGACGCGGCATCGTCAGGCACGATACCTTCGTTCTAGAGGTTAAACTGGCATCAGCTTCGTTCGATTCGGACATAGGCAAGGTAGCGATTCACAGACCTCTGCCGCCTGTACCCAATGCTGAGCAGGGAGAATCCCGGCTGGTGTGGCGGCCGTGGACGAGCCCTGGTTGGGTGATGTAGCCTCGGGAAGGACCTGAGTCGGTAACGGAGTCGTGCCAGCAGCCTCTTTTGGCGACGAAGCGGTCGCGGCGCCCTCCTTGGGCGACGAGGGCGGAGACCTCTCCTTGTCTACGGAAGACCTGTCTCCCATTGTAGCGATAATGGAGGCTGGGTAGGTCGGCTTATTAAATGTCGATCTGAAACAAAGCAGTGGCGTCCGCCGTCTGCGTTCCTGGAGAGATGTGGATGGTTGGGATAATTAGGGTAGAAAATGAACGGGAGGCGCCGAAAGTTAGAACCTTGGGGGCGGGGGAGAACAGACCCGCACTGTTGGATCAATCCGCGTGGAGGCAAACGTCCGTTGTCAAAGCGGAACGCCCGGATGGATTTCCGGTGCATAAGTGCACAAACTGGCGCGCCAAGGGGACCAGGAGCATCTTGGCGGGCGGGAAGGGGAGAGCGGTTGTATCCTAAGTGGATGAATGCAGCACAATGAAAGCAAGGGTCAGTTTACATTGGTAAAACGTAACGTATACCCTGCGCTTTGGGGAGGGAGCGGGTACAGAGTGGTTGTTTTGTATCCCAGGGTCCTCCCCAATAGGACCTAGACCGATCTCGACATGATCTCCCATTCCCGTGACATATCCCCGCTTTACATGGATAGGGCCAATAGCATCTAAGATACTTTATGAAGCCGAGGTGTAACTGAATCTGTCCACGTCGCAATCTTGTTTCATACTCTTAAGTTATTCACCCCCTTGTCTTGCGCCCGACACATCCTCTAACCCTGGTCGTCCCGTGGAAAACGCCATAGCTGTTAGGTCTGACAGAATTCGGAAACCGGCTTACCCAACCAGAATCCCGCGATCTAAGTGTCAAGAGTTTGAAAGCACAGCGACTCATCTTGTCTGTCTAGGGGCGTACCATTAGTTACATGGTTACGCGTCGCTTGGACACAAGCTGGGCAAGTTCGCTTCCATCTTCAAACTCCTCGAATCCTTCTCCGAAGACACAAAGGCCCATAGTCCCACTACCTCGACGACAGGAGCCTGCACCAAGATATACCACCGACAGTACGTCCACTGGCATTAAAAAAGATGGACCCTGCTTTTTTGCCGCCAAAGCCTTTGTGAGTTCCCGAACGCGCCTAAAAAAAGGATAAGAAATAGAGAAAGCTTGGAACAATACGACCCAAAAAAAAGAAAAAAAAAAACAACTAAACATGCCACTAGAGGGGGGCGCAAAAGGAATACTACCATGCCCGGAATCAAACCGTGTACTCTGCCTATCGTCTCTGATTAAGAGGGCAGTATGTTGGGTCACGATCTGCCTGCTCATCAAGTCCAATGGTCACGGGCCTTAGGTCTCCTAGTTCCCAGCCATGTTCAACATGATCGGCGGCGCCTCCTTTGGGACTGCTCACCCTGTGATGACGCGCATCCACTCGCACTTCGGGTGAAGAGGTCAAAACTTGTGAAAACATGAGGGAAATCTCGTCTGGCAGGGATTTATCTGGAATCGTGCTAATTACCCGATGACATACATACACTGACATCCTATCCTGATACACTGTCCTGAACAGCCATCGCTCAACTGCAACACCCAGGCATCTCACTCGTCACAAAGCCCCCCTCCGCCTTGATCTTGGCATAATACAACTTTGTCTCCGCACCGATAATCATCCTCCCATCTCCGGCAAAGTTAAAGTTGGCGCTCGTCTCGCCAACCCATATCTTGCCCAGAAGCTTCCCCGACGGGTTCCACACGTGGACACCGTCCCCGACGCCAGCGTAGACGTTGCCCTCGCTATCGCAGTGGACTCCATCCGGGAGCCCGGGGGTGACGAAGGCGAAGAGTTTCCGGGAGGACCACGTGCCATCTTCTTCGACGGTGTAGCGGTAGCTAAGATCTGGTCAGCCGGTTGCCATTCTCAGTGGCCTAGGGGGGAAAGGGTGCGTGGACGAACATGGCATTTGGTGCGGTGGGCTCGTATCCGTAGAAGCCTTTTCCTGGTCCAGTGTCTGTCACGTAGGCGGATGCTCCATCCGGGGAGAAAGTCAAGCCTGGTACTGAGTCAGAATATGATGAACGCAGTGATATAAGTAGCGGGAAGCCATTACCATTGGGGTTCACGAAACCGTCCGCAGCGACGGCAACCGCCCCCGTGTCAGGATCCAGTCGGTAAACCTGGTTCGGCAACCCAGGGGCAGGCCTAAAGTCCTGGAGATACCCGTATGTGACGTCGGTGAAGTAGATCTCGCCATTCCGCGGATTTATCGAGACGTCATTCAGCGAGTTGAACTGCCGGCCGAAGAAGTTGTTTAGCAGGATCGTCGTGTTGTGCGGCTTCTCGGGGTTCAAGACGTATAGAGCCGGCGGGATCTCCGCGCCTTGGCCTTCGCCCGTGAAGATGAGTTGCCCCCGGTAGTTTGTCGCTCCTGTGGTTTATGCATTAGAAATCACACGACGTATCAGGGTATCAGTGCTTACCATTGGAGTTGATGACCTGCGGGTTGGCATCCACGCGCACAACATCCACGCTCCCGTCGCCACCCGTCGCAGCCACAGCAGCGGCCTGCCCAAGGGAAATTTTGAAGATGTCATTTGACCTCTCCAAACCCGTTCCAGCGGCCTTCGCACCGGCGTTCTGCACGAAGAAGACCTCGTCCGTAGGGGGATACCACACTACCGCCTCGTGGAAGAGGGGGTTGCTCTCCTCGGAGGCGATGAGGGTGAGAGTCGGGTCGTCTCCGATTATGTTGTAGAATTCATCGTCGTAAACGTGAAAAGGCTTGGAGAGGGCTTCCTCTTCCGATACGCCTGGAGGCAAGAAAATCTACTCGGGTTAGGCCTCCATCCGATTGGACACGACCAAATCTGCAGAAAGCATCGTACGTACCGATGTGACATTGGCCACGGATGGAGGAGGCACCGTGTCCAGAACGTTGAGCCCCTTCTGGTTGATCTCGATGACCTGGCTTCCAGGAGTACGGCCATAGGCCGCCGAGACCAGGCCCGCAAATAGAAGCGGTGTGAGCATCCCGGACGCGTTGTATTGTGCCGCGCAAGATGAAGAGGCTTGGTACGACGACAATTGGGGAACCATCTCCTGTCTGAGGTTTTTAAAGGCTCTGGTTACGATTCGACGCGGGTATGGCTTTGTCTAAGACTCACTTCGGAGTCCGAAGGTAAGTGTAATTTCCCCCGCAACTCAACAAGATCGGTCGATTTTTACGGTGATGGGCGCCACCCCCCCGGCTAATCGCACTAAGCGGGCTAGGGATCGGCCCCACACCAAGCCGATGCTCGGAGATCGCGCGTAATTAATAACCGATGCCCACTCGGGTCTCTCTTGGTGTAGCACGAAACTCGCGTGAAGGGAAGGTAGCTTCCTCTGTCGCGGCGGTTTGCGGGGAAGTCTCGGATGACGCACGTAGGGTCAACATGTAGATGCGCCTGTATATGACACAAAGCTAATTTTTACTTGCCTACTTCACCGACTTCAGACCGGAGATACACGGCGATATGGTGTAATTAGTGGAATAGTAGCGTAATCGGTTTTCGTATTTTGCTTTCCATCGTCTATGAACCGCTCATAGGGATCCTTGAACTTCGATCGCGGGGGTTCAGCAAAGGGCGAAGGAAATTGATCAGTGGAGCTGGAATACGGGGCAGAAATATTCCTTGTTCAGATCATATTGTCAAGATGGCCTGTGATCACCAAAGTTGCTCACGCTTTTCCACCAGGGCGAACAAGTCCGAAAACGAGCCATCCGTTAAAAACCCTACGGCCATCAAGTGTATTCCACCTACAAAAACTCCCGAGGCTTCCCGTCCAACACGCATGGCATCTCATCCGGCCCCACTAGCCGTCTGCTTTCCGGCCCGAACCGAGCCCGGAGGTAGCACCTCGCATCAGGGAACCACGTGACATGGAGACCCTCGCCATCCTCGTGCTGGGAGTCGGACGCGAGGTCCAGTCCCGAGATCCTCCAGTCCTTGTCCGGCGTGGATTCATACCATGGGTCGTCTAGGTTCCCTGGCTTTAGGATTTCCCTTCATGTCTACGGGAATCCGGCCGCCGTGGGTTTTGCAACATGTATAGGGCCCTGCACAGCCTGCACGTGTACCGAGAGTCGAGCAAGACCAGTTTAGGTACGTTCAGGAGAAGGGGCGGGGTAGGGTGGGGGGAAAAGGGCACTTGGCTTCTATCAAACTACCTGTAGGTCCACACTATTAGTCATAGTTATGTCCTACTTGGCATAACTCCGTTTAACGTATGGTAGGTAGAGAAATCGCGGATACTTATAAAACCATAGATAGCTTTCAACTCTAAAACTACTTCTTATAAATCTTAACTATTTTTATAACTTGGCAGATTTTACCTCTAAGATTGTCACGGCCTGGGCCGATGCGGCCACCTGCAGATAAAGAAGGCTTGCGCTCATGGCAGAATGACAAAGAAAGCGCCTGATGGACTAATCAAAAGGAAGTCGACGGGAGTCGATGGTCGACGACCATCGACTTGGTCGAGTCGAGCACGGATTGCGATCGACTTGAAACATAACCACTAACTATTTAAACCTCAGTCATTACCATATATCTAGCTATCTTTTCCTTACTCTTCAGGAGTCAATCCAAATTCAGTCTCTACGATACTGTCACAAGCTCTGTGATATCTTCGATACGCACTTACACGCCAGCTGCCACCGGATCTACTGTTCAGTTGGGACCTGCCTGACTGTCTAACAGGCACCCGGAAGACCAGATCTTCACAATTATGCGTTTTACTAAGAAGGTATGTAGTAACAAAAAACGAGATTTTATGAGCGTCTGTGATTATCTTACCTACTATAGGCGAAGCAGTCGTCTTTTTAGTAGGTCCGATTAGTCATATTAATCGATGAGACCTACGGGTAATGGGGAGCTCTGTGGGTGTCACATCAACCGAGAGGAGCAAAGGCGGTGGCCATCTGGGACAAGTGGAGAAGCACGACCGGGGCGCCCAGTTACAGTCATCTGTAGCCCCGGCTGAAGATCGGCTCAGCTCCGTTTCAGCTGCGCCCACAGTGCAGGCAGGCGCCAACCAGCCGGCGCACGTGCGAAACCTGTGTCCCCTGAACCAAGAAACGCTAAACTTAATTCTGGAAGAAAAAAAGAAAAAGTACCCCAGTACCACAACCTCATTCCTTCACCTCACAACTCCATATCTCACAACGTACCGTCATAATGGACGGATCTACTCATCGCGGAAGCGGAAGATCAGGCGGTAGGCGAGGCCGAGGCCGTGGACGCGGTGGTCGCCGCGGCGGAGGCAACCAAGGCGGGCAGAGGAACGGCCAGCAGGTCGCCACCGCGCCTTCGCCCATGGACACTTCAAACGACTCTGGCAGCGAGGCATTCCAGTCGTCCACGGTCCACAAGCCCGCTGGCCACGACTCCCAGGCCCCGCCGCCGCTCGCCACCCGCCGGTTCGCGGAGCTCACCAACCTCGTTCACCCCACCGTGATCCAGACCATCACGCAGGACATGAAGTTCGACTACATGACGCCCGTGCAGGCCGCCACGCTCGACGAGCTCCTGCCGCCCAGCCGGAGCGACTGCCTCGTTCAGGCCAAGACTGGCACGGGAAAGACCATTGCGTTCCTGCTTCCTGCCCTGCAGACCATGATCAACCTGAACCGCCCCGCCAACGCGGGCATCTCCCTCCTCATCATCACTCCCACGCGCGAGCTCGCCATGCAGATCTCCACGGAGGCGACCAAGCTTCTACAGCGGATCCCGCAGTACCGCGTGCGCATCGCCATCGGCGGCACGAACAAGGACCGCGAGGAGAAGCAGATCCTGGGCGGATGCGAGATCCTCATCGCCACCCCCGGCCGCCTGCAGGACCACATGTCCAACGATAGCGTCCTCTACCAGCTGCGCAACCTCAACACGCTGGTTCTGGACGAGGCGGATCGTCTCCTTGACATGGGTTTCATGAAGGACCTTCAGAATATCGTTGCCAAGCTGCCCGACAAGCGGGTCTCGGAGCGTCAGGGCATGCTCTTCTCCGCTACCATTGCGCCGCATGTGGAGAAGGTGGCGGGCCTGGTGCTTTCTCCCGGGTACAAGTTCATCTCGACGATTCCGGCCGGCGAGGCCAACACGCACGAGCGCGTCCCCCAGTCCGTCATCGAGGTTCCCGACTTTGCTTCCGTCGCGCCTGCGATGGTGGGGTGCGTAAAGGAAGAAGCGGCCCGTGATCCTTCCTTCAAGGCGATTCTTTTCGCTCAGACGGCAGCGCAGGCCGATTTCTACGGCCTCATCCTGTCGTCACTCCCCGACCTGCCCCCCATATCCATCCTGCACAGCCGCCTTTCGCAGAGCAGGCGCATAAAGATCACCAACGAATACCGCACCGCCAAGACGGCCATCCTTGTCGCGACCGACGTCGTGGCGCGTGGTATGGACTTTCCCGGCGTGACGGCCGTCATCCAGCTCGGCCTTCCCATGGACAAGGAGAGCTACATCCACCGCCTTGGCCGGACTGCCCGGGCGGACGCCGAAGGGCGCGGCATCCTCATCGTCTCCTCCATCGAGTCGTGGTTCCCCAAGTACACCCTCAAAGAAATCAAGCTCATCCCCCAACAACCAGACCTCACGTCCGCCCCCGCAGTCCTGTCCGTCGCGGAGAAGATGGACGACGAGGAAAAGGCAAAGATCTACCGCGCGTGGCTGGGATACTACAACGGCTTCATGAAGGCGCTGAGGTGGGACAAAGAGGAGCTCGTGGCGCAGGGGAACGTGTTTGCGAGAGATGGCTTGGGCGCGCCGGAGACGCCGAGCATTGCGAGGACGACGGCGGGGAAGATGGGGTTGAGGGGAGTCAGAGGGCTCTCTGTTGTGCCGGACCCGCCCAAGAATAAGGGGCAGGGCGGACGGGGAGGTGTTGGTGGTAGGGGGAGGGGCAGGGGGAGGTAGAGAGTGAGTGATGAGCGTGCTTAGACTAGGGAAAACGGACTTGGGGTAAAACTGGCGGTCGACTTTTTTCTACTCGGTATTATAAAATCAGCGATAGACAATGCATTGGCGTTTGATTGCGGATATTGGTCCTTTGGCGAACTTCTATGCTTGGCATGGCCGTGACTGTTCACCTATACTGCACCAGTCGCGGGGATGATTGCTCCCCGGCCATCCAAATCCCTGGCTGGAGAGAGCGTTGCGTACTGATATCTCCCAAGTTATCAATGCTCACTGTAAACCTATGAGCAGCCGGTTGAACGCGAGAAGTCCGTCGATCGAAGCATAACCGGGCAAAGCTTGTTGCTCCGTGGAGAGCTGGTCGAGCGGACCGTTATCGTGAGAGATGTCCGATATTTTATGCCGGGAGCATCCAATCTGACCTCGCCATTGACGGGGCCCCACGGGGCCTCCACTGCGGGGTTATATTGGGGACATTGTGTGGGGGGCTCCGGGCCCGGCGAAATGCTCGGGGAAATGAAGCTCTCGTCACTTCGGCGCGTTGCGCTCAGATCATCTTACTCCCTCTCAAGACAGGATCACGGTGGTCTATGGGACGAGTATAACATGAGAGCTGAAATGGCGGGCAGTCTAGGGTACTCGGCGCGCAGGCAGTCCTCCTGCTCTCTTAGTCGTGATCCTCTTCGCCTCCCACCACACGAGACCGGCATCTTACCTGCCAAGGATCCTACTGGCAGATCAGCATCGGAAGCGCTGCAGACGTTCACCCGCCCAAGTTTCCATCTTACGCCGTCTCGCGGATGGATAAACGACCCTTGCGCCCTGGGGTACGACCCCATTGAGGGCAGCTACCACATCTTCTACCAATGTAAGCAGTTGGTTCCTACGTTTTGTGGAAGGCCACCACTAACGGGTCGACAGGGAACCCCGATGACGTCGAGTGGGGAAACATATCATGGGCGCACGCAAAGAGCACCAACCTGCTAATCTGGGAGCAAGTTGGTACGGGTCCGGCCCTCGCCCCTGACACCGAGTATGACAGCCGGGGCGTCTTCACTGGATGCTTCGTACCCTCAGGCCTGAACGGACAAGAGGACCAACTGAGCTTGGTCTACACTTCCGTCACTAAACTCCCTGTCCACTGGACCCTCCCTCATTCCCGGGGCAGTGAGGGCATCTCAGTGGCCACGTCCTCTGACGGGGGCAAAACTTGGAACAAGGTAGACAAAGTCAACCCCATACTGCGAGAAGAACCGGGGAACCTCAGTGTCACGGGCTGGCGCGACCCCTACATCCTGAAATGGCCCGCCATGGACCGGCTGCTCGGAAAGTCGTCCCTCTACGGAATCGTCTCGGGCGGGATAAGGGGAGTTGGTCCGACGGTGTTTCTCTACTCCATTCCCGCCGACGATCTCACAGCGTGGGAATACCTGGGTCCCCTGCTCGATATCCAGGAGCACTTCCAGTTCTCGGAAAAATGGAGCAATGACATGGGAACAAACTTCGAGTGTGCGAACGTCATGACGCTGGGGACGCACAGGGAACTAAGCTTTGAATTCCTCGTTGGGGGGTCGGAGGGTGGTGTTGAGAATGAATGGGTAACGGAGTATCTGTCTGGCAAGGATGAAAACCACCCACGCCGTACTGTCCGATCATGCAACTGGCTCTCTGGCGCTCTTGGGAAGACGGACGACGGTGGAGTGGTGCTCAACCCCACGTTCGGCGGCATCTTTGACCACGGCTCCCTCTACGCCATCAACTCCTTTGAGGATCCCGTTTCAGGGAGGCGGATCGCGTGGGGCTGGATCCCCGAGGAGGACCTTCCGCTCGAATATCACAGGATGAAGGGCTGGAACGGCGCGCTGTCGCTACCGAGGGAGCTCTCGCTGCAGGCGATCAAGAATGTCAAGGGCGCGATTGTGTCAGACTTGGAGGATATTAGCTCGGTGCACCTTGACCCTGGGCGCGTGCCGGGGACGTTTACGGCATATACCCTCGGAATTCGGCCCGCCGCAGAGATTTCGACGCAGTACTTCTGTCAGACCCGGACCTGGTGCGACGTCTCGTTGCCAAGACCGAATGGCTCTGAATCGGTAAAGAACCTTGGCTCTGCAAAGGGGCAGACATTCAAGATCAAGGCGACCGTCGCGGTTGATAACGCCTGTACGGAGCTCGGTCTTCGTCTTCGGCACAACGCCGACTTCTCCACCCGCACCATCGTCTCCTTTAGACCTCGCGACGAGCTCATTGCCGTCGATAGGTCAAAGTCCACTATTAGCTCGAATGTCAACATTTCCGAGGAGCGCGGCCCCTTCACCCTCTTCACGCTGTACGACGGCAATACGGAGGAGAGGGAGAGACTAGAGATGGAGGTCTTCTGGGACGGGGATGTGTTGGAGGTATTCGCGAATGGAAGATTTGCAATTACGACCATGGTTTATACGGAGGATAAGGAGGCATTGGGTGTTAGCTTGTTTGCTGAGGGAGGGGAGGGGAGTGCAGTGTTTGAAGAGGTCGTGTTGAGCAACCTATGAAAAGAGCATGTAGTTATACTACTTGCCGATAGTGTATAAAGTTAGGTTGCCAGAAACTTCTGGCAGGTGTTGCAGGTTCAACAGATCTAGAACGCTCGTTTGATCATATGCATAGTATTAAGATATACAAAACGGACCGAGTTATTCTAATCTCAAGTAACTCTGTACAAGGCTTCGGTAGTCCAAAGTCGTCGTCTAATCAGGGCGTCCACCAGGAACCAACACGCCTGCGCCACCTAGCTGCACCCGCCCTTCCTCTTCGCGAGCCTCATCTCATCCTTCCCAAAACCGAAAACAGCAGCGACATTCATAAAACACGCGTCCCCTAGGAAGTTTCGCGCAAGACCCCCGTCCTCACCCGTCGCCCAAACGCTAGAGAAACACGTCCCATCACCAACCTCGTAGATCATGTCCTGCTTCTCGTGCCAGAACGTGATACCGCCGATGATGATGCCGAACTTGGAGACCTTGGCGTCGCAGTCGACATGGTAAAGCTCCGTCTCTTCGTCGATGATTTCCCGAGGATCGAAGGCGGCGTTGGCTTGGGGGGCTGTGATGAGGTTTATGTGGTGGCCGCTGTCGACAACAGCCTAGAAGGACTCGTTTCTGGTCTCGCGAGACCCGTTGGCGGGAGACGCCCATGATAGGCCGTCGATGGAGAGGGTCATGAGGGTGATTTGCTCTACACCGCCTGCCAATTCCTCGGGTAGGCCCTCCGTGACCTCGACCGGGGCGATGGCCCATTCATCGCTGTGCGGTACGGGAAGCAGCTTGCCTGGTCCGAGCCAACCGCTCGGGCCAGCCTCCTGGCCCCGCGGGACCAGGTCGATGGCGTGGCGTGAAATCGGGTTCGCGGCCACGATATCCACTTTGAATTCTTTTCCAAACTCAGTGAGCCGTTCTGGAGTCACAGGAAAAGCTTTCGTCGCCCCGAGCCCACTTTATACTCGTATGCCTAGGTTAGGTCGTGAACCCTTCGAGGTTCCTTGTAGACGCCACGCGCCGCTCCCGGAGCTCGCAGTACAATAAAGCAACGTACAGCGCTGCGCCTCACTCGCTGACGACTTTGCCAAGGCTGGAGGATCCGCATGGCTGGGAGAATTGTACGTCGCTCTCAGGAACTGGAACATCACACCTCCACGCGACTGGTACGAGGGATACGGTGGGAGCGAGATATGCGAGGGTGTGGGTCACAACGAGTGCGGTGGCCAGCACGCGCCACCTGTCGGGACCATCCAGGTCCCACACGGAGGCTCATGGGCCTGCTTATCCCCGATATCTCCTCGGTGTTTAGCCTTACGGGGCCGACTGTGGGTGGGTCCACGGATATCCCGGCATGGCATCCGCACGCAAGACACTTTGGCCTGCCCTGGTGACGCTAAACACAGTGGATTGACCCCATAAACGTCGGAATGGCGCGTAAGCGCTAACCGTATACGGCCGTGGCGTGGTGTAACATGGGAACGAGAGGTCAAAGTTATGGAAGCCTGGTCCAGCAACACGTAACCTCCCGAAACGACGCTCTAGACGCGACGAGTTTCTGGAGGCTTCCAATATCGAACCTTATAAGGACGGTATCCTTGAACGGCTGCTCAAATTGACCGCTGATACACAAACGAAAAAGACAATCACCTTGCTGAATCGCAAGCAGAACACAGCACATCTCCCGTCCGACGTTAAACGACAACTACCAGTTGCGGCTGCCCAAGGCCATCACCCACCTCTTTTGAGCTCGTCCATTCCAGTCTCGCCCATGCCTCTCAAGGTCCTCATCTGTGGCGGCGGCTGCGCCGGCCCCGCCCTCGCCTACTGGCTCTCCCGCGCCGGCCACTCCGTAACAGTTGTCGAGCGCTTCCCCGTCCTCCGCGCCGCCGGCGCACAAATCGACATTCGCGACCAGGGCATCTCGGTCGCGGAGCGGATGGGCCTACTTGAGAAGATCCGCGGCATCACGGTCGACGAGGATGGGATGGAATTTGTGGATGAGCAAGGGGGCTTGGTGGGGACGATGATGGCGAACAAGACGGGGAAGGGGGCGCAGGTCTTTACGTCCGAGTTTGAGATTATGAGGGGGGACTTTGTCCGGTTGCTGTACGATGAGACCAAGGACGCCGTCAAGTACGTGTTTGGGACGACGGTGGAGAGGCATGAGCAGAAGGAAAACAGTGTGGTCGCGTACCTCTCGGACGGGACTTCTGGCGAGTACGACATCCTGGTCGGCGCTGACGGCCAGGGCTCCCGTGTCCGCGCGTCGATGATGCCCGAAAACGCACCGGACGAACATCGCCGCTTCGGGCTATACGGCGCCTACTTCTTCGTCCCGAGGCTGGAAACCGACAAGAACCTCAGCACGATGTGCAGCACCACTGGCAGGCGGATGACGCTTCGGCGCACGCACAGCGAGACGGAGTCCAACGCCGTCATCTTCATGGCGGACGACTCGCCTGACCTGCGGAGTCTGCCTCGCGCACCGGTGGACAGGCAGAAGGAGGTCTGGAAGCAGCGCTTCCAGGGCATCGGGCCGCCAACTGACAGGCTTCTCGAGGGCATGATGGAGTCTGAGAGCTTTTACTGCCAGGAGGTTGTGCAGGTTCGGACCCCGACGTGGTACAAGGGCCGCGTGGTGCTCCTCGGCGACGCGGCGCACTGCCCCTCGCCCTTTGCCGGCGCGGGGCTATCCTGCAGCTTGGTAGGCTCGTACGTCCTAGCCGGTGAAATCTGCAAGCATCCAGGGGAGCCAGGTACGGCGTTTGCGAACTACGAGAAGGCGGTGCGGCCGTATGTGGAAAAGGTGCAGGATGGCGTGACGCCGTTTGGGATCTCGCTGGGGTTGCCCAAGTCGTGGCTTGGGGTGTCGGTTCTCCGGTTTGTTTTCCGGGCTGTGCTCTTCCTGAGGTTGCCTGAGCTGGCGGCTAGGCTCTGGGGGGAGGAGAAGGGGGGTTGGGGTCTGCCCGAGTATCCAGAGATGGAGGCTATGGCTAGGGTAGCGTCGGGGCGCAAGTGAAGAGCATCGGGGGCAATGACAGTTTCAGCCGGGAGTTATATCACGCCGCTCTGAAGCATGTATTTCAATCAGTCCTGGTTCTTGTGTGCTTTTGTTTGATTCATAGAATGCCTGGAGTTAGGTCACTTGCGGGGGTCAATTCTATGTTCAAGCGTTTGTGTTGCAAGTTAATAGTACGCGCGCTCCTATACGCATTCGACGGAATCTCGAAGCGGTTTGCGGCCACCGCCAGTATGGAATACGTGATACTTCACCTTCACACGACACTCAGAGTAACCTATGACTGCACACCGAGGACTCCCCGCTCTCGATGGATTTCCAATCAGTGTTCTAAACAATCGTTTCGAATGTAGATAGCGCAAAAGAAACTTACACCTTAAGTTGCCGCTAGAGGATCTAGGGCGTGACATACGATCTCCTTCAACAAGGCAAAACCCACCCAAGAGTTGATTCGTCGGCACTGGATAGGCCTACTGTAGGCGCTATCGCTCTGATCCTGATCTGCAGATCGCACTCGCTCACTCGGCACACGTTCTCCGTGCCGGACCCACTCTCCGGCGGCCGATTCCGCCGCTGGCGTCAGCCCTAGCTCCTCCGCAGGGAATAATCTCACCTCCAACTTACGCGGCTCCTCTGAGCTCCAGGATAAACACGCTTTCATCTCTTTTCCTTATCAGCCATTTCGACTTCAACATACCACAATCTGGGGAAATGACAGCAAGCAAAGAAGACATGTCAAGCAGCAAGGCACAAGAAGCCGCGTCCGCGGGTCAACACGACGATGGCGGGGCACCTCCCGCCTACGAACCCACACAGGCGGACGCCGGATTCGCGAGCAGCCCTGCGGCAGCAGACCCAAGCGCCAACATCGCCGACACCAGAACCGCAGGCCCAACCGCCGACGCGCCCTTCCGCTTTCCAGCCGACGCTCATTTGCCAGCCTACTCCCCTCAACCTCCAGCCTCACAGGCCGGACCAAGCACCCCCGGCGAAAAGCTCATCGCCATCCCTCAAGTCCAACCGGCCTCGACGTCCCCTTTTCTCAGGGCCTACGCCCCCGCCCTCCTCCGCCACGGGATAGTAGAGCAGACCTTCCTCTCCTTCCTCGAGACCCTCTCCGCCTTCCTCGCCGCAAAGGTGTCCGGCCGCGCGGCCGCGCACGCCGCGGACGTTGCGGCCAGCGTCGGCGAGGGCCCAAAGTCGCATGCCAAGCATGTTTATGGGCACACGAAGGACGTGCTTCGGGATATCGGGAGAAACGCCAAGAAGGGCAACGTCTTTGGAGCTGTAGGGGGGATCATCTGCGGGGCGGTGAGCGTGCCGGTATCAGCCGCGCTGGGGACCGTGGGGGCGGTGGTATCGCTCCCTGGACGGACACTTGGCGCTGTTTCCAAGAAGCCGCTTACGCAGAGGCAGAGGGCCGAGGCGTATGTTGCCGTCGCGAATAAGGACTGGTTTTGGAAGAGGGGGTTGGAGGCTGCGCTGGGGGACTCAGGGGACGTGGCGGGGCTGTTGGGGGTTGGGGTCGCGCAGGTGGCTGTCGGGGGTCCGGATGCGATTGCGCGAGGTTTGGGCGGCAAGACTGAGAAGTTGGAGGTGTCGGATGGGACGGAGGCGGCTGGCCGGCTGGAGGTAGGGCTTGACAGTTTGTGGTTGATTGTGAGGAGGATTGGGGAGCAAGAGGGCTCCGCATGATGTGTCCCAGCGTGTCACTGGAGCAGAGTGTGGAATTGGATGGGTTGAATATTTGCTATCTTGTTTGGTTTACATTCAGCATTTGTAGTGGTGTGCGCAATCGAAGTGCAAAAAATCACAACAGCTATATGGAGCTGATGTTCTTACTCTCGAGCATGATACATCCTCTATATCCCATGCCCTGACATGCGTATGTAGTGTTTTATTATTGCGCTTATAAATCCGTCGGCTCGGGGTCATCTTATAGCTCTGGCCACATGTGAGCTAGATAGGTATGGGGAGCTCTTTACAGTTGGAAGCCTTCTATTGCACATCCCAAATTGGAAACCTTCTACCAAGTGTCACTCTACCCCCTCGGTGTCGTGTAGTCAACTCCGTCCACAATAGTTAAATCCTTCTCAAACGCCAGCTGAATTCTAGAAACCTGCTCAAACTGCTCCTAGTCAACCATCTTCCCCTCGAATGCCGCCAGACACTCCGCCGGCTTGATGATATTCTTGTTCTGCCTCCCATTCAAATCGTGCCCCAGAAGCACCTGTATCCCCTCTTCCCAAACATCAGCACCACCCGACACCCTCTTTAGAAAGCTTTCTCAAAAACACGCACGTGATTCAACGTTCAGCTGTGTATACCGTGTCGGTGCCTGAATGCGCGATCGGAGGCCTCGTCAAAGGTGGTGACGTGGTTCGAGGTGAGGAAGAGGATGCCGGTGTAATACTTCAGTACACGGAGAAGGACGCTGACGATGGCGTTTCGGTTAATATCGTGGGGGGAGCGGCGTTCGAGGAAGACGTCTGCTTCGTTGATTAGGAGGACGGCGCACCAGGTTGTAGAAAAGTCCATTGTCTGGGTGAAATGCTTGTCGACATCAGTGGCGGTTATTCCTGCTGAGAAATGCTATGTAATCTTAGAATCACGGACAGAGGAAGGAGGCAGGGCTGAAGAGGGGCGGGAATGGATATCTGGAAAGGCAGACTTACAGTCACCGGACGAGACCACGCACAGCGGCCTCTTCACATACTCAGCCACGCACTCTGCCGGTCAAAGTCTTCCTTACTCCAGGCAGCCCGTGTAATAAACAGACAAGCCCCTGACCCTTCCCCTCCACAATATCATCGAACTTGTCGCGCGCCTGGCTATGCAAAGATACAAGTGCCCGAATCGTCTTTTGGAACCTTGGGCCAAGCACAAAGACCCCTTCCAAGGTATGAATACGGGGGACATGTGTACGGAATCCTCCTAGCTTCAAACTTGTCTCCAGACCCCATGGGGAAGTACACGCGTGATGATGCGGGGTAAAGCCGAGTGGATTGATCGGAGAGTGGATTAATCGCAACACTGGGCTCCATTTCAAGGTCTTGGACCGTATTAAACATGTAGCATTCGGCATGATCTCTGCCGAGGTTGGGTTCACTAAACCCAGGCCAAGACTCCCACTTGGCGATCATTAGGAAGAAGTACTGGCCAGTCTCCTTGAACCCCGCCGGAAAGTGGGGGACCGGCCGGTGGACATGCATATCATAACTACATGCCTGCCGGCGTTACCGTGGCTTTACCACTCGGGGAATCCAGCCGACCCGGGACAGCCATTCGGGCGTGTGGATGTCAATGCTACCTTTTCAATCGGCAGTTCATTCGGCACTTTTGTCCAGGCTACGGGACCTACCTCTGCTGATCTTCTCACGTCGAGCTGGCGTCTGGTGCGGGGAATAACTCTATCCCATAGCGTCGTATTGGGTATAGGTTGAGCAATCACAAGCCAGATGGATCGTCGTCGAATACGCCGTATTCTGGCCTGCAATGCGTTCCATCGCCCCATCATTACGCCGACGTCATTGCTCGGCTATCGATGTACCGAATAGCAATGGACTGCTGATGCCACGAAGTCTTGCACAAGAAGGATATATAAGTTCTACATTCTAACAATACGGTAGCACTCCCGCTGACTAGCTCAAGTTCACCTCGTCAACAGGAGGACGTCGTATCTGGTCCCGGCTGCAGATATGTCCGTGGAAATCTCGAGGCTCACTTTTGAGCACCATCGCACCGCACTCGGAATATCCGAGACGGATCCCCGTATCTCATGGAGATTCGCTGGCAACGCTATCGACTGGGAACAGACCGCATACGACATTGAAGTCGAACGCCTCGGACGTGGAGGTGAACGCCTAAGCAATGACTATGAGTCCTACAGCGTAAACTCTTCCGACTCTCTTGTCGTTCCCTGGCCCAGCGACCCGCTAGAGTCAACCGACCGCGCCAATGTCCGGGTGCGTGCCCACGGCCAGACGGGCCAGTTCTCAACGCCGTGGTCCGATTGGGTCTCCGTCGAGACTGGCCTTCTCGACGCAGAGGATTGGGCCGGTGCGGTACCCGTTGCGGCCGACCGAGACACAGAGGTGGATTCCGCGCACCAGCCCGTCTACTTCCGGAAGCCCTTCGACATCGGGGCAGACGAAATCGCCCAGGCTCGACTCTACATCACTTCGCTTGGCATCTATGAGGCAGAGATTAATGGCAAGAGAGTTGGCGACCATGTCCTTGCCCCCGGCTGGCAGTCCTACAACTACCGTCACGTCTACGATACATACGACGTAACGGAACTGTTAATTGGCGGCGAGGAGAACGCCATCGGCGTCATCGTCGGCGAAGGATGGTGGTCTGGCAGATTGAGCTTCGGAGGCGGCACGCCTAACAATTACGGGGATACCATCGGCCTGCTTAGTCTTTTGCGGGTTACGACGAAGGACGGCGACGAGATCGACATTCCTTCCGATACCACTTGGAAATCTAGTCTTGGCCCTCTTCTCGCGTCAGAGATCTACGACGGTGAGATTTACGACTCGAGGCTTGACACGGCTGTCGAGGGTTTTTCTTCAGCTGGATTTGACGACAGTGATTGGATCGGGACGAAGGAGCTATCCCCAATCGAGGGCTCGTTGGTCGCCCCTGATGGTCCTCCTGTTAGGAGGGTCGAGGAGCGGAGGCCGGAGACAATCTTCCAGTCGCCTACAAACAAGACGCTCATCGACTTTGGCCAGAACCTCGTCGGGTGGATCCGAATTAACAGTGTCGAGGGGCCAGAGGGAACGAACATTACGTTGCAGCATGCCGAGGTCCTAAACGATGATGGGGAGCTGGCTACCGGGCCTCTTCGCGTCGCAAAGGCCCGCGACAGCTTCATCCTTAATGGAGCAGGAGAGCAGACGTATGAGCCCCGCTTCACCTTCCACGGCTTCCGCTACGCACAGATCAACGGCTGGCCAGCCGAGACGCCTCTCACTCCTGAGTCCCTCACCGCGGTCGTTGTTCACTCCGACATGGAACAGACGGGCTATTTCGAGTGCTCGAACCCCCTCCTGAACAAGTTCCATGAAAACGTCCGGTGGTCCATGAAGGGTAACTTCCTGTCAATTCCAACAGACTGTCCCCAGGCATGTCTCCTGTCCCCCAGGCTCTCACGTGCAAGACTGACATGGCAGCTAGAGGGACGAACGGCTTGGCTGGACCGGTGATGCTCTTGCCTTTGGCCCGACTTCGAACTATTTGTACGACACTGCCGGGTTCTGGAGGGGCTGGCACAAGGACGTCTGGTCCGAGATGCAACGCGACGGCGCCATGATCCCTCCTTTCTTCGTCCCAGCAATTCCGCCGAACGGAACATTTGCGGCGTCTGCAGTGTGGGGCGACGTCGTGGTGGCTAACCCGTGGAACCTGTACCAGGCCTTTGGTGACCTTGGCATGCTGGAGGAGCACTTCCCCCAGAGCCAGTCCTGGATCGACATTGGCATCTCGCGCAGGGAAGACGGACTCTGGAACCGGTCGTCGCATCAGTTCGGGGACCACCTCGACCCAAAGGCGCCCCCCGAGTCGCCAACGGACGCCACCACCCACAAGGCGCTAGTGGCGGACGCGTACCTTGTTGAGATGACGGGGGTCCTCGGGAAGATATCCGAGGCGCTCGGCAAGGGGGATGACTCTGAGAAGTATTTGAAGCAGAGGGAGGAGCTGAAAGCCAAGTTCCAAGACGCCTGGGTCAGCGGAGGCAGTGAGTTAGCGAACCGCACGCAAACTGCCTACGCGCTGGCCCTGGACTTCAACCTCTTCGCAGGCGACAAGGAGCACAAAGCGGGTGTCGAGGCACTCCGCGACATCATCGAGAAGAACGACTACCTCGTCGGCACAGGCTTTGCGGGAACCCCGTCTCTAGGCCCTGCCCTCCGCGACAACGGCGCAACGGAGGACTTTTACAAGATGCTCCTGCAGACGCGGGTCCCGTCGTGGCTATACCAAGTTGTGCAGAACGCGACTACTACCTGGGAGAGGTGGGATAGCCTTCTCGAGGACGGGACGATTAACCCCGGGGAGATGACGAGTTTCAACCATTACGCATTTGGCACCGTCGCAGATTGGATACATCAGGTTATCGGGGGCATCGCCGCCGCGGAGCCGGGGTGGAAGCGCGTGAAGGTCACGCCCGTTCCCGGGGGCGGGATCACGAGGGCGGATTCGCGGTTTGTGAGTCCGTATGGGGAGGTGCACGTCAAGTGGTGGTTTGAGGATAGCGAGGAGGAGAACGCAAGTCATCGGAACGGGTTCCATCTGACGGTGCAGATTCCGCCTAATTCCAAGGCCGATGTCACGCTGCCCGGGAGCGAGGAGACGGTTGAGCTGGGGTCCGGATACCATGAGTTCCATGAACCGGGGTACACGTACCCCTAGAGCTCTTGGTTATTGAGTATGGAAGATAGTGCTCCGCACAGTTGCTCCAGACCCCGATGTTGTAGGGATTCTGGCTCCAGGTGGTCATTGGAGGTGCTTTGATTGCTAAGTCACTTGTATGTCCGTGCCCCGTGTTTCGTCCCAGTGTACGCGATCACGCGAGCCCCGAATCCGGCCGAAGGTTCCAGAGACAGGATAGTGTCCCGGCATGGCGGTAGCGGGACACGTGGAAGGCCCCGCTACCCCACAGTAGACGCGGTTAGCCGGTGACCGGACATAAACTCTTCTTGAATCATGACGAGCTCCGGTGCCTTCATTTCCTCCCGGATTGAAATGGACAATCGGTGCGCAGGTGGGCGGCCACCATTCCTCCGGCTGTAAAAAGTATTATGCCTGCGCAGGGCAGGTGAAGGTTGATCTATCGGAAGTTCAGCACTGCCGTTGTTATACAATTGTACAACTATCCTGCATTGTGTCGCAACTACAGTGCTCCAATGTAACCCCGCCCCCTAAGTGCAGATGACTGCCGAGTAATTCTCCGGGCTTGTGTCCTCCTTCCTACGAATAACATCATTCGAGTACGCAAGACAAGGAGTGCTAGTAACCGACATCATTGCCGTTGGAAGCAGGGAAATATGTCCGGCAGTGGTCAAAGTCCGATCTGTGGGGACATATTCACTATGTCCGGCGCCTAGAAGTCAGATGTCCGGTAAGTCAATAGCGTGAGTTATGTCCGAGTGTATTGGGTCAGTTGCGACCCCTTTCAGAGCGAAGTGCGGAGCGCCAGGCTCCAGGGGACGAATCAGGCGGGTCTAAACCCCGTTCCCCATGGGGCGTCGTCTTGGCGAAAATATGGATTCGGCAACCCGAGGCTATTGCCGCGTGTCTACTTAAAGCGATATCGACTCCCTCGTCGATGTCTTTCCTATCCCTAGGGATGGTAGTATCCATGGGATCTCCCAAGACATCTCATTTAGTTCATTTTCCTGAGTTTCCTCTGGTAAGTCGATACGAGTAGACATGTCTGACCGCAAGAGCATGCACACCACCGACGCCAACGACGAGACCTCCAGCCGGGACAAGGCAACCCACCTCGAAGATGGCACCCCCGACCAGCCCGTCGAGATAAGCTACGACAACAAGGGCATTAGCGGCATCATCCGCTCGCCCTATGTCTTCGGCGCCGCGCTTCTCGCCTCCTTCGGCGGCTTCTCCTTCGGCTATGATCAGGGGGTGATATCCCTGATCCTGACAATGCCGCAATTCAGGGGGCGGTTTCCGGAGGTGTCGCCGGAGCATCCGAGTTACGGGTTCAATACGGGGTTCATGACGGGGATGCTGGAGCTCGGGGCGTTTGTGGGGTGTCTGTTCTTCCCGATGTTCGCGGACAAATACTCGAGGAAATGGGGCCTCGCGGTCGCCACGACCATTTTCACCATCGGAGCAATTATACAGACGGCGGCGAACAATTACGGCGCCCTCGTTGCTGGGCGGACAATAGGCGGCATCGGGGTAGGCACTCTCGCCATGGGTGCTCCGCTCTACATCTCCGAGGTTGCGCCCCCTAACCTCCGCGGCTCGCTCCTCGTCCTCGAATTCATCTCCATCGTCGTCGGGGCCATCGTCGCGTACTGGATTACCTACGGCACGCGAGAGATATCTGGAACCTGGTCCTTCCGCCTCCCGTTCCTCCTGCAGATTGTCCCTGCGCTGGTGGTCGGTCTGGGAATCCAGCTGTTCCCCTTCTCGCCGCGGTGGCTTGCGATGAAGCACCGTAGCGAGGACTGTCTTCGGTCGCTGGAGACGCTGAGGCGTCTTCCGAGGACGGACGAGAGGGTGCAGGCGGAGTGGCGTGGGATCCTAAAGGAAGTCGAGGTGCATGAGCTTGTGTTGGACCGCGAGCACGGGCTCAACACCAATTTCGCGGTACTTGAGCTCAAGCAGTGGGGCGACATCTTCAAGCCCAAGTATCTACGGCGCACAGCAGTCGCCCTGGGGATGCCCTTCTTCCAGCAGTTCTCGGGTGAGTACACACTACCCTCTACCATGACGAGGATAGCAAAGCTAACGAGTCGACGCAGGAATCAATGCCTTTGTTTACTACGCTCCCACCTTCTTCGCCGCTCTCGGTCAGGACTACGAGATGTCCCTAATCCTCAGCGGCATGGTCAACATCTGCCAGTTCGTCGCGGGTATCCCTACCTTCCTCTTGCTCGATAAAATGGGCCGTCGCAAGCTCGCGATATTTGGTGGATTTGCCATGGGTGTTCCCCACATCGTCATGGCAGGTATCGTGAGCAAATACGACAACAGATGGGAAGATAACACGGGGATCGGCTGGTTTGGCGTGGCCCTCATTTGTGAGTGCCTTTCTCTCTCCATACCAACATGTCCGGGCCTGTGCTAATTACATTAGACATTTATGTCATGGCATACGCAACATCTTACGGTCCTCTACCGTGGTGTCTACCGGCAGAGGTCTTCCCCAGCTCCGCCCGCGCAAAGGGCGTCGGCGCCGCGACGGCCATGTCATGGCTTGCCAACTTCATTGTCGGCGTCATCGTCCCCGAGATGCAGCTGAAACTCGGGTGGGGAACGTATCTCTTCTTTGGGTGCTTCTGTTTTGCTGCGGCCGTGTTCTCCTTCTTCCTAGTGCCGGAAACAGCGGGGAAGAGTCTGGAGCAGATGGCGGAGGTGTTTGGGGATGGGCTAGGGGATGAGGAGAGGGAGTTGGAGATGCAGGCCGCTGCGGCTGCCGCGGCTGCTGCGAGGACATGAGCAGACAGATAGCTGGCTGACTGATTAGACACGTCGGGGTATACGCCCCATGGGTCCTGAGCCAATGGTGGGAAAGGTGAGGGAAGCCGTGAAGATGCGTGAAAGCGGAGACACGGTAAGAACTATCTGTACAAACATTTCATAGCATGCGAACTGTTTACGTCTATACTCTACTCCAATACAAGGCCTACTAGGTGCCAATTATCAACTGAACACGAAGAAACGTGTTGAAGCCGGATTCTACGTTGTTTTACAGACATAGTACACGTAAGTGTCCGACAGTCTGTGAATAATGGTGATTGCCGCGTAAGCCGTCTGACAGTAAGTTTCTTTCCTGTCAAAGCGGAGTCTGAGCAAGGAGCTGGTAAGGCGAAGACAAATGCCTAGCATGGGTGGTTTCACTAGGTTCCAATTACGGTTGTATATATAGCTGGATCTTTATAGCCAAACGACGTGCTTGATCCCACTCTCCAAGCCCTCATTTAGACCCGCGACAAGAGTCCACACATCGCCCCTGCACCCACTGATACCGTAGACCTCGACGCCGCCGCCCTCCTGTCCGCATACCGCGATGTACTTCCCATCATTGCTAAGACGCATGCCGCGAATTGTATCTAAGTTTGTCCGCGCATGCTTGATATCCTGCACACTTCTTCCATCATCCGAGAGCAAGATAATGGCAACAGTATCACCTGGCGGTAGCTCCGTCGGAACGTCCTTGAGATGAGGCTCCCGCTCGGCAATGTGCCTTTCCCACCTGTTGCTGACGTACAGGACGTCTGGGATCTTGGGGTGGACGCAGATCTCGGAGGAGTCCATCATGAACTGGTGGTGGGATTGGACGCTTGGGGGGATGACGTTGGGCGCGAAGCCGTGGATGGGCTGGATGTTGTCGGCGGGCGAGGTTGAGAGATCGAAGGCGAGCACGATGTGTGACAGCTCTCCAATAACGTACATGATCTTCTCTGTAAACCAAGTTAGAGAGGTGTCGTGGAGAAGGAGTTGGACGAGCTACCATCGGGCGAAAATACGGCGTGCCGAGCGCCCGTCCCGGGGGGGCACTGCAACCAGCCACACTGTTCCAGCCTCATGCCGTCACGACGGAAGATCCACACACGGTCAGCGCCTAGGTCTGGGGCGTAAAGTAACCCCCGCTCGTCTTCGAGAATCTGGTGGAGGTGGCATTGCTGCTGCCGACCCTTGTTCGGGCCGTGCCCGACCGACTTGTAGGGGAACTCTGGCTGAACTTCCGTGCGGGGGGCGTCCGTGAGCAGGAGCCCGGCCTCTTCTGTGATGGAGATGGGATACAGGGCGGCCGAGCCTCCTAGATACTACTAGTCGTAAGAACAAGACCCCAAAGGTTCCATCATGGGATTTACTCACGGTGATGATCGCCAGTGCAGACTCATCGCGTAGAGTAGCAACTGTTCAACGGGAATGAGTAAAGACGCTGGAAAGTACGGCAGTCACTCGTGATCACGTACTATGACCAGGCGCGCCTAGTGTCGACTGCTGGCTCGTCACGTTGCATGTCTTCCGTGCGTGGTTGATTTCGAACGTGTACAGGAGACCCGACTCCTCCCCCTCGGATAGTCCAACCAGGCGATCAACGTCTCCATGGGAGGACGTGGGCTCAACCCAAGACGCGTTCGCAGGCGCCGAGTAATTGGCGACGAGACTTAGCTTCTTTTTATCGACATCGAGGGCGAGTGTTGTGAAGTCGGCACGGTCGCCGGAGATCAGGAGGGTGGGCTTCATAGTGATGGCGCGCGTTGGTTTTGCGGACAACCAAAACAGTGTTACTTCGTGCGTGACGTTTGACGATAACCGCAAATGTATGCTTCTCTCGAGGAATGTGGTTTGATCAGATAACCGGAGTTTGACAGCTAGCTGGTGGACTAGTACCGGAGGTAAGCTTGACCGGCGACGGAGCGGAAGTTCGGAACCGGGATGACCGGGTGTAAGTGGACGTCAACCTACGGCCGGCCTTGGACTTCAGCATGCCATTGCGCCCGATCCCCGCATCGTCCGGACCGAGGAAAGTCTCTCGGGTCCGGCTCACAGCCACATCACCGCCACGATTGGCCAGTTCGAAGCGCCATGTCGGACTTATTCATGCTTGTTGACTAACAACCAACCCCCCACTCACGCCACACGCGCGGGAGGAAGTCGGCCGGGAGGGGAAGATACGTCCGACTGGCGAATCAATCCGCCTCGCCCGCCATGCAGGGCGAATTCCATGGCACGACAAGATCCCACGCGGATCGATTTATTGCCTTGCTGTACCGTACAGGCGGGTGCGGGGTAGCAATGGGGCCCTCATTCGGTCTTGGGGTGGGGGATGCTTTGAAATCATATTTCCGCGTCTCTAGTGCCGTGCTTTTCCGCCTCTTTGTCCGGCGTCTCCTACTTATCCGGCTCGTCCCCACTTACAGCGCATCCATATTTGACCCCTCCGTCTACCCCCCCCCCCCCCGTCACCTTGCTCCGACTACTCTCACCTCCAATACTGCCATCTTTGATACATATTTTACCTACCTCCCGTCCGAATCTGGGACGAAACCACAAAGAAATACAGCTCCTCATACACAATGGCTCCTCCCACTCACCTCACCCTCAACACCGGCGCGAAGATCCCCGCCGTCGGCCTTGGTTGGTATCGCCGATGCGCGCAACGCGATTGCTCAGTCGCTAACACGCGCGTGCAACAGGAACCTGGCAGTCGAAGCCCGGTGAGGTCCGCGACGCCGTGGCCTTTGCGCTCAAGGATGGATACCGCCACATCGACGCGGCGCTGTAAGTCACGAGTGCGCTACTCTGCTCGCCTTACTTGGCTAACTAATTGCAGGATCTACGGTGCGCAATCCAGTTAGACGAGCGGACAAACGATGCCGGACTAACGGTACTCCCAGGAAACGAGAGCGAGGTCGGCCAGGGCATCAAGGACAGTGGGGTGCCCCGCGAGGAGATCTTCCTTACCAGCAAGCTCTGGAACACGCACCACCCCAACGTCAAGGAGGGCCTCGAGATGACTCTCAAGGCGCTAGACGTCGATTACCTTGACCTCTACGTAAGGCTCGTCGGCGAAGAGAACTGGCAAGATCCTGGCTAACCACATGCCAATCAGCTCGTCCACTGGCCCGTCCGCTTGGTCCCGGTAGGCGCAGCCCGTTCTTCACACCCACCTTGAAAACCGCGTCTGACACAATCTGCAGAACGAGTCGCACCAGCTCCTCCCCGTCAACCCTGACGGCACCCGCGCCGTCGACCGCTCCTGGGACCAGTCCGAGACCTGGCGCCAGATGGAGGAGGTCTACAGATCGGGTAAGGTGAAGGCCATTGGTCTCGCCAACTGGTCCATCCCCTACCTCGAGGAGCTCAAGAAGACCTGGACCGTCGTCCCCGCCGTGAACCAGGTTGAGCTGCACCCATTCCTGCCGCAGCACGAGCTCAAGGAGTACTGTGAGAAGCTTGGGATCCTGCTCCAGGCTTACTCGCCCCTCGGCTCCACTGGTATGTTCCCGGGTTTTTGAAGTGAAGATTCCGCACGATTTGCGGAGGTGGGCCTGTGAGAGGCTAATGCGATAATGTTAGGCGCCCCTATCATGTCCGACCCCGACATCCAGAAGATCGCCGAGAAGAACGGCGTCTCCGCCGCCACCATCCTCATCTCCTACCACGTCAACAAGGGCGTTGTCGTGCTGCCCAAGTCCGTCTCCGAGAAGCGCATCTCGTCCAACAAGCAGGTCATCGAGCTGTCCAAGGAGGACCTCGCTGTCCTCGACGGGCTGGCGGCGAATGGGAAGGCGAAGAGGATCAACACCCCTCTGTGGGGCTGGGACCTCGGCTTTGCGGATTGGTACGGGCCTGTTAAGGCGTAGAGAGGGGATTGTATAGGTAAAAGTAAATTTAATGAATGTCAAATGTGTTTCGGGAGGTTGAGTCCGCAGGCTTTTCTTATCTTCTGTGCCACGGTGACCATTGTTGTGTTCGTGCGTGGAAGATGGCGAGTTACGCCGCCCAAATTGTCGACAACTAGCGCGTACGGCCTAATGAAATGGCTGAATCCCTTATTGCGTGACACAGACGTAGTGTCACATGTCGTATTTCTCTTGGCTAGAAGGGGAAATCCCACCGCTGCCGACACGATGCATCATAGGCTGCTGTGGAAAGCTCATGGCGGTCGGAGATTCATCGACGGCTGGTTCACGGGAAAGGGTGCAAGTTACTAGGTTGACAAAACTCGTTGATTAGGGCAGTGGGACTTTCTATCAATGGGAGGTAATCTCCTTCGGTGCCTTACACTAGTCGCTTGGCCCATGTGCCCGGCAAGCGTTACGCTTTGGCCTTTGCAAACACCAGTCAACCGTACAGGCATTCCAACGTAATGTTTAACCAATTCAATTGTCACCCCGTACCACTATGGCCAACAAAGCATCCATCCACATCCACAACCCTTCACGCCTTGTAAGGAGCCGAACCCACTCCCTCCCTCAACGCCTTCAACCGCATAGCAAGCAATTTGGAGTGGTACCTAGTAAAGGGAAGGTACCCCGCGAAGATCCACAAGTTCTTGACTCCGCTCTCCCTATAAACAGTCTTGAACTCGCCCTCCTCGTCAACACCCCAGATAGGCCCGCACTTGTCCGCCACGGCGTCGCCGAGGGTGGAGCGCACCGAGTCAATGGTGTTGGTGAAGCCAGTGGCAAACACGACGAGGTCGAACTCGCGCTCGCGCCCGCCGCTGAGGATCACCTTGTCCTCGGTGAAGCGCTCGATGTAGCCGGGCTCGACCCTGATGTTGCCGTTGATGATGTGCTCGCAGGCGCCGGCGTCGTAGTAGAACCCGCCGTTGCGGGTTTGCCCCAGAGTCGAGTTACCCGTGCCCCTCTGTCCGCGCCACGTCCGGAGACCACGGGCGTGGAGGCCATCGAGCATGGTCCTGTCAAGGTCCTCCAGCACCTTGGCGTTGCGCCGGGCGAGTTCCTCGCCTGGACCCGTGGGGGTGGCGAAGAACAGCCGGTCCTGCTCCTCCATGTCCGGCCTATTGAGGTTCTCGTCTGGCGCGTAGTTCCCAATTGCGCGCGGGACGGAGTGCTCAAGCGACATGATGTACGTCGGGGACCGCTGAAGGAGCGTGACGTCGATTCCGCGGCGTGCACAGTCGTAGGCGGTGTCGAAGCCTGAGGACGACGTGCCGACGACGCAGACCTTCTTGCCGACAAAGTCGCGGGAGCTGTCGTGCGTGGTCGAGTGGCGGACCACACCCTTGAAGTCGGCCATGCCGGGGACGTCGGGGAGGTAGGGGTTCCCGCAGAGAGACGTCGCCATAACGAGCTGCTTAGGGCGCAGCGTCCTCGTCTCCTTGCCCTCCTTGTCAATGACAACCGTCCAGTTACCCTCACCATTCTGCTCGGCCTTGACGACCGAGGACTGCGTCCAGATGTTGAGCTCGAGCGCCGAAGCGTACCACTCCATGTAGAGACCCTGCTTCTGGGCGGGGGTGTAGGTCGGCCAGTGCTTCGGGTAGGGGAAGTAGGGCAGATCATCGGCCCAGTGAGGAAAATGAAGGGAGAGATACTCGTAGCGCTTCTTCCAGACGTCGCCAATCTCGGCGCCGCGCTCGATAATGAGGCTGGGGAGGCCGAGGGCCTTGCACCGGGCTGCTAGCGCCAGACCGCTGATGAAGTGTTAGGACGGTAGGCAGGGATAAGGGGACGGTTGTTTTTGAAACTCACTTTTGGCCACCACCAATGATCAGGATCTCGGGGTCCGCGGAATCAATGTCCATGGCCCTTTGCTTCTCCCAGCTGACGGGGCCAGTCATGTGCCCGTCGGCGGGAGACACCTCGGGAAACTGCCTCAGCTTTTCGGCGACTGTGTGCATCGTGTACAGCTTCCATCCATCCCTCGTAAGAACAGCGTTGATGACAGCCGAGGCATTGACCGCCTCGGTGTCGAAGGAGATGACGAACTGCAGCTGCGCGTAGTCGGCGTAAGGGCGGTCGATCTTTGGTGCGGGGTTGAGGAAGCTGAAGTTGGTAGCCTTGGTGGTAGGGAGGAGGTCGCTCGCGGCCTTTAGGATTGCGGGCTTGAAGTTGAAGGTGCGGTAGTCCCAGGTGAAAGTGAGCTTGTCGCGCCAGACACCTGTGTCTCGAAGATCAGCGAGCTGCCCCAGACGGTGAAGTGAGGTCGTGTAAGCATAGGAAAGACCACTAACCATTATTGAGGAACATGTCGGCAAAGCCCTGCGCGTCACCCTTCCCCATAACTTTGGAGAGCGAGGCGACGATTCCCGCCGCCTCCTTGTGCGCATCGCAGTCGGCGGGGATCTGAACCCCAAGGACGTCGGTGGTGGGAAGCGCATGGTTGTATTTGAAATCATACATGAAATCGTCCGCGACAGGCGGCGGCTCCTGCGCCTGCGTTTTCATGTCATCATCACCGACCCTGGCCTTGACGGCGCTGGGTTCGACGCTGTCGTGATCGACTGTATCGTTGCCGTTGATGTAAGGTGCCATGGTTGCTGTGATGTCTACCAATGTGAAGATGTTGGGTCGAAACGACGGTGAGCGGCGCAGCCGCGCATATATTCGTCCAACACATCTTCGCCCGACAGATCTCCCTACCTCTCTACCTATCTGCCCCTCCAGGACTCCTAACGTCCGATGTGCTTCGAGCGCCGCCACACTGGAGCTCGGACCGGAGATAATATAGGTTGGGGTAACCATGTACCACGCGACACCATGTGCGGGGCGTCGGCGATCTTGACCCACACCGGACATACCTTCCAGTCGGATCAGACTGTCATTGGAGAAGCCGAGGTTATCCCCACAAGTCAAGCGAGTTCATTGGCACTAGTCTGCAGACACCCCCACCGACACGACTGCTCCGATCCCCGCATAAAGCCGATCTTGCCGCAACTCTTTTGTCCGATCCCCCAAACATCTCATCTCCGGTCCGCCACCCTCTCACCCAAGTCACATCCGCAGATCACAGAGACCCGACAGGCACCGGGCGAAGCGACCCATCGGACGAATATGCGACGCCTCCACAGCGAGGATGCAGAGCACGAGCACGAGTCCGGCGACGGGCCCAGGCCCCGGAAGCAGAGGAAACAGCGGCCTTGCTACAGCTGCGCAGGTTCGTCGAGCCACCTAAGCGAGGCAGGGGGGAGAAACTGAGATAGGGGCTCAGAGCTAATGTCGGATCATCATCTAGAATGTAGGAGATTGAAGATGAAGTGTAATCGGCAAGGTAGGCACCGTTGTGCCCTATAGTAGACTGTCCGGCGGCTAGAATGAGGTATCGCAGTGCCATGCTCGAACTGTATTCGAAGACACAGGGTTGAATTTTGTATTCCCGCTGGAGGTTTGGAGACCACTCGGTTCGTCCTTGTTTGTGATGTCGTTCAGCAGGCAACTCTTGGCTAAAAGCGATGTGACAGTGGGAACTCCGGTGAACGGTCTGTCGACCGGGGCCGCCACACCGAACAAGTCCAGGTCGAACCACAGAGCATTTCGCCCCCACCACTTTCTCTAGATCATGAGTCTATGTACCAAAATCGTCATGATCGCCAAAGTCAGCATGAAGCCCAACCTTTTCCTCAGCAAGCACATCAAGGGATGCATAACGGGCATCGGAATGGGCCGGCACCTCACTTCGAAAGTTCCCAACCAACCAACCCACCACAGGAGTCAACTGACAGCTACAATCATGCGTCCCTGCTGGGCCACGCCGTTAACCATAACGATGTCAACCCGCTTACCCTCCTTGCCGATGCCCTCGAGCCGTATGCCGTGCGCGGCCCCTCCCCGAGAACCTCTGCCTCGGCGCCTCCGACGGACAGACTGGCGGAGCCATTATATTCCGCTCCTAGTGGTGTCAGTGGCTCTAGCAACCCTACCCGGCAACCGGTCGACGACGGCCAACAGAGCGGGTCGTATGGAACCTTGATGCTGAGTACGAGGGGTCGATCCAAGTATCTGGGACCAACTGCAGGGAGCGAATGGTTGAAAGAGGTAACTTATGCTCCCGTTCTTCATTCATTTACGGTATCCTAATCATGGCTAGTCTGAAATGCAAGATGCACCAGACAGTCCATCCATGACCCGTGCCCCTTCTCCAGAGCTACCCCATGACTCGGTCCCCCCTCAATCCAGCCACTCAACTTTACACACTGCTCCCATCGGCTTCCCCTTCAATGTGTCACCGGCGCGCATAAGTACCCGCGATTTGCTCTCGTGCCTGCCACCGAGGGAAGAGGCTTGGACGCTGGCGGAATCGTACTATCGATATTGCGCTTGGCAGTAAGTGTTACGACAGGAGATGATCTTGAGCAGTTACTCACAAGACCAGTCACGATGTCGCTCCGAAGGCGTGGTTTGAGAAGACATTCGACCGGGTCTATAAGCGAGCGGAGGGTGGTTCCTCCCAGCCCCCTGTGAACCCGCAGGAAATTGCGCTCGTGTTCATCATCATGGCTCAAGGCACGCTGTTCAACATCGAAATGCCCAATTTCGACTCGTCCGCCGAAGACTGGTTACACCTGTCCGAGCGAGCTCTGGTCAAGGGGGAATTCCTGTCGAATAACATGGTCGCAGGACTACAGACTCTGGTAGGTTGACAGCGGATGGGCCGGTTCTGGATAGTTGCTAATGGCTTAGCACTTGATGGCGCATCTACACTTGTGCGTAACCTCACCCCATGGGTCTGGTCATTACTGACGATAAGTAGGCAGTTGGACAAAGGTCGGCGTGGCGATAATGCCTGGCCACTATGGGGCCTTGTTATGCGTCTAGTTCAAGCGGTAAGCGCCGCTCATGTGGTCAAAATGCAGGCTGGAGCTAAAACTGTACTCAGATGGGGATGCACCGAGACGGCGACCGCTGGAATCTACCACGCGATGTCGCCGAGGAAAGGCGTAAGGTGTTCTGGGAATGCAATGCCGCCGACACCTTCCAGGCCCATTGTTTCTCCCGGCCGTATGTCTCCTGTCCATTCAAACTGGCATCCGTGATAGGGCTAATGGTAGACAGGTCCGCTATTAACCCCGAACATTGCGATACCGCTTTTCCTTCCGAGCCGCTGAAACCCAACGGCGAAAAGAGCTACTCGATAGTCCGGTTCGAGTTATCACAACTGTCATCGGAGTGGGTACCAACGCGTGATTTGCTCTGATTATATGACACGGCTAATTGGGCTCCAGGATTCTGAATATGGCGATGAAGGTGCGAAAAGCGCCGTACTCGGATGTCGTAGACCTCGACCGTAGACTGTATCTCACCTCCAAATGGCTATCCGTGTCAGGCCACAGCTAACAAGTTCTTAGCTGCGAGTTTGAGCAGAACATACCCTTCTCCCTCCGCTGTCGGGCAGCGCTGCTAGCAACGCCGTCCCGTTATCCCCAGCTTGAAGCCGCAATCGAAGCCTCGCCGGAGCCATCACGGAGGGCACTGGCCATTTCCTTCCAAGTCCGTCAAGCTATGCCACCCCCTTTATCCCGAAGGTGGAGGTCGCTGACATCAAGTAGCAAACCAACCTTGCGCTAAATGTCTCTGAAACGATCATCAACCTCCATCGGCCGTATTACGCAAAAGCTCTTTACGAAGTAGATCGCGCGGAGTCCATTTATAAGCCTTCATTCTACACCGTTATCGAGCGTTGCGGTGTAAGAGATATCCTCTGACCACAGATAACAAGCCGCGGTCTAACGCCCCGCAGATTATCATTAGCATGGTCACGGACATCCACGCTCGCTTCCCCGCTGTCAGCACGAGGCAGTGGAACCTCTGGGTAAGATACTCTCATCTTCCCCTTAATTCACGAAAAGCTCACGTGCGTCATAGCACCACGTATTCAACTCGGCCTTGTGCTTAGGTACATTGGTCCTCCGCGACCCAAGCAACGTCCTAGCCGGCTTTGTCCTCGCACAACTTGACGCAGCCATAACCGCCTTCACGTCACTCCTCCAACACGGCGGCCACACACCACGTTACAAGAGCAACCTCCGCTGGCTAGTCAACCTACGCGCAAGGGCACAGTCCAAGATTACCGAGGCGTCACAAATGGACGGCTCTCATAGGGACACCAACCCAGAGCAGCGGGGCAGCGGCGGCGAAGGAGACGGACACGGGGAACACGACGAGGATGTAGAGTTACTTGGATGGCGGACAAGACTTATTGAGCGGGCGGGGCAGGGAAGCCGGAAGACGAGTAGGACGATTCACCCTATTGAGACGCCCACTGAGTCCCCTGCTACGGATATCACACACCCGCCTGTTGGCGGGAGCTACATGGCGGGCCAATTGGGAGCCCCAGACATGGCGATTCTCAGCGAGCCGTTGCCCGCGGTGCCCCTAGATCCGACAAACGACATGGTTAAGTGAACCACCGCGCCACTCCGTACTTATAACTAACAAAAATGCAGTTGCGCGACTTTTGGGATCCGATGCTTCTGCAAGATGTGTTTGGGGCTACACAGGACCTACCAAACGTGAGTAAAACATCCACGACCTTTCCACCTTTGTCTTGTTCTTTTGCCACTTCATGACGAATTCTTGGCAACTAATGGACCGGCCAGGCCTCTGCACTCAATAGGGGATCATGGTGGGATGAGAGCCCGGAAGCCACTCATCCCCGACCTTGATCGGGGTTCGAGACTCGATGTGGGGAATATAGCAGAATAAGTAAAGAGACGTTTCCGAGCTGTAAAAGGTCTATGAACACAAAACCGTTGAATAACCGATTCCGAACATCATTCATCCCAGCCCAACAACCTTTCGTTCAAGCGACAGTCGTCTTGGGCGCTTCCATGATGGGAAGGCCCTCGTCATCAAAGTATACGGGCACCCCGTTCCGGAACGAGTACTGCAGCGCCGTCGCAATCTTGGCCGCCTCATACGCATCGTCCGGCGTGCACGTAAGCTCCTTCCCGTCCAGCACCGCCTCCGCAAACTCCGCAAGGTCGTTAATGAACGACCTATCGTAGAGCACAAACGCATCCGGCGTCGTCTCCGTCCTCACACCATGCTGATCGCGCACCTCAACCCTGTTAATGGTCGAGTTCCCGTTGACGACAGTGTGCGCCTTTGTGCCGTTTACACGGGTGCAGCTCTCGAAGCCGTTGGTGAGGGTGCGGCCGAGGTGCGAGGTTAGGACCTTGCCGTTGGCGAACTCGACCATTGCCCAGCCGTTATCGCAGTCGCCGTACTTCGCGAGGTCACCGTAGACGGCCTGTTGGCCCATTGCGATGACGCGGTTCACTTGCTTCTTGGGGTTTGTCAGGCCGGACTTGACGTCGAGATAGTAGCGGCCAATATCGATCTGTGTTGTGTTTTTCTCTTGTTAGCGGGTTCTGAATAGAAATATTACGAGGAGATGTCTTACGTCGTGGACGCCCATGTCGACGAAGATGCCGCCGGACTGCGCGGAGAAGGAGACGAAGAATCCTAGGCAGATGTTAGCGAGGTTGCACCAAGTCTAGTAGAAGAGCGCGGAGAACGCTCACCAGTAGGGTCCTGCTGGTCCATGCAGGTTGTCTGGACAGCGTGGATCTCTCCCAAGGCGCCGCTCTCGACCATCTTCTTCGCCGCGCGGTAGGAGTCGTCGTCTGGACACGGATTAGCGACGCTCCAAACAAGTATCTCCTATGGATATCGCTCCACTCACATCGCCGGCAGAAGGGGACCAGGAACTTGAGGTGGGGCTTGGACTTCGCCCTCGTGAGGACTTCTTCTGTGGTGATGACGTCCACCGAGATTGGCTTCTCGCACATGACGTGCTATATCGCTATCAGCTCCAAGTCTCCGAACAACCGCCAGTCATAGATCGCCCGGAAGACGTACGAGGTCGTTGTCCAGAGCCATGCAAATCAGAGGCGCATGCGTAGCCGTCGCCGTCGAAATCAGCACAGCCTCCGCACCGCTGTTCTTCATGCAGTCCTCCGGGTCCGCGAAGTACTTGACAGTTGGCGGCAGGTTGGCCGCCGCCCACTCATCGCTGCCAGGCTTGGTGTCGCAAGCCGCGACGAGCTCGATGCGGGGCTGCTGGAAGGCGAGAATGCGGGAACGGATGGCGCCTAGGCGGCCGAGGCCGATGAGGGCGATCTTGAGGCGGCGTTGGGTGACCATCTTTTGTGGTTGTGTGACTCGAGTGAGATGGTGTTGAGTGTAGGGCTATAGGACCAGGTGTAGAGAGCTCGGTTGGCTTCTCACCTCGTGGTTTTCTAGAGGACAATGGACAGGGCAGGTCGGAGCCCCGTGTCGATGGGTGCATTTCCCCGGTCCGATACCCCGCCGAGCGTAGATAGCTCCTAGAGCTTTAAGAAAACCGGATCCCCCGCATTGGAGGAGCCTTCCCCGCCGGGCCGGAGCTTCTCTGCTCCCCAAGGACGCTGCCGGAGGTCCAGCCCTACTCCAACTTCTTCACCAGCGGACATTTACGACGTCCGGCCCGAAAATACCAGCACATATCCGATCCGACTCCACACCCGGTCCGGGCCCCCTCTGGTTCGTCCGACCGGCTTAAATATGTCCGATCCACCATACCGCCCCACCCCCATCTGTGTGTGAGTGCGTGCAAGCAAACGGTGGCACCAGGGCAGTCCGGACGTCACTGCTGTATGTAAGCATGGCTGCGGATAGGTGTTAGTGCCGTGGTGCTTGTCGCCTATTCTTCTGCTCCTGCCTTCTCACTGTTACACTTTGACACTACTGCGATCTAGATGCTGATCTCGTCATGACGATCGATCCCCTCAGCCCAAAGACGATTTTCGTCGTCTGCGGCCCTGCGGCCTCTGGGAAGACTACGGTTGGGACATACCTCTCTGAGGAACTCGGCATTCCGTACATCGAGGGAGATGATGTACGCCCCTTCCGTTGAATTCGCCCGTTCAAGATTTTTTTGTTAACATGCGCAGTATCACACTACGGCTAACAAGGCCAAAATGGGGAGTGGGGTGCCACTTACCGACGGCGACAGATGGGACTGGCTGATCACTCTCCGCAACGCGGCCACGATGCAGTTACGGGGAGCTAATGCCGTCGTCATCACATGCTCGTCACTTCGGCGGCGATACCGCGACGTCTTTAGAGTAGTGTCTTACGATTACCCGAGCGTACAGTTATGCTTCATCTACCTCAAGGTTGGGATAGAGCATCTGCAGGCACGGATCAAGTCGCGGGTGGGCCATTACATGAAGGAAGGCATGGTGCGGAGTCAATTGGAGTGTCTTGAAGAGCCGGGAGAGGATGAGTTTGATGTTGTCAGGGTTGATGTGCAAGGGGACCGGGCGGCTGTTTGTGAGGATGCCCTAGCGAGGGTGCGAGAAAGGCTAGACGAGCATGAACCAGGGGCGATGAGATGCGGACAGACGATACACCCTGTCTAGCAAGGAATGTCATGAGTGCTCGGCCAACTTTTGTGGTCAGCTTGTCATGACGTTTTTTGAAAGGAGAAAATGTGACACAAGCTTGTAATGCTAGGACAGCTCCCCATCCCTTTCGCATAGCCCTGGACTAGAGGGTTGGGGGGGGGGGGGGGGGAACTAATACAACGGAAATAAGGATTGCATCATTCGGTGGTTCCTTTTTCGCTTCTTTTCCGTGCTTTCAACCGTGGTTAGCCTGCACATATGGTTCCGCGGCATGGTGCCTCGAGGAAACTGAATCGATGATCGCGCCAGGAGCTGTGTTGTTGCGGTGGGCTACGTCACCAACTCTCGATGGTCTACCACAGAAATCCTGGGTGGGACGGACTTCTCTGTGGTTGGGTCCCAGATGAGCGGCGGCCGATCCCGTCGCCATGATCGATAACTGAAGTGGACAATTACCCTGGTTTCACGAGGGAAGGTGTCCGGGCGGGCGTCCTCCGAAGCGAGTCGGCCAGAGTCTGGCCAGTATGTAGGGCGCGCATGGCCTTTCTGGCCCATTCAGGGAGCGCAGCGCATCCAACTTTTGGTCAAGGCAGGGGTGTGCTAAGCACGTCCTAAGGACATGGAGACAAATGGCCGACGCACTAGATCCGTGACATGAAACTCAGGCCTGACCAACGCGAGCCGGCGAAACCCGCCCCACGCTGTCTCCGCCCGAGCGCGAGCTCAATCGCGCTTGTGGGGAGCACGTTTGTTGCCCAGTAGCGGTGAAGGGCGACAGCCGCCACGGGGTCCTCTTGGCGCCGACACAGCAAGCGCCCCCCCCCCCCCCCCTCTTCATCTGCGCAGCTCCTCTCGTGCTGGCCCGCATCATGCTGTGGGCCCAATGTGGTAGGGCCAGTGGGTCCACGGGTATGTCTTTGCCCGGAGGCTCTCGTATACCTCCCCAGGGGTGATATTTATTAGCGTGGCCCCCCAGTCCCACCCCCTGGCAATCCCTATCATTTGCGTACCAAAGGTACCTATCGCCGTAATCAGCGTGTGGTGGTACTTGGCAGGAATGATCGCGCGTTGAAGAAGCAACTAACAATGTCCGGAAGGAGGATTTACGGAACCGCCGGCGGGATAAAGTGGGCCTCTCATGACGCTAACTGTTCTTGGACCGCCAAGTCACCCCGGAGGTCTCCGGTATCGCCCAAACCGCCTCTATGCGCAGTTTGCTCATCCTGGGTTGTGGCCCTCGGAGTGACTGTCAGACTTGCCCTGGTTTCTGGGCTAGACCTATGTGTACGTGCTCCTACTTGCACAGCCCCGCCCTTTCCCGTCTTCAGCTGATTGTTCTGTCTCGAATCATGAATTGTATCGTAACGCTCGTATATGGTTCCTGACGCTGAATGGGCCGGTCTATGGAAGGCTACCGGGCCCACTTTGAAAGAACAATAAGAAAAAAAAAGCATCGCTTCGTAAATGCCGGCCTTCACGGGGGTATCAAAACACTTCACACAGAGTTGGAGTTATCCGCGCAGGACCACGCGGCCGAACCACCGGACTCCTTGTAGGTATCGATAATACCCACAACAGAGCCGTACGTGCCAGCGATGGTCATGAACGTGCCAGCCACAATCACAAACACGCTCCAAGCACACATCAGGGCCCACTTCAGCGTCGGGGACTTGCGGCCCTCGGTCCAGTTGTCGTACAGCCACATGCATCCGTAGGGCTGGAACGCTAGCAGCGTACCTAGCAGGGACCCGATAAGAGAGACAAGGCCGTCAAAGACGGGGATCGCGCTGGCGATGACGTAGGCGATCACCGTGACGCTGAAGGTGCAGCCGAGCCAGGTGGCCCAGTGGGTCACGGAGTTGGAGGTGAGGTGCTTCGAGCCGCGCATGAGGCGGATGAAGATTGCCTTCGAGGGGAGCTAGGCGAGGGTGAGCAAGGCAGGTGGTTATTGAGGGGAGATGAGGGGATGGGGGCTTACGTGAAGGACGAGCATGGTGGTTACCCACAGGCCGGGGAGCGCCATGCCGTACGACACCTTCTTCATGGTGGGACCGGCGGAGCCGAGGGCCGGGGACGCGACGTAGGAGCCGCAGAAGTAGTAGACGACGACGCCGATGGCGATGTAGGTCACGGTGACGCCCGTCTGGCAGACCATCAGCGAGCGGGTATACAGCCTCGGGTCGCGCATCTCGGAGACGATGTTGAAGAATGCGGGGGTGCCGGCGTAGGCGAAGATGAGCGAGGAGACTGCCCTGACGCCCTCGGCGAAGGTCGGGTTGCCGACGAGCTTGTAGTCCGAGACCCACTCGCCAGCCTGGGGCGCGTCGGCCGGGCGGCCCTGAACGCCGACGGCGATGGTCATGGTGAAGACTTGGCAGTGTAAGTAAGGAGTCGCGAACTGGGGTCAGGGTGGGGGCGCGTACGGGCTGTGAGGATGCAGATGAGGCCGATCCAGGCGAGCCAGCTAAGGCGGCCGAGCGTGCGGATGCTGGCGAAGCTGCCGCCCACGACGGCGGCGACGGCGACGAAGATGGCAGTGCAGGCGCCATGGGTTGAGAGGGCATTTAGGCCGATTGAGATGCTGAGCATGCCGGAGCCGGCGACGAAGAACCAGTCTAGGTGGCACCAGTATTAGCGTCGTGTTTACAAAGTCTATCGCGGTAGACGCGATTGGGGCGGCTTACAGAGAACAAAGGCGCAGGAGAAGAAGTATCTTCCCGCGCGGCCAAACAGCAGCTGGCCGACGTCCTCGATGCCGTAGACTTGACGGTGGCGGAGCTTGAAGACACCAATCATGTAGTCGGACCAAGTCGTGATGCCGGCGACGGTGCAGAGGCAGATGACGCCTGGTATCAGACCCAGCGCGTCGAATGTGGCGGGGACGGAGAGGACACCGAGTCCGATCATGGTCTTCATCATCAGCGCGACGGTACCGAGCCAGCCAACCTGCCAGCTAATGTTAGCCACTGCAAAGGATGTAGGCCTGTGTGGGTCTTGGGGGCGGCGGGTGCGTACATTGCGGTAGTTGGGGCCGCCCTCTGAGATCTCGCCGAAGACGGCATCCTGGTCTGAGCTTATGCTCTCGGCCTCCTCGAATGAGGGGAGGCTGCTATCGGTGCGCTCGCACTTATCGCCCTTGACTCCTGGGTGGGAGGCGTCTCCACGCTCGCACTTGTCTTCGGTGTAGGTAGCCATGGTTACATGTGGTGCAGATGACATGCCGATTGCTGCGAATGGAGTGGGATCTCTGGGTACGGTCTAAGACTGACAGGGGGGGAGGCTGGAAAATGTATGGAGAGGAGCCTTATTGGGATCTTCCGAGGGAAGCGGATATGGGAGAAGAAGAGTCTGGAGAAGAACCCGGTGAGGAGTCTGGGGAAGTAGCAAATCGGTGAGAGGTGGACAGGGTGGCCGTGGGGTCTTATAAGCTGGAGAACAAGGTGAAGGCGAGGTGAAGTCGGGAGAGAAGACGCCCAGATCTTATGGACGACGGAAACCTTCCCGACGCCCGGGAAAGGTGCCGAGAGAATCTACCGAGGCTACGAGACTGAGCCTCAGCGGGTCCCCCCTCTACGTAGTCTCAAGCACGAGGGACCCTACCAGAAGTGACGCCAAGGGTTGCCTCCGGCCAGGGGAGCCTTGGCTCTTGGGGCAATCTCCAGAGATTAGCATGCTGGTTCTCTGTGGAGGTGGAGAAGGATGGAGAAGCGGACAAGGGACCGAGTGGGCTTCCGCGGCGCCTGTCGTCATAGGTATGCTTATCATTTCCTGCTTCCCGCTAGCGTTGCCAAAGCAGGGTTTGATTTCTCGGCGGTACCCACTATTGCCCCGACTTCCTCCACACGTTCGATTGGAGGGCTTGCGCCTCTGCGGGGGCCCCCGTGGGGCGGGTTTCACGAGCAGGTGTTGGTCTGGCATGAGGCCACTTTCACGAAGGAGCCTGTTATCAGTGGGATAGATAGCGTCACACGGATGCTCGGAACGGCACCGAGCACTAGTACTCGAGAGAAGGGATGATTTATCGAAGGCTCCGCTGGGCAGACGGTGAGGAATGAGGATGTGGCTGAGTGATCTGCATCCATGTTCTAGAATGTAGTCTGCGGATACCGTACGCCACAGATTTGAATTTGAACGGATATCCCCGCAAATCCTTGGCCCCGAAATACCGCATTGCGTCCATTCTAGGCAGGTACCTCCTCGGACGACGGATACCCCGCCACCCGTATTACATGCTTGCCTCCCGAGTCAGAATCCCCTCAACACACCGACATACGCCCGTAGTCGATCTCACGACGCCGGTGCCAAGTGCCACTTATCTCCAACCCGGAACCCCTCGGGGAAGGGATCAGTCGGGTGCACAAGCACCTGCTTCAAGCTCGTCAACCAAGCGGTGCCCTTGACCGACGGGTAGACGGCGTCATACTGCCCCACCTTCGTCGTCCCGTGGACTCGGCCAACGAACTCGGTCCCAATGACACTACGGTGATGGAACGCCTGCCCCTGCGCGAGCTGGCCCCTGGCGTGCAGGACCGCGAGCCGCGCGCAGGTGCCTGTGCCGCAGGGGCTTCGGTCGAGGCGGCCGGGGGAGACGACGACGGTGTTGGTGGCGGTCTTGGCGTCGGCCACGTCCGAAAGGGGCTCTGTGAATTCAAGGATGGTGACGCCCCGGATCCCCGGGTTTTCGGGGTGGACGGGGTCCGTTTGTTCCTGTACGGCCTTCTTGATGCGCTCGCCGACTTCGACTAGTTTTGCCCCCGCTTCGCTCTGGATCTCTAGCCCCACAGAGGCGGCGTCGACTAGGACGTAGATCATGCCGCCGTAGGCAATGTCCACCTTGACGCTGCCGATCCCAGGGACTTTGACCTCGATATCAAGACCAAACACGAAAGACGGGACATTGAAAAACTGGACAGACTTGCACTTTCCCCCTTCACACTCCGCTTCGACCGTGACCAGTCCGGCCGGCGTATCCAGCTTAACCGTCGTGCTAGGCTCCTTCATCCGAATCATTCCCGTCTCGAGGAGCGCAGTCGTGGTGGCTACGGTATTAGCCCCTGACATTGGCGGGTATTCCTCGTGTTCCATGATTATAAATCCCGCGTCGGCCTCTGGGTTGCAGGGCGGGAGGACGAGGTTCATGCACATGGCGGAGCTGCCACGAGGCTCGTTGAGGAGCAGCTGCCGGATGTGGTCTTCCTTCTCCCAAAAGTGCCGCATTTTCTCGTACATGGTCTTGGCGGGAGCGTTGAGGACGCCGCCAGTTATGACGTCGCAGACTTCGCCGCCGCAGTGGACGCCGACGACGTTTATTATGCGGGTGGAGGTCATGGTTATGGCTGTATAAATGTGCCTCTTTTAAAGAGAAGTTTGGATTAAAAAAGAGTACTGTATATGTAAGATAGCGAAAGGATTTCTTTTCTGTTGTGGAGGCATAGGGAGCTTTGGTCTAGTTTCTCTCTGGTAGAACTGCCGTCCCTCCTCAGTCCTCTTTAAAGGGCCCCGGGGCAGCTGCCCCGCACTTCCCCCTCCGCACTTCGGCCCCCGGACAGTAGCTCCCGGTCCTACCCCGCATCTGGAACCCGCCATCAACTTTTCGGAACAGCACCCGGCCGGGTTGGCCTTCCCTCTTGAGTAATATCAACTCTCGACACCTTGCCCTTGGAAGTCACCGGACTTGGATCAACTGGATGCAAGCCACTCTCTGAGGCTTCTTCCCATCCAAAGCATCCCAGGGCGAAAGGCACCGTGACGACCAAGGAAATTCGCTTTGTCACGACGACAATGGCGAGCGCCGTCTACCTCAGCGAGGCCGTGATGCGCGACATCCTCCTCAACCTCACCAAGGACGAAATCGCGGCCATCCAAACCGAGCTTGAGAAGTCGTTGTCGGACGTCACACTTGGCGACGAAGGCGCATACCAACCCGAAGCGAGCCACGTCAACCGCCCAAACGGGCAGCGAACGCTCTTTAGGCCTTTCACCTCGCCTACCAGCGTCGGCACCAAGTTCGTCGTTGAGCCTGCCCCCGGTCCGTCGGGGGAGAGGAAGCCCATCCACGGGATTGTAGCCGTCTGTGACCAGGATGGACTTCCGACGGGTATTCTGGGTGCGGAGGAGCTGACGGGCTTCCGGACAGCGCTGTCTGCCATGGTGCCATACACGTGGAGGCGCCGGACGACAAGGGTCGTGGTCTTTGGGGCGGGGATGCAGGCGTTGTGGCATATCCGACTCGTGCTGGCGCTCCGGGGATCCGAGGTCGAGAGCATCACTGTTGTGAATCGCTCTGTCGGGCGGGCACAGGCACTTTTGGAGAGGATCCGGGCGGAGAACAAGGAGAGGTGGGCCTCGAAGTGTGAATTCCACTGCCTGGATCCCATCAGCCCCGGTTATGATAGCGAGCTCAAGACGTCACTGTCTAGTGCCGACGTCATCTTCTGCACAGTCGCTTCAACGAAGCCCCTCTTCGAGGCCCGTCTTGTCACACAAGCGAGGACGGACGAAAACGGGCCGTTCTTATCCGCCGTCGGCTCTTGGCAGTCCACCATGATGGAACTGGACCCAGCGATACTGCAGCACGCAGCCGGCTTGAGGCGCGACGGGAAGCTTGGCGCAGTAGTTGCAGACGACCGTGACTCTTCGCTGAAGAACTCGGGCGAGGTTGTCCAGAGCGGGATTGGGGCCGAGGATATTGTCGAGGTGGCGGAGGCTCTGGAGGTCCGGAAGGGATCAGGACCGGATCGGCAGCAGCTGGGAAGGGCGCTTGAGGAGGGGTTCCTTGTTTACAAGAGTATTGGGGTGAGCGTCACGGATCTCTCTGTGGCCAATGCGGTCCTTGTGGTGGCGAAGAGGAAGGGGCTGGGTGTGCCGCTACGATGAAGGGGCTGCGTTTAGTCGGGATACCTCGGGTTGGAGTACCGAAAGGCAGGCGTACTGAGGAGAATAGATTGAATCGCCCCTTAATTTCCTAGTCCGCGCAGTGGATGTGCATCGCCCCTCCGGTTTCTAGTCCGTGCAGTGGGTGGAGACCAGCCAACTACTCTTCATCACGACATAGCTGTTAAGGCATATTTGGGATCGTGTGTACTATTAGCAAGTAGATCATTGTACGGTACCCCGTCCAACATTCCAGTCTTCCCTCGCCTTTAACTATGCGCGTAGGTGACCCTGTTTCAGGGATAATCCTTGGTCCACCTCTTACACACGTTGATCGATCATATGCTAGGTACTATAATACACTGATTCCAGACTGGTAGACAAATCTCTTTCAGCTCTAGAGCTTTCCTACATTACAAGTATTTGCCGCACTACGATCCATACAAGCGGTATCCCTGGCGAGGTGTACTTACCGATGCATTTTCTTAGTGATTAGCTTGGCAAAATGTTGTCGTTGTTTCTCCCCCCAGTCTTTCCTAACCGACGTGAAGTAATAATCGCCCTATACTCATCATATAAGCGACATACCGCATGATTGAACCTTCTGCATTGGGAAGGCTACGCGTCGCCTCGACCTTCCTAGGTTTCCCCATGCCGCATAATCAATCTTCCGTTATCGGCTGCTTATCGACCGATCATCCCGCAGGGTTGCATGCTACCGGAAGAGAACCCGGTCGGAAGTCGCAGCGAGAGCATCGGGAGGGCTCCCGATCGCGCCAATCGGGAGGGGCCCTGGTTCCCCGCAAAATAGAGGGTGATGTCCGGAGAAATCATGGGGGTGGTGGGGGGATACGACGTAACCGTGCGGGGTCAACGGCCGGGAACGCATCCTTGCAATTGTGCTTAACGTAATGAAATGGTAGATATCGATATTGTGGCGCTATCTCGTGATACTGTTGAAGCCCAACTTGGTCCGTATTACCCGACTCGGGCATCTCTGGCTGGGGCCGATCTACAGAGGCGCGGCGCATTGCGGGAAGAGAGCCGGTGCTACGGAAGTGCCGGCAGACTCGTACCCAGTATCAGTCCCTACACGGCCGATATAGCCTAGTCGGGCGTATTCACGGTCTATCGGGAGCAGAATTGGGGAGTGGCGACCAAGGAGGTGCGTCAATGCCAGGTGTGCTGCTATCTCCGCTTATCATGATGGCGGATGTCACGCCACAGTGCACATAGTCTGGAGTCCGGCTATGAGCAAGGGATGTGTTAGCGCCGCAGCCCGTGACGAGCCGCCGGGTGCTTAGACGAGAGGTGCGGCACGACTCCCTAAGGAAGGGAAGCATTCCCTCCTGTAGTTTCTAAACATCCCGCGCATAACAGCCCTGATCGAAATAACAATGGGTGAACAGACGGGAATCTCGCCTTAAATGTGTACGCGAAAGCAATGCGAAATTTCTCAGTAAGGCGATTTAAGTACATGCCAGACCTACGAGAGTTGCGGCAAATGGAAGACACGTTTCTCATCCTACCCAGCTTATACCGTAGATTCTGGGTGATCTCAAAATAAAGGCTCTTTAAGATATGACAAGAAAGATAGTGTACGATGCTGCTATCTAAGTTTGCTATCATTTATAGCTCACAGACAGCATGGTGAAAAAAGGATGTAACCCGAGTTTAAACGGTGGTCTCACTCTAGACGGGCTCAGGAGGACTGGCCTAGAGCAATCTGCCATGCGCCTCACACGTTCCCGCTACAAGTTGATGCAGTACCGAAAATACGAGGTGGGCTCTTTTCAGCTGGGGGTGGTGGTGGTCCGTGAGGGACGCGCAGTGGCGGCGGATATATGCGGATCTTCTGGCCACGCCCGTACCTCCAGCTCGCTTCGCACGGCATACCTCTACCACACGAGCCTCCGTCCCGGGGTCAGCACTATTGGTAAGCTAGCACAAGATATTACGGCATATTGTTTGGAATGCGCAGAGGAAGCCCGTCGTCAGCATCAGTTGACCGATCACTCTCGTCACCCCACGTACCAGGCATACGTGTAGATGCGAGGCGTGTCGGACGGCAGAAGGTGGGCACCCGTCGGGATGCGAGCCGACCCTTCATTGAGGGGTAAGCTCTCCCTTTAGTGCGGAGGGGCTCGTCACATGGACTGTTTCCGACTATTGCTACCAGTCTAGTATACGACACCGGCTCGCACAAGGGATATATGGTATCGTGGGTATAAGAGACTGTCCTCACTACAGGGAGAGTTGGTTGCTCCCCATCCTTAGACTCTCCTTGTCAACAACACTTTTGATAAACTGATTGCTTGTTGTATGAGGCAGCTCTCGTCATCATGAGCACCGTCTTCCAGGCGGTCATGCCGCAATTCGGCAGGGCCCTGCCACGCCACACCACCGCCGCACTATCCCTGAGCCTCCCCGCGGTCAAGCAGCAACGGGCAAGCAGCGGCATCACCTACCAAGTCGCTACCCCTCGCAAGCCCGAGCCGCCATCCCCCCTCGCGGTAATGCCCACCTCTACCCTTCTCCGCTCCCTCCTCGTCGCCACCATCTCTGCAAAGCCGTACCTCCTCGGCCCCTCCCTCGCGTTCCTGACATGGCTCACTCGCTCCGAGGGTGGCCTCTTCTGGAACGTCGAGCGCAACCCCTTACTCCGTGTTCCCCTGAAGAACACCTTCTACAAACAATTCTGTGGTGGTGAGAACATGGGCGAAACTAGGGAGCATCTACGGCGGATGAAGGCGCTGGGATACAGGGGCACGATGCTGCAGAATGCGAAGGAGACGGTATTCGACCATAACACTAGGACTACACACGCCCTAGGGATAGACGGTGCTGAGAAGGTGGATCCAAGCCAGTGCAAGAGCATCAAGGCGTGGGGGGAGGCGACTCTGGACACTGCGGCAGTCCTCGGGGACGGCGATATTCTCGCATTCAAGTGCGTATCCCCTGCCTGACTACTATCAACCCAAGCTAACCAAACCCGACAGGTTAACGGGCGGAGGCCCTCTGGTGACGGCGGCGTTGGAGGCCGGCGAACTGCCCCCCAAGCCGCTGATGGACATTATGCACGAGGTGTGCAGGTCGTGCAAGGAGAAGAATGTGCGCATCCTCATCGACGCCGAGTCCCAGCATTACCAGAGCGGCATCTTCGCGGTGGGAATGGAGCTTGCGCGGCAGTATAACCGCGACGGATACGCGACTGTCTACAACACGTACCAGGCGTACTTGAAGAGCACCCCAGACACCATCTCCAAGCATCTAGAGGAGGCGGCCGAGGGGGGGTTCAGCCTAGGTCTCAAGCTCGTGCGGGGCGCGTATATGGCGACCGACGAGCGGGGACTGATCCACGACACGAAGGAAGACACGGACAACGCGTACAACAACATCAGCCAGGCGGTCATCAAGCGCCAATTCGGAAAGTTCGGCACAGAGAGCGTCCCCTTCCCTCAGGTGGACCTCTTCCTTGCAAGCCACAACAGCGCCAGCCTCCTTGCCGCCCAGAAGACGCACCAGTCCCGCACGGCGCACGGCCTCCCGACGGTGCGACTCGACTTTGGGCAGCTGCAGGGGATGTCTGACACGCTTAGCCTGGGGCTCATCCAGGGGAAGAGCGAGGGGGCCGGGGTTGCGCCGAACGTGTACAAGTGCTCTACGTGGGGGACGATGAGGGAGTGTCTTGCGTATCTGATGAGGAGGGCGGCGGAGAATAAGGATGCCGTGACAAGGACGACGGACGAGTATGCGGCGCTGAAGAGGGAGGTGTGGAGGCGATTGGGGTTTAGTTCGTAGCATGTTGTTTGTGTGTGGTGTGGGTTACGGGGCTAGGGATGGCGGTGTTAGGGGAACATGGCATGATTGATGAATTAGCACTAGTGGCAAAGCAAGAATTTTGTGCCTCAAAACGTTCGTTCTTTAGTTTTACATGTGTGACTCTGATCTGCACCCGCATCTTGGCCGCCGTTCAGGGGTCCGTTGCTCAGAGAGACATTCCCATTTACGTATATGCTAGAGCGCACGTCGGGCATGACGCAATGCAACCTCGCCGGTGTTACACCGCTGGACATCCGGTGGTAATGGGGGGTAGTGGAGGGGGAGTCCAGCTTGTTCCTTCAGGGGTAGAAAAAAACAAAAAAAGCAACCACACACTTGACGACATGACATACAATCATGAGCCTGGGTAGTACAACGCCCCAGTATGTTAGTGCGGATATATATGTTTCCTCTGATTCCGAAGGATGTGCTTTATAGTCTATCCCATCCCCCTCTGACATAAGATCATGTTCCCCGTCTCGAGTGAGTTGTTTCAACTTGCGCCGATCGAGTCGCGTAGTCTCTCCCGCAAATCCTTATTCACCACTATGCCAACACCAAAGGCCGGTACAATCCTAGCGCATCGCCCCACCGTTATGGACGGTATGTAACCCCGTACGCGAGAAAGTCTCTGCAATGGCGATGCGCCATCCCTTCGGCTATAGTAATCTAACCCGACAACGTGGGCTGGCGTGGCACCAATCTGAGATATGACCGGAACCGTCAACTGCGCTATTATCGCCCTCGACGCGGCGTCGGGTACGAGGCGATGCGGAATGATATCCGACACTAGGCTCGGGAGGGTGAACGAGCCGAAGACGGTGATGGCGTCCCTGACGAGGAAGGCCGCGGTCGGCGCCCGCGTTGACGCCTTGGCCAGCTGCGTCTTTGCCGCGCAAGCGACCTGGGACGCCGCCTTTGCCCCAGCGGGGTCCCCGAAGAACTGAGAGTATCGCACGTCCTTCCAGAGGCCTAGCGGTACGTTGACGGCAAAGGTGGATGCGAAGACAATGGAGCCGACCACCTTTTCGCTTGCGAATTCCGAGCTTATGCTTTCGGAGGCGTTGTTGACGATGTATGTCGTTCCGTATAACGCGGCGATGATTCTTAGGGGGGGAGAGGAGAAGAAGCGGATCGGGTGTCGTAGTGCGGAAAGAGTGTGTTTCTTGAGTCCGTGTAAGAGTGTCTGGCGTGTTGCCGCTTGTTCGACGATTGACCTGCACGATATGGTAAGCATTGAGATCTAGTATAGAAGTACTCGTGGTGTAGACTTGCGCCCTACCTACCTATCCATTATCGCTATGGCTGGCGATATCAGCAGTGCGGAAACGCCGCTGGCTACAGCATCGGCCGCGAGGCGCCTGGCGAGGGTGGCGCCGCTGTACGACTGCTCCATTTCCATCGTTGTTTTTCCCCTCGTCATGAAAGCAGTCGATATGTCTTGGTACTGAAATGAGCCGTATGGGTCCGGTGAGGGCTGTTGTAATATTGCCAATGGCGATCAACGACAAAAATGGACGCCGATGCCGGCATTCGGCCTCCGTTGGGCGGCGATCCGACCAGTCTGTACCTAACAATGCCGCTGTTCCAATCGCACCGTGAGTCGTCATCCAGCTGCGGGTGGTCATGAGGCCAACGCGCCACCCTCCCAAGCTGCACGGTCGGATGGGCTCCCGGCGCTAATACCCCGCGCCGGGTCCGCCGCCGGCACTAGATCGGCGGATGCGGGGTACCGTATGCAACACCGGGTCACAACCCGTGAGTCCCGAGGACAGTCGGACAGGGATTCCCCGCACGCGACGTGACTTAGCTTGCACCACCCGAACAGCTAGCGAGGGCCGTACAAGTGGCTATATCACTGGACCTTTCGTCCAGTGCTTCAGCTTTACTTTGTCAACTCATCCCATCCTCTCAAACCTAAGCGTCCCCCCTGAACACGAATCCTCCCCTATACTTCCTTGCCTCACGCACATACCGTTATCAGATTATAATGTACCTAGCAAGGAACCACGTCCGGAGCCCTCGTGTCTCCAGGGCACTCCTTGGCGCGTCGGCGAGGACATACGCCACGGTCCCCTTCCGTCTCCCTGCCGAGAGGAATGAGCCTAACGTGAGTAGCCCCCCTCGAGAAGACTCGCCATACTTCCTTGCCTTCATGTGAGCCTAAAAACTAACGTTTCCATCAGCCCACCTATGAGAAGGGCTCCAAGGAGCGGGCGGCCGTCGAGAAGGCCATCCGCAAGCTCCGCTCCGAGCTCCCCGTCCGCAGCGACATGTACTACAACGGCAAGGTCCAGACCGTAGCCAAGTCAGACGACCAGATCATGCCCTCAGAGCACAAGACAGTCTTCACAAACTACCCCCTCGCGACGCGGGAGCAGGTCTCCACCGCCATCGAGTCCTCGCTGGCGGCCAAGAAGGGGTGGGAGGAGATGCCCTTCGTCGACAAGGCGGCCATCTTCCAGAAGGCGGCGGACCTCGCGACCACGAAGTACCGATATGAGCTTATCGCGGCGACGATGCTGGGACAGGGTAAGAACGTTTGGCAGGCGGAGATTGACGCCGCGGCGGAGCTAGCGGACTTCTTCAGGCTTAACTGCCATTATGCCGCTGAGCTTCTTGCGAAGCAGCCTACGCGCGGTAGCGACGGCGTGTGGACGTGAGTGACACCACAGCCCCCCACCCCCCCTATTTCCGCCCACCTCGGAGAAGTATCAGCGCTAATTCCGGGTTTCCAGTCGTGTGGACCACCGTCCTCTGGAGGGCTTCGTCTACGCCATCTCCCCCTTCAACTTCGCCGCCATCGGCGGCAACCTCATCTCCGGTCCCGCCCTGATGGGCAACGTCGTCATATGGAAGCCCTCGCAGTACAACGTCTACGCAAGCGCCCTCATTTACAAGATCCTGCTCGAGTCGGGCCTCCCCGCCGACGTCATCCAGTTCGTCCCCGGCGACGCGGAGCTCGTCACTGATGTCGTGATGAAGCACCGCGACTTCGCGGGGCTGAACTTTGTGGGGTCGTCGGATGTGTTTAGGTCCTTGTACGCCAGGGTCGGCGAGGGGATTGGGAAGAAGACCTATAGGGAGTTCCCCAGGGTGGTGGGCGAAACGAGCGGCAAGAACTTCCACCTGCTTCACAACACCGCCGACGTCCCCAGCGCTGTGAACCACACCATCCGCGGGGCGTTCGAGTACCAGGGCCAGAAGTGCTCCGCCACCTCCCGCGCCTACGTCCCCGCGTCGCGAGCCGACGAATTCATCTCGCTCCTCAAGGAGGGCATCGCGAAGATTACGATGGGCAGCCCTGACGGCGACATGGGCGCCTTCATGGGTCCCGTCATCCACCGCCGCTCCTTTGACAAGATCAAGTCCATCATTGACGAGTCGAACAAGGACTCCTCGGTGAAGCTCCTCGCGGGTGGGACTTATGATGACTCGGTGGGCTTCTATGTGAAGCCGACGGCGTACCAGGTTGAATCGCGGGACCACCGCCTGTTCAACGACGAGATCTTTGGGCCGGTGCTTGCTATCCACGTGTACGAGGACGCCGAGTGGAACGACGTCCTGAAGAGTGTGGACCAGAACGGTGGTGGGCTTGCGCTTACGGGTGCCGTGTTCGCTTCTGACCGCAAGATCATTCGCCAGGCGGAGGATACCCTTCGGTACTCGGCCGGCAACTTCTACATCAGTAAGTCTTTGCTCCACTCCTCCTTTCGAAAATGTGGAAGTTCAGGCAGCTAACGGGTGTGAAATAGACGCCAAGACTACAGCGGCTCTGATCGGGCAGCAGTCCTTCGGCGGTGCCCGCAGCAGCGGGACAAACGACAAGGCGGGCAGCGTCGATGCTGTGCGGAGGTTCACTAGCCCCAGGACGATTAAGGAGGAGTTCGCGCCTCTGAATCACTACACGTACCCTAGCAACCACTAGGGGTGCAGCGTAATGGGATTAATGGGTAGATTATGCATGTAGGTATCCGGGCACGGGAGCGGGTTCAAGAGGGTAACGATACCTGCCGAGTAACTGAACATGGTATTTAAAATGGTTAAAAATAGAGTCACTGCTTTCTCCTGCTTCTCGGGCCATCTTTCTGTACAATCACATGTCTGGTAGTTTTGGAACGCGTGACCGTCCTAAGACGATCTTGTCTCCGCATTACGATGAATCCTAGCTGCTGTGGAGGATTCGTTGAAAGGACAAAGAAGACGTAGGATAAACTGGGAAGGCACTAGCCACACAGATACCCCAGTTGTAGCAATTGACAGTTAATTTTCCAAGATGCTAACCGTATCTCACCTTGAGAGAACGTCTAAGGCACTGTTTTTTTTTCTTCATTTTTTTTTATTTTTTTTTATTATTTTTATTCACCTTTTTTTTTTTTTTTTTTTTTCATCACTACATATTGTACAGTATACGAAGTCCAGTCTCAAAATTCAACTATTTGCCCTAGCGACGACTGGTGATGTGGACCCAGTTACCTAGTTCAGCAGTGGAGGAAGGGTGCCACACGGCAATTGATAGTATACTAGCCGCCGTTTTTTTTTTTTTTTTTTTTTTTTTTTCCCAAATTTTACGAGGTATTACCAGAAACAAAGATATCCGTGGTGAGGGACCGATGAGGGGTAAGTGGGCTAACATGTCGCAAGTGGCACCATCTCCCATCGGATGCGCTCCCGCCCTCGTATTACCCCGCCGGAAGCTCTCCCGTAGCGCGCAACCCTCGCATGTCGTCCACCGCGGGCCGCGCCCGGAACAGCAACTATCGGCCCCCGAAGGCGGACAATGACCCCACGGGGTTCGGGCGTGACTAGACCGCGTGAGGGCAAGTGCAGCGGCTGTCAATGATTCACGTAATTTTCTGATAATATATTCTGCGGGGTGCAGATCTTGTTTAAGTCTCCAAGTTTCTCCAAGTTTGAGAAGGTGCTCGTTTCCGTCCATCCCGACAGCCATTGAATCCATATCCTAGTTCCTCGACACGAGCTCCGGAAACACCAGCTGCCATTACGACATTTACCACACGAGCCCCTTCGTCTGGCCATCTTAGCATCATAGCTGTACCAGTGCTGTCACCATGGCTGTCTCTAAATCTGACCCCATTGTCATTGTTGGAGCGGGCGTCTTCGGGCTGTCCACAGCCCTCCGCCTGTCTGAAGCCGGGTACACCGACATTACTGTCTTGGAGAAGGACTCGTCTGTGCCCTCCCAGTTCTCGGCTGCAAACGACCTGAACAAGATCATCCGGGTCGAGTACGAGAATCCATTCTACACTGAGCTATCATTGGTGTGTACCAGCGCGCAGCACCTCGGCTGCCAGTCTCTGGGAGGAGATGGAATGTCCTAACTTTGGCATAGGAAGCCATCCGCGGTTGGCAAACCCCCATCTTCGCCCCTTACTTCCACCAAACCGGCTTCCTCCACTGCGTCTCGGGCACGGCCCCCGACAAGGCCATAGGGACGCTCAACAGGTTTCGTGCCTCGGCTGAGAACCACCCCCAGGTCGCAAAGTACCTGGCGCCCCTCGACGGGCCGGAGGATATTCGGCAGCACTGCTGGCAGTACAACGACGGGCCTCTGACGGGGTGGCGGGGGTACCTGAATCGTCTGGATGGGTACGCTCACTCTGCCGATGCGCTTGTGGGCGTTTTCAACGCGGCGCGGGAGCGCGGGGTCAAGTTCTGCCTAGGAGACGGGGGTGCTGTCTCTCGGATTGTATACACGAAGGGGGCTGATGGGAAGCGCAAGGCTACCGGCGTGAGGACCAGGACGGGCGTCGTGGAGGCTAAGCTCGTCATCGTCGCCGCCGGCGCGGCCGCCGCCCGTCTCGTCCCAGAATGCGGACAGCAAGTCGTCGCCAAGGCGTGGTCGGTCGCGCACGTCGAGCTCACCCCCGACGAGGTGTCGGCCCTCCGTGGCATCCCAGTTACCTACGCGCGGGACCTCGGCTTCTTCTTCGAGCCGGACCCGGAGACACGGCTGCTCAAGCTGTGTCCCATGGGTGGCGGGTACGTCAACACGGATACTAAGACGGGTGTGTCGCTCGCGCCCGAGAGGCCTGCAGACAGCAACTTTATGCCGTTGCGTGACCAGCAGCAGGTTCGGAAGTTGTTGGCGCATACACTTCCGGCGCTCAAGGACAGGCCTCTTGTCAGGCAGTACCTGTGCTGGTTTGCGGATACTAGCGACTCGGACTTTATCGTGGATTATGTGCCTGGGACGAGCGACTCGGTGCTGCTGATGTCTGGCGACTCGGGGCACGGCCTCAAGTTTTTCCCGACGGTGGGGAATTGGGTGAGGGATATGCTGTCTTCGCCTGGCGGGAAGCAGCCGGTGGCGAACTTTAGGTGGAAGAACCCGAGTAAGAAGGAGGGCTGGGGAGGCGATGTTAGTTGGCGACTGGGTGAGACGGTGGAGTTTAGGGATCTGGAGAACCCCAAGGGCGCGAGGCTGTGAATCCAGACGTGGCGCATGGTAGAACATGCATATCTACTTGCGATATAGGTTCAATTGTCTTTGGGAACTTCACGATGCATTTTTGGTCCATTTTCAGCGTCATTGAATAACACACATGTCTTCCAATCAGTCTGCGTGACAAGATTGACCCCGCGGATGACCCTATCTTTAGAGCCGGCCTGGAAACGGTCACGATCTCGGCTCGTGCGCCTGGTACTCGAGTAGTAACTAACAACACTTTGCCGGAATGTTCGGAGGCAGTTCTACCACACCTCCACACAACGGGAGATTCCGACGGCGTGGCCGAGAAACCCCGAGAATTTAGATAAGAAATTCCCTCGTCGACTGATTGCTATCACCATATACAACGATAGCTCGCCCCCATGGTTGCATGTAACGCGCCATTCCTCCCGGCGTACTATGCCCTAACAAGCCTAGGCGACCTCGCTATCAACTACCCCAGGTTACCCCGCATTTGCAGTGGGGTCGGACACGGGCGCCTTGGTATAAGGCCCCCGTGCTCTCCGGCACTTCCTCACATTCCATCCTTCCACAAAACTCTCCGACGCCGATCTCTGGCGCTCCCCTACTCCGCCAATCAGAGACATCTTCGCGAACCGTGACGATGGAGCCCGCGTCGCCTAACGCCCGGGAGCGCGTGTCCAAGCGGTCCTCGAACGCGTACGCCCCCTCCTCTCCGGACGCCCTGTGCACTGCCTTGCGATGCGGAGGCTTACTTTGTCCAGATGTTCGCGATGCCGTCGGCAGAAGATAAAATGCTCGGGGATCCAGCCGTGCGGTAGCTGCGTAAAGAGGCAGCTCCCGTGCGAGTTTGACTACCGGGACCAACGGATAGTTGTGTCGCGAGGGTAGGATCCTGTCCGTTTCCTTTGGGTTGATCGTTATCCTCACAGCCGTCGGCATGGGGACTGACCATGGCTTCTACGTCGTTCTCGTACAGCTATATCATGGATCTTGAAAAGTCCATCGCGGAGGCGGAGCAGCGCGGTCTTGCTCTCATACACGCCCGCGCGTCGGGATCGAGCGACTCCGGCGCTTTGCAGCACGGCAAGGATTCCGCATCACAAGGTGCCGGCCGTCCTGGCCACGCAAGAGCGGCGAGCGATGCCGACTCCAACCATGGCCAAGGGAGCCAGCCCCGGGCAAGGGGGGCGTCCCAGGAGTTTGCATACCCGACACCTGCACTGGGAGGTCCCGAGTGCCGGGGATCGCCGCGACAGGAGCAGCGTGATGACTCTGACCGGGAGTCGTCGGCGATCGATAACCCGCTGGCCCTTCGACATCCAGAGTTCACAACGTCGGCCGAGGGGACGTCGTGTGGGTAGCCCCGCATACTAGTCTCCAGCCGTCCACTGACGAACCACACATAGATTACCTGGGGACGTCCTCCAACTGGTCATTTACCCGCCGCGTCCTATCTCTCACTCACGAACACGTCTACCACACACCCCTCCCTCCACAGTCTCTCCTCTTCGACGGCGCAGTCTACAACATTGACTGGTCCAGCTCCGATCCCGGAACCCACAATGCGTGCAAGGCGATGCTACCTACCTTGGACCACGCCATGTACCTGATCAGCACCGTAAAGTTCGCCTGCGGCAAGCTGTTCCACCTGTTTGACGACGAGGAATTCACAGAGTCCTGCCGCGAGTTCTACGCGGACCCGAGACCTGACACTTCGAAGACGAATCTCTGGTATACACACTTTTATCTTGTCATGGCGCTCGGGCAGGCTTTGCAGTCGCGGCAACGGCAGGAGAAGCTGCCGTATGGGTATGAACTGTTTTATTCTACGTTCCAGAACCTGCCGAGCATGGGTGTCCTGATGACGAAGCCCATCGTGGGGATTGAGATACTCTGCTGCGCGGCGTTGTATCTACATTGCATCGACCACAGGCATTACGCCTACACCGTCGTACGGAGCCCCTAGTTCCCGCTTCCATATCTCCTTACTAGATGAGACAGCACATCTGGATGTCGACCACTACTGACAGATTCTAAGATCGGGGACGCCATGAGGATAGCGCTGTTCCAAGGCCTGCACATCAAAATGCCAACCCTCCAACTAGGTGACCGCCACGTTGAACGGTGCCGTCGCGCGTGGTGGACCCTCTACGTCCTCGACCACGAGATGACGCTGCTAATGGGCCTCCCCATGGCCATCCGCGAGAGCGACGTCACGTGCCCCCTTCCGCACTTCTCAGGCTCCAGAGAGAAGGTGGCGACGATGGATATGCAGGTGAAGCTGTACCGGATCCTCGCCAACGCCAACGAGAGTATGGCGCCCTTGGTACCCTGGCATGCCAACGTGTGACATACTTGCTAACTCCTCGTCATCGTCAAGAGTTGTACGGTAATAGTGCCCATAGCGATCGGTTAAGTCGCGATTATACCACCCGCGCCAAGGAGACGCTCGAGGAGATCGCCGAGCTCTCGGATGAGCTAAGGACGTCGTTCCCGCTGTACCAGGGGGAAGTCATGAGCGGAGTCTCGAGGATTGCATCCCACTTGCACCTAATGTACCACCGGGTGGGTAGAATTGCCCCGAGCGTTCGAGCCCGGGCGTCCTGGATCCGCCGGCTCAGACTAACGCGGGAACCCGTAGTGTATAATAATCGTCACACGACCGTTGCTGCTGGCGCTTTTGAAGCACCGGTTCTCGTCGTTTGACACTTACCTCCACTCGCTGAACTCGATGCGGACGGCGCGGAGCCTGATACACATGTGTATCGACTCGTCTCAAAAGATGGTCAGCATCTTGGACTGCCTTTTGAATCAGGGTCTAATCAGTGCGTCAATCACCCTCGCTTTTTCGAGATACCTGTCAGTTATAACGGACATTTACTTACATACTGACTGTCCCATAGGCCCCTTTCTCCATTACGACATGGAAGCCGTATTCGTTGCCTCAACTCCCCTCATCCTCGGCCCCGTGATTGACCCGCAGCTTCCAAACGGAAACCACACCTGGATGCGCAGGGCCTACGCCATATTCGACGACATGATCACAAGCGGGAACCGCGTCGCCGCCTTCCGCAAGGCGGAGCTGCAACACCTAGACGAGGTGGCGCGGCTCGTCACTTCGGGCGACGGGTGTAGGACGCCGAGGGGGGAGTCGGATGCCCATAGCGGGACTACGATGCTGGATTCCGTGGCGGAGGTGGGTTCCGAGGCCGGGTTGGAGCTTGGGGAGGATGTGCTGCTCGAGGAGTGCTGGTTGGATGGGCTTACGAAGGAGAGCATCCTGGGGGTCGCGGAGTCGATTACCGATGACGATATTGCGTGGATGTACGACACTGTCGTGGCCCAAGATACATAGCGGTATCACTTTCTGTCGGTGAATGGACGAGGGGAAAAGAAGACGGGCGGCGGTCGGTGTCTGTGAGAGGCAGCACAATGTAAAGTCCACGTCCCATAGAAGGGAAGTCGTCGAGTTAATGCGGGACTATAACTTGTTTGAGAACGTGAGGCTGGTCTGTAGGTTTCTCCACGAGAGGCCTTTATTTTTTTATTTTTTTATTTTTTTCACAAGAATTGCTTCCATCGTTTTCCTTCCTCGTGAAGAATAAGGCGCGTTGATAATGAGCTCAAGAATGAGCCGCCCTATCGTGTGCTCCACAGTCACTAGCCTTGGCTTGAGTCCCCTCTATACTTCCTTGACCGCTCTCATCCTCTTGTCGTCATTAGATATTGCATGTCCAAGTGAAACCAGAGAGAGGGACCAGTTGATCATATGGAAAACACGGCACATGCCCTTTGCCTCGTCCCACTTGGCTTGTCTCGTTCATCAGCGGTTATTATAATCGATGTCGTGTTTCTAGAGGGACCATTGTGAAGAGGATCTGGAATACCGCACATCGTCTCTGGAGACACGGCGACCAGGACGTCTACTCAGAAGGTTCGAACTGAGCAGCATCTTTGGATCAAGGACATATTATTCAATATCGAGGTCAGGAACGCTAGTTCTGGAACCAGCTTGACGGGCATTAAGCTTCTGTTCGTAGCCAGCCGAGGATTTGACAGCCTATGATCTATAGATTCGTCGAACGAAATGGAATCTGTGTCATTGCTATATACACAAAAGGGCTTTAGGACCCGAGGCGGATATTCTCCTTAATCTGCATATGACGCCAAATGCAAGGGAGGTGCGCAGAGTGCAGAACGCCACCAAAGGGCTTGCTTCCCGACGAGAAGGGCTCACCGTGAGCCATTATCAGCTACTTCGTTCCTCCGTGCCTCGACGTGGCGCACTAGATCGATGAGGAATGTCGAGTTCACGTTCGCCTGGTTGATGCTCGAACGCCCACATGGCCCTGAGTCGCCAGGCCTGAAGACGATGCCCCCCCCCCCTCTACTCAGCGCTGTCGAGGCCCCAGCCGTGCCAGAGCCGGTCGACGCCGGAGTCGTTGGGGGTGGTCAGGGTCAGATCGGTGCCGCTGCCATGGAGCTTCTGGATCGCGTAAAAGTCGTCTTCTTGGCCCGCGGTGATCTTGCCGCCGATCGCCGGCCAGTAGGTCGAGCCGATGCTGTGATGGCGCATATAGTCGGTCACGGCGCGAATGTACCGGATGAAGTTCTCCTCGCTGTCGGCGTCGTTGTAGTCGAAGCCGGTGTCCATGGGCGCGCCGAACTCGGTCGTGACGGTGCGCGAGGCGCAGTCGCCCACGCCATCTGAAAAGGTCTGGATCCAGGCGTCGTAGTCTTTCTCTTCGTACATGAAGGCGTATATGTGGTAGGACAGCAGAGTCCCGTCGAAGCGGCTGTCGTTGCAGATGGGGGTGAGGTCCTGGGAGTAGCCGGTGCCGCCCACAAGAATACGCTGCTTTGGGATCGATAAGTACCTGTCGACCCAATCTGCGGCAATGTCGGTCCACTCCGCGGCGTTGTAGCCGTGCGGTTCGTTCATGGGCTCAAAGTAGACCAGGCTTTCATCGCCGTACTGATCGATGACGGCGTCCCACATGGTGTTCCAGGCGTTCAAGTCGTTGATACGGCCTTCCGAAGCCACGCCATCTTCCCAGTAAGCCAGGATCACCTTTAGCCCGCCATCGGTCGCGGAATCGATAACGCCTGAGTAGGAATCCCACCAGGAAGAGTCGAGGGTATGCGTGTTGACTGGTAGTCGGATGGTGTTTATGCCGAGGTTGTCCTGGAAGCCGGTGTAGACGGCGTCGGCCTTGGCACGGACGGTGTCATAGTCGTCGGATTCGTCCAGACCATGGAGCACGAGGATATCTTCTACGAAGTTATCTCCGAGGACTGCCCAGTTGACGCCCCGGAAATCGGTGGTATCAGCTGTGGCTAGCGGTGAGCCTGTCAATACCGCCAGCGCGCCGATCAGGAGACGGCGGAGGGAGCGGGCAGGGGACACCGCGAGTTGGTTGGGAAGGACAGTCGGCATGATCTTGACCAGTCTTGGGGGGTGTGTGGCAGTTGGCGGATCGGAGAGAACGCATGTAAATATATTGACACTACGTCTAGTAGACCGAGATTGTTCGAATCCCTATCCCTCGACTTATATACCACAGATCAACCCTCAAATGCGGGGGTTCCGCATCGGGTTTTCGGGCATACCTCCACCCGATCCTACTCCCGGGCCGGTATAGATAGCCCGATGGATAGGCCGAACTCCACACGGGGAAGGGGGAAAGGGCCTGTCGCAAAGAGCCCATGTGTTGGGATTGGTCCGGGTGACAGAAAAAGACTCGCGCCAAGGTGAGACTGGCGTGGATAGGCGTCGGGCAGCCGGAACTTCATTCTCATGCCAAATGTTGGCCGACTTTCCCAAACCGAGTACTACAAATCTGCTCTGCTCTCCGAATCTATCCCAGATCTGTTCACTCCTAGGTTCATCCTCGAGTCCCTTATCCTCCAGGGGCTTAGGGCATCGGGCCCGAAAACTCCGAAACAATGCGACCCTTCAGCTGCCCATTTTACAAGCCTTATCCAGTCCAGCACGTAGATTGCGTGATGCGACAAACGTTGACGGGCACAAACTACTTGAAACAGCACCTCTCGCGCTACCATCTACCACCTATCCATTGCCCTACTTGCAAGGTATTCCAGAATATGTCAGCAAGGGACGCCCACATACAGGAGAATACCTGTGCATGTCGTGAATTCAAGCTCGTGGGAATAAATCCGGCACAGGAGAAAGCGTTGAACATACACGCCGCGGAATGTTGGACAAGAAGAGAGGTGGTAGGCAATATGGGATATTCTATCTCGGGTCGACTATATTCGCAAAATCGGCGCCACCGTCATCTTCGGCAACCAACTCGGTGAACTCATACGGACCGAGACCACGGGCCCCTGCTCTGGTTGGGCGTCCGTCTGTATGGGCCGGGACCTCATGTGCACCTCGATAAGGACGCTGAAGACGATCCACGCAACCATGGGGACATGCCTTGGCCCGGGTGAGCTAACGTCTGGCATGTTTTGGTCCTCGCGCCTCCCCCTACTTTCCGGATGCCCATGCCTTTCGATCCACCCGGGTGGCGTGCCGTCCCACGTCGAGCCCGTTCAACTCCTCCTCCCAAAGAAGAAGATTGGGAAGCTCCAGCTCGACGTCACTGCGAGCTGCGTCAAAGTCACACTAGCCGACCTCCTGAATCTTGGTGCCGTGGTGTTCGGTCACGAGCCGTACCACAAGACGCAGCGCGCATTGAAGCACGAGAGGTCAAGTGCGAAAGCCCGGTTCGCACCCAGCCCAGCAGCAGCTCCGGTGTGACTGAGATGGTTACGAGCTCATTGGATGTCACTGGCTTGGAGTATTCGACGGACCTTACCTCTCCGCCAGTGCCGTCCGTTGGGTCGAGAGACAAGAGTTTAGATGACGTGGGGGCGCCGGAGTAAGGTGATGTGGCCACTCGAAACGATACGCCAGGATGGATGGGAGCAGACTGGTTTAAAGGACTATGTTTCCGGAGGTGACCAGTATTTAGAAATGAGAGAGGCTACGATGGCCAGACGACAAATGTCCGAGGTAAAGCTTGGAAATATAGGGTGACACTACTCACTACTAGTAGTCAACCCTAGATTGGATATCAAGAACGTTAAACAGCCAACATGGCATTAACATGTTTGACAAGTGAGAGGGTGTAGTAGTGTAGGGTGTCCGGGATACCTGTCTAGAGCTTCACGAATGGGAGGATGACATGATATCTGGATTGTAGGGGTCATTCCCGAGTGAAACATTGAACTTGTCACCCGCTCTCTATGTAGGGCTTGGGGGTCATTATTCCATTTCCTTTCAATCAATCTCCGGGAATCCCCTCAAAGGTTTTCCTAGCGCGATGCTCCGAGTGGAGCGACCAGCGGCGCGAGGTTCTGGCCCTTTTCCGCCCATGGGCCGTTTATTCCCATTCTGTTACATTTGATGGTGAATGTGTCGAGTTCTCGCAATGACGTGAACAGATGTGCAGGTGTAGGCGGGCTGTGGGGGCTGGACGGAAAGCGTGTCCAGCTTAAGCGACAAGTGGACATTATAATCCCTTTTATCCATGAATAATATCACAGTTCATCTCCATGTCGATATCGTACGTCTCGTGGAAACTCGCCCACAGCATCTGGTCCGCACATCCCGGTCTCAACATCGTCATCGGGACACTCCGGCATTACCTCCTCCCACTGCTTTCTCGTGCGCCGCAGCCACAGCTTAGGAAGAGGCCAATCGCTAAAGTGGACTAGGTACGACCTCGACACCTCTGACACGGCGTTCCACGGCTTGCCGTCCTCGGGCGAGAGGTACTTCGTGTGGTCTCGGTTACGGAACTCGCCCGTCAAGAGGGCAAGCCTGCGGTGGGGCAGGATCATGGCCGAGTCCCTGAACATGTGGTTCATGACCTCCATTTCGAAGTCTCTCAGACGGGACGCCTCCTCCAGGATCTTCCTATATCTCTCAGCGCCGGGTTCGAGGAGCAAGACGTGCGAGCCCAAGTTTTGTTTAGCCAAATTCGTGTCTTTCTTGTTGAGTCAATAGGCGCGGGGCGTAGCTATGGGGCTCGCGGGCCCGAGGAAGTAGTGGTCCATGCTGCTGAGGACGAGGGAGTCGGAGTCGAACGCGAGAACACGGGTCCACTCTGTGAGGGAGAACGAGTGGAATTCGGTAAGGCTGTCGCGCTAGGTGGAGTCACCCTTAGTGGTTGAGATTGCGTCGAAGGAGCGGAGATGGATTTCCGGACGAGAGGCCTGAAGGCGGGCGAGCGCCTTTGCTTCTTTGGAGGTCTAAGCGTCAGCGAAGTATAAGTTATACGTAGATCGACTGGCATAGCGAATGACTTTTAGGCCGTTTCGATCCTCAGCCCTTTGGCCCAATTTGCCCGATGAACAAAGACAGGATCATACTTGGCGGCGAAGCGGCAGAGTAGATCAGTGCAGTGGCGCAGGAAGGAGGGCATTCTCATGGCTCCTTACAAGGGGCCCGTTCACTTGGACGAAGTCGTTTTCTCGGTTCCCTTCTCCGAAAACGTTAGGTGGTCCGGGTCTTCCATAGTGCTTCTTCGTACTCCGTATATCTGCATGCAGAGGAGCCTCCGTGGAGATTGAAACTCTGCCTGGCGTCAGTAGTACGGGCTGCACAGCCCCTTTACCACCCCCCGGGGGACTCACTAGTACTCAGCCTATTGCACGTGCCACGTGGAGTGGGCCTAAAAAGAGGAATGTATGAAAAACAGGAGCCGTCAACTGCTATCGTCGGACCATTAACGAAAAGGCCTAGTTTGAACCAGAGGCTTCACTCGCCGGACCGGGGCTTACTTTCCCGTCAGCATATCAGGGTCTTCACTAGCACCCCATATTTTCCATATCTTCTTCTTTCTAAACCCGTTTTACTTGCCGCTGATCTATTAAACTACTAAGTCGGAGGCTACGGCCGGTGGTTCTCGCGACCTTAAAACGGTCAGTCGTAGAACGCAATTGAGACGTTGCCAGATGTCTACCTCACGGTGTCCACTTTTCTCTTACGGTACGGATACTCAGATATTTTGAAACACAGCCTTGTTTATCTTTTTCCTTGTCGAACTCTTTGTGAGACCTAGATGTCACCCCTTTTGAAGGGAATTGTCCACTAAAGTAGCATGCGCCTTTTTTTATGACGCCTGCACACTAACAGTACCCTAATCCTCACACCGCTTCCTCGACTTGGGCTCCGGAGGGTATACAACGATACGATCGAGGTCCGCGCCCTTGTAGTCGAAACCGTTGTACAGGCCCCCGACGGTGATCGCGTTCGTGCCCTCCTTAAGCGGGAGGAGGAGAGCAGTAGAGAGGATGATGCCCTTGTGGGTGTCCTTCTGGTAGAGAGTGTGCACGTTGTCGGTGTCGTCGTTGACGACGACGCTGCTGATGCGGCGGAGCTGCCAAGTGCCGTTGATGCGGTCGGGCTGGCCCTGGGGCTGGTCGCCGAAGCCCATGTCGTCGATGTCTGTGATGGTCAGTCAGTCACTCCTTCACGTTAAATCTCAATAAATGTGAGCGTTTACCGGGGGGGGGACTTGCTCTGATGGTAGAAGGAGACCCACTGGTCCTGTCCTTGGCCTTCGACTTCAAATGTGATAGTGCTGTCGTTTCCGTAGATTCCGGTGGCAATCACGTTGCCACTGCCAAAGGTCTATGGAAGAGATATGAGTAAACGCATGGCAAGACTTGTGCTATTAACAGAATAGACTTACCGCCTCCTGGAGCCACGCGTCACCCGCGAGCTCCGCGTCCTTGGAGTAGTAAGTTTCGCCCTCGACGGGCGACCACTCTCCAGTCTTGCTATAAAACGATTAGCACTCGTACCCATCTCTAATCCTTGAGGTTGTAAACGGTACAATGCTGCACTTACACGTCTAGGTCATAGATGTCGTGCCACACGACCTCGAGGCTACCGTTCTCCTCGTCAATTTCGATGGGCAGCCACACGTTGCGGCTCTCCCAGAGAGACAGCATGTCCCACTGGTCACCCATGTAGAGGTGCGTCGTCTTCTTGGTGCCATTGATTCTCCAGCTGAAGCCGGACTGGGTGCTGAAGGTGCGGGTGTAGGCGGGGGAGACGAAGAAAGGCTGGGACCAGGGGCCCTCGAGGTTATCGGCGCGCATCGCTACGACGTCTATAATATCACATTTAGTCCCGTTTCTTAAAAAGATGATTGACCGAGAGGAATGCCACTCACTGTTGGGGCGGTAGCCCGTCTTGTGGCTCATCAGTGCAAAGTAGCTCTCCTCCGTCTGCAGAATCGTCGGCGCCTCAAAGTCATACTTGTTGAACCGGAAGACCTCCTCCTCGAGATCCGTCAGGTTGGTGTTGAAGCGGCTGATGTAGACGTCGCGGCCCTCGACGGAGTCGCCGTTGGAGTAGAGGGCGTAGGAGCGGCCCGTCTTGTAGTCTGTGAATGCGCCGAAGTCCTGGGACCAGTTGCCCATCGGGGAGATCACATCCTGGAACTTGTAAGGACCCGCGATGTTGTCGGAAGTTGCGAAGCCTTGGAGGAGTAGGCTATACTCAGAGTCGTCGGCGTGCCACCACATCTACACGCCATATCCGCTTAGTAGCCGTCCCTAATGCCATGTCCCTCTGGTGCTAGACCGCGGTTACGTACGTGGTACTTTCCGGTCTCCTCGCTGTAGAGCACCTTGGGGCGCTGGATAATGCTCTCTGGCGAGATATACTCATGGCCCTCGATCGGCTCTTAGACCTATCATGTCAGTAAGTTATGTCTAGTATACGTAGCTGAAGTTAAATCTACGACTCACCGAGAGCCAATCCGTGGAACTCCCACGTAGCGAGGTCATCGGAGCTGTAGACCGAGACGCCGGCGCCCTCGACCTGCTCCTCGGGCTTGTACTCGCCGAACCAGTAGAACTTGTCGGTCTCCCGGTCGACGCACAGGCCGCCGGCGTGGGCGTTGAAGATGTTGCCGTCGGTGTCGAGCCAGCGGGCGCCGGGGACGATCCACTTTGCCGAGGCGGTGCCGGCGGCGGCCAGGAGGAGGGCGGTTGCGGAGGCGAGCATGATGGTGAATTGGGCCAGACAGGCGTGGGGTGTTCGAGAACCGGGGAACGAAGATCTGCGGTCAGGTAGGAGCTAGGGAGCTCTACTTAATCTAGCAAGCTGCCTGCTGAGGGTATCAAGCGGGTCTAAGTGCGGGGAAATGGGTCTCCGACGTCGAACCGCGCGATTCAGAAGCTCGCAAAGCTTCCAGGATCATCGGTGGAATACATAGCGAGGTGCATCTAGATGTGGGGATTCCGGCAGGTTCCCCAGATGACGATCATCACGATGTAACCCTGAGACTACGCCTCCTCAGATATGGTTACTTCGCCGCTAGACGTACCGGCGGTTGAGTGGAAGTCTAGATGTCCCACCAATGGTCACTCGAGACGAGACGCAAAAGCATGGATAGAGCTCTTTGTTGACGGTTACGTAAATGGCCTGGTCGTCACGGTGCATCCATCGGGTCATTTCCCCATGCGGACCCCGCATGACGTCGAACGAGGGAATAGATTTTCGGGGTATCCGAGGCCGATGCTCTACAAAGGAAGACGTCGGCCAAGACCCCCCGGTCATATGGAGGCATGGATGTTGTACACTCTTACACCTGCATGAACTCACAGAGTGGTTGAAATAAAGTTGCAATTATGGAGCCATGGGTGTATGTAGAATACGGCACCGAACGACTGGTAGAAGTATCCTCCAAATGTGGGCAGTACAAAGTTTGTCGGACCTTGTAAGGCAAGCTAGCTACTCTTGGTCCAAACTTTTACCCGAATTACTTGCAGGTGGTTGACGTAAACCTAGGGGAACGCCCACCAAGTCTCCTTGTTCGATTTGCGTCGGTCCCCTCTGGTGATACACTTATCCTCGATTATAGTCTTGCCTGTGGACCTTCTCAACAGTCGTGAATTCCATCTTAGACACGCCTCGTCAGAAACCCTTTGAAAAGCGAGACCGGCCAGAAGTTGACGAGATGTGGAGTGTCGGGGGTTTCCGAGCGCCTAGACCTACACCCGCATGTCACTGAGGCTCGCCGTACCGGCGACAATTCCATGTGCTATATGGGAGACGCTTAGAAGGTACGCTTGTCGCTGCCTCCCAAGCCCTTAGCGACAGTGATCAGCGACAGGATAGCCAACCAATTACTGTGTGGGGGCTGTAAAGTAGCCGTGGAAATGCTGCACATTCATTCGTGCGGCGTCGTACCGGTGGGCATCAGGACGTATAACATCCTGCTAGACCGCGGGGGATGTGCGAAGCATTCGATCTCGCGGGTTCTTTCCTCGGCGACTCGGGACCGATAGTAGCCCCGAGTGCGCATTCAGATCATCCGAGGCTGTCAGCCATAAACTGTCGTTGAAATACGAACTGTCCGCCCTACGCTCCATGTTCTGTGAAATAGGGACAAAGTTCCAGCCATGCTGTGATGGATGTGACGAACAGCTCGACTAGTTTCTCGGGAAAGACAAGCACCTCGATATAAGCGGCATAGCCCTTGAAAAAGGAAATGCCGGACCGTGAGCGCACGCAATATGGATATGCAAGCAAGCCAACCATTCTCCCTGAAATGCCGCGAGGCCAAATATGGTCACAGGAAGGCACCACTCTTCGCAAGGCCCGTGGGCGACTCCTTGGCCAAGGCAAGCTTGCGTTGCACTACTCGCGCGTCAGCCGCACATTTTATTGTCAGGCGCAAGCGGCTCAAGAATGGGCAGAAGCGAATCCTTACCTGCATCAACACCACTGTAACGCGGCGCCTCATTCTCAGCGCTGTGCCGCCACAGACGGCAGCACCAAAGCGCAACCAGCGCATCGACCGTCTCCCTCTGCAGAGGGGCCGTCACGAGAAGCCGCTGCTGCTCCTCGCCCCCGTCCTCTACCGCAAGGGCGTTGCCCTCGGCATCCGTCCACTCGTACCTCCCATCCCTCAGCCGGGCCTCGAACAGCGGCTTCGCGTCCTTGTCCTTGGCGAAGGCGGTGAAGTTGTACTTGCTGCTCTTACCCGTCGTGTCGACGGGCAGAGCCTTCCAGTGCGACCGGAACGTCGACTTTTTCAGCGCAAAGTCGCCGAGGGACTTGCGGGATATCGCCTCGGCGAAGATAGGCGGCGAATCCTGCGGTAGGGAGGAGAGCGTGCCGTGGAGGCCCTTGAGGTGCTTCAGGTCGTAGATGTGGCGGCTGCGCGGTTTTACTTCCGGCCCGCCGTTGGCGTCCGTCCTGACGACGCGATCGATGCGCCGGAGCTCGACCTCTGAGGTGGCGTAGGTGAGGTGGGCGACGCCGCGGGTCAGTTGGTAGAGGGGCTCCGCGTCGGCGGACTCGGCGTGGATGGACTGGCCCGAGAGGACGAGGATGGCGGGGTCCAGCGTCTTGTTGACGGCGTCGTCTTCAGCGTCGACGTAGGGCGGGGGGTCGTTGGAGCGGCTGGTTCGCGGCATTGTTAACCGGCGGTGGAGTGGGTCACTCGAGGCCGCGGTTCGCGCATCTTAGTGAGGGTTGTAAGTAGGGGAGCGTTGCGTCTCGTCGCGGCGGGCGAGCGGGTGGAAAGGAGTTTACGTTGCTAGTGGGTGAGGAATTTACCGACAGCGCGGTAGGATCACTTATGTATCTATTGCTTGCCACGGAATGAGGCCCGCTCCGTTCTGTGTCGCACGGTGGGCCCGGTCAGCCGGATGAGGACGTATCCTACAGTCTGGGCACTCTCCCGCGCTGGGCATATGATTTTCTAGCTGGGCTTGCCATCTAGGCGCTGTCATACAATTTTTTTCTTGAAATCTGGTTCTACCGCCAGCAGGGTCCCATGGTTGGAAAGTTCTTCATAGATACGCGGAATATGCCATCATGTACGCAGGAGCGCTTCATCTTGACGCGCCTCATTCCAAGAGATAGTGCTCCGCGCAATCTATTTCTCCAGCCATTCTTTCGTTAGAGGGAGTAGGAGCAAGGCATTCGCTTACACTTATTTGTCGGGCTGCGAGCGTGGGTTGAGGTGAGCACCCACCTGACAACCGCGCCTCGAGACATGTCTTCCTACTCCATCTCCTAGGTGTGCTCTTTCTTTAACAGAGGGAGTGGCTCCAAGATACCGCAGCAGGTTGTGTGGCTTTTTCGCTGATGATATATGTATTGTGAGTTGATTAGAATTATAGATTACTCGACGGGATCTGGCTACATAGCGGAAACAACAGGACTGTGATATATGAACGGAAGTATAGAGCCGCAATTCAGAGATGCCCATACTCCCGGCTAATTTATTACATGGCCCATGACGAGATATGCCTCCAGTTACTATTTCTCCTTGAAGTACTCTCGACCATACTTGTTTCTCGCCCACCTCATCTCGCTAGAGCCGCGCACGCAGCCTCCGCGCTCCCCGTGTGATCCTCCCCTCTCTTATTCTTGAGAAAGCAATTCCCCCCCTGCTTCCCCACGGCAATCACGCTCGTCAGATTTGAGTTGTATGTCACGGCCATACACGCCGTGCCACCGTCCTCCAGGTCGTCGTTGTAGGAGACGCACGCGTCCATGCAGTCCTCGAAGGTGTACCTGGTCAGGCGCTTGAGGTCCTCGACCTTGCCGCGGCCGTCGTGCGCGGAGCCGCCGCTCGGCCAGTCGGTGAAGCAAAACTGGGTGAATTGTGTGCCGTCCGAGGTGGTGTGGGTGCGGGGGGTGGTGAAGTTGCAGCTGTTGGCGGCGAGGCCGACGGTGCCGGAGGTTACGGGTACGCTGGCTGTGGGGGTCGGAGAGTCAGGGGAGGATCTGGAGGACTGGCTCGGTGATTCGGAGTCTGTGTCTTCTGGGTCGGGCTCGGCAGCGTTTGTGGGCGTCGGCGTTGGTGAGGAGTCGGTGGACTTGTTCTCCTGGCTCAGTCGTACGCCCAACCCCACGCCTATCCCGGTTCCCAGCACCACGAGAACAGCGACGGCCACCAACGTCCAAAATATCGGAACTGATAGCCCGAGAATCCGTCTCGCGGGTCTCCTCTCCTCGCGCTCTGGGTCTGGACTGGGATGGGGTTGATGGTATTCGGCTTTGAAGTCATCAACGGTGTATAGGGGGCACTCGGGCTGGTTCGCCTGCGGCGCGGAGTGCTGCATATACTCGTACGCCGCTACCTCGGGGCCGAAGCTGTTTTGTATGTTTGGGCTGGTCACCATTTTGTGGGCTCTCGCGGAGCGCGATGGTCCAGTTGTCGCGAGGGTCGGGAAGCCCAGAGAAAGAAGTCGTCAGAAGCGAGGAGCGCGTGGAGGAAGCAAAGTGGACGCCACTGGTGTCTTGCATTTAGGTAACTTACGCTGTACCGCGCGAGAACAAAATCACCTTCTCCAAGCGTTTCATAGATGCATACGGGCAGAATACTCCTCAAATATGCTTCATATACAACTATTAGATGCATTGTTCTTAGTGGCTCCTGGCTTTGCGCCGGTTATCTTGGGCGACAGGGGTGTTGGTCGCACGAGAACCAATGGAGATGCGGGTAGAGCCGCTGGCCTCCAAACCTTCGGGACATGGCCGCCCTGCAGCCAGTGACACACATTCCTGCTCGTTTCAGCTTCCTCGAACAGCCGCGGCGGTGGGTCTTGAGGTCGATGTCTTGCGGGCCGCGGGACTTTCCGAGCCTAAAGGCATCGAGCGACACGGGCGCTCCTTTCTCGACATAGCTCTCGGTCTCGGCGTGCCAAGACGGAGGTGCAGGCTCGTGCCGACGCAAGATGTGCCGGTCTATGAACAAGGCCCGCTCCATTACAGGTGGCCCTATAGATCCAAGCTACGTATATGGATTTGAATCTCTTGGGTCAGAACAATATACGCGTCAACTGCCGTCACCTCGTGTGCTACTTCAGTATAAACTACTCAAATGCTATGTAGCTAACAGGTAATTACACCAAGGCCGACGCTACTGCTTCTCGTCCGCAAGAAGGCGATTCGCCATCTCCTTCAGCTTAAACTTCTGAATCTTGCCGCTCGGAGTCTTGGGGTACTCCTTGACGAAGAAAACGTGCTTGGGCACAAGGTGCCCCGACATCTGGTCCCTCACCCAGTCCCTAACCGCATCCTTGGTCAAGACGGCACCCTCCCCAGCATCCCCCTCGACTGTCACCCCCTTGGCGGGAATGACGAACGCGCATACGCACTCCCCGTAGTTCCCGTCGGGAATGCCCACGACGGAGGTCTCGGCGATCATCGGGTGCTGGAAGAGGCAGTTCTCGATCTCGAGGGGGTGGATGTTCTCGCCCCCGCGGATGATAAGGTCCTTGATCCGCCCCGTGATCTCGACGTATCCGTCGGCGTCCATGCTAGCCTCGTCGCCGGAGTACATCCACGTCCGGCCGTCGCCTTCCCGGATGCGGACTTCCGCAGTGGAGGCCTCGTCGCCCCAGTAGCCCTTCATGACGAGGTAGCCAGCCGCTGCGAGCTCGCCTCTCTCGCCGACGGGAAGGACGCGGGACCGGTCGAGGGGATCGACGACCTTGACGGTCGTGTGGGGCATCACGCGGCCGACTGAGGCGGTGCGCTTCTCGAAGGGGTCAGTTGGGGTGGTCATGCAGCTTACGGGGCTTGTCTCCGTCATGCCGTAGCATATTACGAGGTCGTAGAGGCCGAGGGTGTCGTAGAGCCTTCGCATGAGGGCCTCGGGGACGGAGCTGCCCGCTGCGATACCCTTCCGGAGGCCCTTGGGGATGTCCTCGGGCTTCACGACACCGGCGGCTAGAGCTTCTAGGACGGCGATGTACATCGTCGAGACGCCGTATAGGCCCGTCGCGTCCTTTTCCGTGACCATTCGGATCGTGGCGTTGGGGTCGAAGGCGGGTGAGGGGAAGAGGATTGCGGCGCCGGTGGTCGCGGTTGCCATGTAGCCCAGAACACACCCGAAGCAGTGGAAGAGCGGCGGGGGTACGACCATACGGTCCTCGGGCACCATCCCCATCCTCGCGGCGATGAGAGCACCGTTGTTGAGGATGGAGGTGTGGGTTAACATGGCGGCCTTGGGCGTTGAGGTAGTTCCGGATGTGAACTGGATGTTGATGGTCTCCAGCGGGTCGAGCGGAGAGTCAGGGACGATGGGGTCGGCGGAGGCTTCCAATAGCTGTGAGAAGGGCGTGAGGGCGCGGTATCTTTCCAGGGGGAAGTCGACGAGGGGGTGAGACTTTAGGTTATCGAACGCCACGACTGTCTTGAGCGTCGGCACCTCGGGCGACTCCACCCCGCTGGACTCGAGGTCCGGTATGAGGCCCCGTAGGAGATCCTCGTTGGACCGTCCCCGGCACGGCTTATACGGCATGTTCGTCACGGCGCCCACGATCAGCAGCTCGACGCCAAGGTGCGCCAAGGCCGCCGCGATCTGCTTCCGGGTGAACCCAGGGTTCAGCGGCACGAGGATGGCACCCAGCTTAAAAACGGCATACGAGAGTGCCGCGAATTCGGCGCTGTTGCCTAGGCTGACGGCGACGCGGTCGCCCTTCTTGACGCCTAGGTCGCGGAGGCCTGAGGCGAGGCGGTTGGACAGGAGGTCAAGGGCGCTGTAGCTTAGGGTTACCTCGTCAGCCTCCGGCGAGGGGATCCCGGGGCCGAGGTTGAGGGTTGTGGTGGGGGTGCGGGCGATGACGGCGGGGCGGTCGCCATGCTGGGAGACGATTGAGGCGAAGTGGTCTGGGATCGTGTGCGGGAGGAGGGGCGGCTGTTTGAGTTAGGTGGCGTTGATCCCGGTGCTTTTGCGCGGTACTCACGTCTGAGGGGCCGTGGGCGATGCTGCTTGCGAAGCTGGCAAGACTCCGGCTTCCGGGCTCCAGGAATACTGATCTCCTCGCCGGGCGGATGCTGCGGCCGGAGAGGAGCCCCGGGGCGCGGGGGCATCGCCGCCTCGCGATGCCGACGAAACTCATCGTGGACCTCCAAAGGCGGGGTTCCCTATTCCCTGGATGACGGCACTTTCATGCGCGGGCGCCCCTAGCTAGATGGGCTCGACGGGCGACAGGCGGCGGACGGGTGGTGGTGAGATTCGACGATGTTGGTGGGAGGAGAGGTGACACGGGAGACTTCGGCTTAGTGGAGGGAAATGCCGATCGTAGGCGAGGCGATGGACGCCATTATAGGGGCCAGCTGGGCCGAGGTGGGTGCACGTGTGGCTGGCGCCCGTCGTTGGCTGCCGGGGCCGCCCGGTTCCCCGCCACCGGAGGACCCGTGCGCTGTGTTTGTGGGGAAAATGCGGGGAAGAGATGCGGGGTTGAGAGCTGCTGTGCCTTGGTTTAGCGGGGGAGCGTGACTGCTTAGCCGGCGCATTCACCACCCTTGTGTCTCTTTTTGGTCCTCGTCATATGTATAGATGGTTAGTTTGCTTTCTTGTAAGATAGTCGTGACTATCGGATATACTGGACTCTCTCTCTTTTTTTTTTTTTGGGGGGGGGGGGAGGGTGTAGGGGCTAATAAACAACAGATGCAGTTGAGCGTTCGGCTAATGGTGCACCACCGGCTATAGGATCGGCAGATCAAACGCATGATAAATAATAAGCCCCGTGGATACACCAAAGATTCATCTTCAGACTATATACCACACCCGTAGATAGTAGCTCCTCAACACCCTGACACTTGATACCCCATCGTCGCTGACATCATACTCCATCCCCTTACCTTCCCACGATGGGAAACACGGGGCTGCTCCCCTTATACCTTGTTCTCGGGCGCCACATCTGTGTGCTCGGGCGAGTTGCCCCCCACGACCTTGAGCTCTCCACGCTGGATCTCCGTCTCGAGCTCCTCGAGCCTGCTCGTCTTCTTGCGGGAGCGCCACGCGGGAATGCCCGAGTTGAAGACGTCGTCCATCTCCTCGAGGGTGTAGCCCTGTACCCACGGTTAGTACGGTTGTCACGCAAAGGCCGACGTGATAATGACGGGTAATCGAGGGGGGAGGGGGGGGGGGGGGGGGGGGGGGGGGGGACGAACCTTGGTCTCGGGGGCCAGGAAGAACATGTGGAAGAAGGCGCAGCCGTTGACTATGGACAATTAGTACGCGATGCGGGTACGCAGGGGGTAGTAGTGGTCTTACACGTCGCGAAGATGTAGTACATCTTGTAGCTACAGAGAAAATCTGGTTAGCACGCCCACGACCGACTTTCCAACCCCCGTGACCGCAGCTCTCGACTCACTTGATGTTCCACACTGTAGAATCGCGTTAGCACAGCATTCATCAAGTCCAGGGCAAGGGATACATACGCAGAGGCGGCACCGCAAACGCGAGCACCATGTTGCAGAACCAATTGGTCGCCGTGGCGAGCGAGACGGCCTTGGCCCTGATCTTGCTGGGGTAGATCTCGGCGGGGTAGGTCCACGATGTTGGGCCCCAGCTCGTCGCGAAGGTGGCGACGAAAAGGTAGGAGCAGGCGACGACGGCCTTTGAGACGGAGGGGTTGTTGTTGACGATCCAGGAGATATCCTCGTTCTGAGGGGTCCGGGTCTCTTCTGTGTTGGGCTGGCCGTAGTGCTGCTGGAGGGCGCCTGTATCACGAGACCTGTTAGAAATCCCGTCTTCGTCTTCCTATCGGAGGTGGTTGCAGGTTTGAAGGGGGGGAGGGAGCGGGCACTTACCAGAGATGAAGAGCCACGTCATCATCATAAAGGCGCCGATGATGAGGGGCGGGCGGCGGCCCCAGCGGTCGAGGAAGATGATGGCGGGGAGGGTCAGCACGACGTTGATGACGTACTGGATCGAGGCCGTCAGCAGCGGCGAGGCGATCTGAGCACCCTCCATGATGTAGACGATGTAGTCTGAGACTCCATGTTAGTACGCCCGGATCTGTCCTCGTCATCCCTAGAGCTCCATCTCAACAGAGCACTTCTCCCACTTACACATCATGATGTTCATCCCGCTCAGCTGGCTCCACGCCTGCACAGACATGCCGAGGACAACCCTCTTCAGCATCCTCTTCTCCGTCAAGGCCTTGAAGCTCCCAATCGCCTCCTCGCGCTCGAACCTCAGCGCCTCCTTGATCTCCTGGAACTGCGCCAGCACCTTGGGGTCGTGAGCGTCGCCGCTGCTGTTGAGGCTCGCGAGGACTTTTAGGGCCTCGTCCCAGCGGTCCTGAGACGCGAGCCAGCGGGGCGAGTACGGGCAGAAGAAGAGGAGGACGAAGAGGAGGGCGCCGGGGACGGCCTGGACGCCCCAGGGGATGCGGAAGGCCGAGGTGGGCTGGTCGGGGTCCGAGGGGCCGCCGCCGATGCCTTCGGCGCAGCCGTATTGGATGAAGTATTGGATCAGGATGCCCCAGGTGATGGCCCACTGCTGGAGACTAGACGAGCGAGAACGTTCAGCGAGCGCGGCGGCCTACGAAGACGGATGAGATGCTTACCTCACGACGCGGCCGCGGATCTCCTTGGGCGCAATCTCAGACTGGTAAACGGGCACAATCGACGAGCAGAACCCAATCGCGATACCAGAGATGACGCGGCCCGCGCAGAGCATGCCGACGTTCTGCGCCGCGCACTGGATCACGGAACCGATGATCCAGAGGATGCACGAGACCTGGAGGGCGATTTTGCGGGACCAGCGGTCGGCGACGAAGGAGCTGCCGAGGGCACCGACGAGGGAGCCCGCGGGCATGGAAGAGGTGATGGCGCCCTGGGTGTAGGAGACGGGGCCGTCGAAGTAGCGCATGTAGGCTTGGGTGCCGAGGACGCCGGACATGGAGCTGATGTCGAAGCCGAAGAGGCAGCCGCCTGGGGTATCGTCAGTCGCTGTTTGCACTTCATTGAGGTATGCCCGTCTACTGCCGACGGCTCGGTGATTTGTCGGGGCCGGAGGAAGGTGTAGGGTTGGGGGGGGGGGCGGCGGTGTCTTACCGATGGCGGCGATGCCGCAAATGGCGTAGACGCTGCTGAACTGGAACATTTTGGCGGCGTCTTCAAGTCCCTATCGGGGAGGAGAGGAGGGGGAGAGAGCAGGGCCCGGTGAGCTGGGTCGGGGCGGGACACAGGGACTTAATATCAGCGAGATGCGTCGCTGCACCGCATGATACGTACTTGGTCTGTACCTTGAGTATCTCACTTCGTACCTCACGAGGAAGTCCTCAATATGGAGACCGGCTGTCGTCCCAGACACAAGCATGGCGGAACTGGTCCCCACGGCAGGACATGCGAGCCTAATGGAGTAACGTTGCACATCTTCCGTTGGGGACCTAGGTGGGCGCCGATCACATTCGAGAAGCGGCGTGGGGCGCCCGGGGGCATCGTCGTCGTTCAAGCCACAAGCGCCCATCTTTGACATCATCGATGGCCTCGTTAGGTCCCATGGGGGACGCATTTTGGCAGTAGTGTGCCTCCGCGCCTCCAATGGGACCGGCGAGCGGCCGCTCGCGTGCCCGTCACGAGAGGGGGGGGGGGGGGGTTGGTTGCCCAGACTCAGCATTGCACCGGCAGGAGGCAGCGCCGGAGTAGGGCCGGCCAAGGCGCCGGGGGGTACCCCAACGCCGGTAGTCTATGACACGCCAATACGGTGTCGCCTGTGTGTCACCGTCCCCGCAGGGTACGGCAGGGCAGAAGGGGGGGGACCGTTTCCCCGCAGGGGGCGGGGATCACTGCTCGATCGAGGAGAAACCCCGGGATCCTTCTTGCAGTGAACCAAGGACTGGGGCCGTAGTGGGTGTGCGGAAGGAGTGGTGCCGTCTGCGGATGGGGGGAAGTATCCCTTGGTCGGGGGGATGTTTCCCCGATGAGCCTTGGCCTCGAATCGCCCGATACTTGCCCCGATTCCCGACGGGAATGGAGGCGTCGGGAGTGGTGTAACGGGCGGCGCCCCCATGCGGCGGCGGACCTTCCAATGGGCGGCGCCATTGCCGTGCCACCCCCCCGTCTTTGATCCTGCTTGGCGCAGATGGGAGTACAGGAGTCGGCTTCCCTCGGATCGGTGGGATTGCCCTAAGTCCGATCGCCAATAGGCACCTTTGTCGCCATCCCCGCTCTTGGCGGCGGGCGCCCATGCCGCTTTACGTTAGCGTGCTCGCGGATGGAAATCACCGATCAAGATTCAGGAAAGCTCGTTGTTGATCAACGGGGAATGGATGCCGATTTCCATGCGAGGAGCGCGCAGGATGAGGACGGAAGCGCGCCATTCGTCTGTGAGCGAGAGCATAACGGGGACAGCGAGAGGTACGTGGCACCCACGGCGACGGCGACACGTCCGATCTTGGACAACTTCCGTATCTGTTAGGAGAGGTGATGTTGCGGTAATCAAGCTGTGTGGCAAGCAAGGCCCTACAGCCCCATCTCCGTCAGGTTCGCATAGGGGCCTCACGAGCCAGTAAGAGTCGCTGGAAAGACATGAGCGATCGACAGGTCCCACCACGGCCCCTCTTACCCACAGCAGTTTAACCTTGTGTGTCCCAGTCGCGTATCGCTGGTGGAGCTGGGCTCATATGGCCGTGTCTGCAATCAGCCCCTCCAATGGCCTTGTCCGTCCTGGTTCGAGAACCGGCAAAAACGCGTGGTTCGGACTGGGGAAGGACTCCACCAAGCCTAATTCTCCCCCATCAACTGTAGTTCAGACGTTGCTAGCGGGGCCCGCAGACCCACGGTACGTTGCTGTCGCTTCGAGGTACCGGGGGACATTCCTCTGCACGCCGGTTCCCTCGGCCCCCCAGCTGTACTTTGCAGGCTGATCACATGTATCTGAAAGGATCGCAGGTTGGCCTCTGGTAGAGCCGATCGGGTGTTACTAGCAGCCGATGGATTCTCCGCTTAGGTTGCATCCACCGTCTGGCGTGCGAGGTCTGTTGTTCACGTGCTTGGCAGATGTGAGAAGAGATATCGACTCGAGAGTAGTGAACATGTTAGTGAAGGCCCTGACTCGGCCTTTGTCTTCTCGGCCTATCCCCGGGGGTGGATGAGTAGATGGTGAAGGATGATGGTACGCCACGATATCTCCGCGTTGTACAATCAGTGTCCTCATTCCATTCATGTACGGTATACTACCCTGGATCGATGCCCCAACATGTCACTCGATCTTGCGGTACATCCTGGGTATCCACCGACTTGGCTGGAATGATTATACCTGAATCCACCTTTGATATCTCCTTCCAAGCATACTCGCATGAGCACCGTATCCTATCCTGCCGAGTGTGAACAGCCCACAAGCCTAACGTGCTCCTTGGTGTGACTCGAGGGGAGTATCGTGCCCCTATCGCTAAAACGGCTACTCGCTAGGAGCTAGAGGCTACTGACAGAGTGGATCGCTTGACTCTGGCACGATCGCGGCTTGGGGGTCTGGAACAACAGAAGTGGGTTACTGTATACCGGGCCCAACCTTGACCTTCGGCTCGTCGACCCATGGTCCAAGGTAACCCAAGCAAAGGACGACTCCGGCGCCCGGTTGACGAGTAATATCACATCCGTGACATTCACACCCCCGTGTCCGTGTCTGCGCCAGTTGGGCCACAGGTGCCACTGCAGGAGGCAGTGGAGACGGATACTACGTAGATCCATCTGTCCCGTCATCCGAAGGATCCGCCAACATCTCGTGGGCCGATGTGCGAGCGTGGACATGCGCGGGCCTCTATCTTTCTCGGTGCCCAGCGTTGGCTGCTGAATAATGGTCCAGACGTCCAGGCATGACAAGCGCCCAATCCAAGTGATGGATGCCAAACTTCTTGTGACGAGAGATGGTAGTGGAACTTCTTGAGCGAACATGATGTTGATGTTCGGCCCGGCGCGGGTAGCCCTTGGAACATCGTTGTCCTTTCACAAGGCCCGCCGACAACGAGCGGACCTAATCTACAAAGATGACAGGCGTATAGATCGCTTGATATGCATCGGCCGAATACCCCCGCTAAGTAGTCGCGTTGACACAAGTCGAGTCAGCGGAGAGGAGACGCGGTATGCAACTCACACGTTGTTTCTCCACTCAGGAGCTGCTTTGCCATTTTCCCAGGTGCACTATTATTACAACAGGGGGCTTCATGCCGACCCCTTCGCCGGGGTCTCAGTGTCCGCCTTGCACCCATTCACCCTCGCATCCAATGCCGCCTTCTTTGCCTCGGACGCCCCTATCGCTTCGTCTTGGCCGTCATCCCCCTTGGAATCCCCTCTCGTCCCATTCTCCGGCGCCGCCTCCTCATCCTCGGCCGCCTCCCTCGCCTCCCTCGCGGCCTTGGCCGCTTTCTGCTCCTCGCGTCTCCTTACCCGCCTCTCCTCTCTCGCCTTCTCCGCGTCCATCAGCTCCTCCGAAGTCCTCATCTCCTCGGTCGCCCACTCGGCAAATCCCTCGACCGCGGTGCGCGGGTCCCCCTTGTGGCCGAGTAAGTAGCCCTGGACTTGCGCAGGAGTGAGGACGCCCTCTTCCGGTAGTAATTTCTCGAACTCCTCCGCCAGAGCCTCAATGTCAACGTCCTCGGTATGCTTTTCCCTCTGGACGTAGTCCCGCGTCGACGCCTCCCGAATACATGCGCAGGAACATCTTCTTGGTGCTCGGCCGCGAGATATTCCCCAGGTAGATCATCTGGTCCACGCGGCCGGGCCTCACGAGCGCCCTGTCGAGCCTATCCGCAAAGTTGGACGTCATGATCACGATGCGGCCCTCCTGCGACGCCACGCCGTCTAGGACGTTCAGCACCCCCGCAAGGGAGCAGCCCGGGCCCTGGACGGAGTACCGCAGCCTGCGCCTCGACTTTCGGGACGACGAGTCCGAGTCCTCGCCCAAGCCGCGGCGTTGGATGCCGACGGCGTCGATGTCCTCGAGGAGGATGATGCACTTTGGCGGCAGGTTTGCGAACTGGTTTTCTAGCTCGCCGTCGTCCGTCACGCTGGGTATGTGGCAGAGGTACAGGTCTAGCTCGAAGAGGCCCGCCAGCGCCAGTGAAAGCGACGTCTTGCCCGTGCCCGGCGGACCGTGCAGCAAGTATCCCCTCCGGTAGGGGATCCCTCTCTCGACGTAGAAGCGCCTCGTCGATGGCTCGAGGTAGTGCCGCATGTCCCCCACCAGCCGCGCCTTGACCGTCTCGTCAAAGTGCACCGTGTCCAGCGCGCGCCGCGGCCTCAGCGAAACAGCGCCCCAGCACTCGTCGGCGGAGAAGTGGCTCTTCCTCGAGGTTCTGACCGTGACGTAGCTCTTGTGCTGCTCCTCCGCGTAGTCCCTGCACGCGTCGAGGAACTTCTGTATGGGGGCTACGGAGCGGCCGAAGCACATTACGAGGATGGGCTCGTGGCCCTCTGGGGCCGCTGCGAGGTCGGTGGGGAAGAAGGAGGTGCGGGAGTCGGACGCGGGCTTTGAGGGGGGGATGCAGCTGACGAAGAAGAGGGTGTGGGAGTACAGGAACCAGGTCGTGCCGAAGCAGGGGAGGTACTGCACCGGCACGCGCTTCTCGTGGCGGACGTCGTCGCGCTTGACGGGGCCCCGGTAGGGCCAGTAGTTCTGGTTGTGGACTACTTCTGTGCGGGCCGTGACGCAGCGGACGGAGCGCTTCGGGAGCACGTTGCCGGCGACCCAGGTGATGACGTCGCGGTTCAAGCTGTCGTTGCCGGCTATCGTGACGGCGGAGAGGAAGTATTTGGCCACCCACCAGTAGAGGTCGAGGGCGACGGAGCGGGCGCGGGAAAGGGCGGCGGGGAGGGTGCCGAGGAGGGCGATGGCGACGGTCCATGCTGGGAGGTCGATCTGGTGCCAGCTGGAGGCGAGGGAGGTTGCGAGGCGGGCGGGGAGGGACGTGTTGATGATGCGGCTTAGGGGGTCGGTCTTGTCGGAGAGGACGGAGTTGAGGAAGGAGCTTATGGGGCCCGAGGCCTCTGTTGAGTTCGCCATGGCGGTCCCGGGCGATCTTGCGACGGGAGAGCGCTCGGCGGCTCTGGTGAGATACGGCGACGTTCAGGGAACAGGGCGGCTGCTCGCTTTTATAGCGGCTGGTGGTGGTGAGGCCAAGTCACGGGAGCCTGGAAGAAGCGCGCCGTCCCAGATGCAGTGAGACGGACGAGGCGCTCCGCAGTCGGATTCCAGAGTTGGAGGCCATCGCACATTGTGCAAAACACTCTCATTGGCGCCTGACCTGCGCGGGGGGCTGCAGGGAGCCGATTCTGATAGAAAAAGTCCGAGGAGCAGCGGGCGCAACAACAGCGCCTCGTGGCTCTGTCAGAATAGGTGGCGCTGCAAACGGTGGGTTGGCGGCATGCATGTGCATGTTGGTTCGGGACCTGGAAGCACCAGCGCGTCGGCGGCCATGGCTGTGTCGCTGGCTGCTGGGCGTGTCTGCTGCATGTACGTGAGCGGGGCCCGCATCTTGGGCCATCACACGCAAGGCGGTCATGAGGCAGCTGTGGTGGCCGGCGTGCGGGCGAATCAGGTCAGGTATAAGACGATGTAAGGCGCCTGGGCCCGTCTCCGGCTCCGCGCGGGTGGTTACACGAGGGTCGCGTCAAGATGGACCGAGAACGGACGGAAGATGCAACATGTCGGGCTTCAGCTCGGGTTCGTGTTCTTGCTACGCCGTCTTTTGAAGACTGGAATCGGCGGATATGTGTGTAAGAGACGATGGGAGTCGGACCGCCGCTTAGCATGCTGACGGCGAAGATACCTGAAAAACGGACAGTTGATTCAGGAGCGTATAGGCGGCGGCTCCTTTGCTACACGATCCGGGACGGGATAATTGCAGAGTGGTGTGTCAGTTTGGCGACGAAGTGTTTGTTGAATCGTGCACCTTTCTTATAGACCCAAGAACTCCATTGACATTTGCAAATAGGTTGATGTCGCGATACTGCTCTTGTTGATTTACTTGTCGGGCATAAGGGACCCGGACAAGTGAGACATCGGTTTGGTAGAGCACCATGATCCGATAGTCACGCAGATTATGGCCTCTGCGCTTGGAAAGTACAGCGTTATTTGACACGTTTTTGTTCGCTGCAGCCGCGTCAAAGAAAGTGTGACGCTGATCGTGGAAGCCTCAACGCAGTTGCCCAATGTAAGTAGATATGCCGGATCTAAATCATCGGGAACTCGGCTGAGGTAACCCTATTCCCCATTTATTACCCCGGTAGACATTGAGAGGCGGACGGTATTGCCAAGGATGGTATGAAATTAGCTTGCTTAGATCCGCCCGTCATCGTTACCCTAGTATATCCCAGTTTTGGACGACGTACAAGAGAGGATCGTTTAGAGGTTTACCAAGGCAGGCGTCGCTGCAGCTAGACGTACACGGAGCCAGCGACTGGGCTCCGACTAGAAGATGTCGCGGGACAGTGAGATACGACTCCTGTGTATTCTAGGTACCGCAACATGGCCTGTATCAGGCGCTTAGGTAGTTTCATAAACTCAGATCTATACTCATCCCCCACCACTACGTATTCGTGCCTGTCGTGTAAGCAGAGGGTCGTCGCAATTCTCTGCGGACACCTGGTATCTGTGTCGGGATGACCTATATCACAAGGTTCGTAAGCTTGTGCCTTTTCAGGCAAAGCCCCGACGGTGCTTGGAAGTGGGCGCCATTCTAACGCCAGGGCTTCACGACAATATCCACTTCTGGACAAGCCAGACATAGCCTAAGAGTGGCTGGCGTCGAGTGTAAGGAAACCGTCCCGGAAACGCCACAGCCGTCACAACGTGAAAAATGTTGAAACTTCCCTTTTGATGATATTGGCGTGACCGTGCAGGCTTCAAGCTAGACAAAAGAACACCCTTACGCTGCGTGCCCCTTCATGCCTAATTTATATCTACGGATTATATGATATTTTCCTATTTTCCTACAAGATCGAAGGAAGAAGAGTAGAAAAGTCTTCAATAATCAGGCTTCTTTTCGTCTTTAACTTCCGATGCTGAGCCCTGTGACGGGGTTCATCTGTACATAACTTCCTTTAGTAATGACGGGGGGAAGAAGGGCTAAGGTCTCTTCTTCTAGGCGGCTTCTTTCAACGATCCGGAGAGACTTTTCTTGCCGCTGCCAACGTATCACTAGAGCCATCCTTCAGGGTGAGTGGAGAGCGCCAAGCGGGCCATCCACAGCAGAGTCGGGACCAATCAGTGGCGATGGATTCCCGAGTACGTAATGGCGCTCGGGCGTACGCATCTCCCATCTCCCTAAAGACGGCGTTGGAACCAGACATAAGTTCCTGGGGAAGGAGGGGTCGCTGACAAAGTCAGTGCCACCACGTGCAGGCCGCCCCACCCGCAAGCTTTCGAGCTTCCCGCTTGGGGAGGTACAAGCTCCGAGGTACCACCTCATCGCGCAGCTTGCCCCTCCACCTTCACCCGACGCAAGCCTTTCCCCCCACCTCCTCTCCCTCCTCGGCACCCTCCATGACCCGACCGATCTCGACAGGCCGTCTGCTCCTTCGGTCGATCTCTTCCACACCACTCGTCTCGAGAGTACCCAATTGCCGCGTGAAACTCCACACCGCGAACCGCCCTCTCGTCACGCGATCTACGAGGAGCTTGGTGCCGATACGAGTGAATAGGATCAGCTGCTTCTCTACAATGGCTTTCGAGGACGTTCTGAAGGGGAAGTACCCCGCCAAGGCGCACGCCCGCCGCGTGGCGGATGTTATCCGCGAGCGCGTTCCTGGTGCGAAGGGCGTGCTTTACCTCGAGGGCCGGATGACGGAGATGCAGGAAGACAACGACTCGCCTGTGCCCTTCCGGTGAGGTCCTTTCCTAGTTCCCAGGCAGCCTTTCAGGGCGGACCAGAGAAGGGAGGGCAAGACTGACGGCCGCGTGTAGGCAGCGCCGCTACTTCAACTACCTCACTGGCTGCGGCCTCGCCGACTGCCACTTTGCGTACGACATGGCCACCGACCGCTCCACGCTCTTCATCCCGCCCATCAACCCGGACGACGTCATCTGGATGGGCCTCCCCGTGTCGCCCGAAGAGGCGCTGAAGAAGTGGGACGTCGACGACGTGAAGTTTACCAACGAGGTCAACGCCGTGCTGGCCCACCTCGCGGCCTCGGGGTCCAATACCGTCTTCGCGATCCCGGGGCAGGTGTCGGAGGGGGTGACGTTCCTGGGCTTCGAGGGGAAGAACCTGGATGTGCTGAAGGGGGCTATCGAGGAGTGTAGGGTCGTGAAGGATGAGTATGAGGTTGCGCTCCTTGCGAAGGCGAACAAGGTTTCGGGGGCTGCGCATAGGGCTGTTATGGAGGGGGCGAAGGGGGCGGATAACGAGTCGGTGCTGGAGGGGACCTTCATTGGGAGGTGTATCGCGCAGGGGGCCAAGGAGCAGTCGTACCATGGCATCTTTGCGGGGGGGAGGGCGGCGGCTACGCTGCATTATGATGCGAACGACAAGCCATTGGCGGGGAAGCAGAACTTGCTGGTGGATGCCGGGGCGGAGTGGCAGTGCTACGCCGCGGACATTGTGAGTCCCCTTTCTCCCTACGATATCCGGGGGGGGGGGTTGCCGGCGGGAGTGGCTCGCTAACAGAAGTAGACCCGCACGTTCCCCCTCTCGGGCAAGTTCACCCCCGAGTCCCGCGCCATCTACGACATCGCCCTCCGCATGCAGACCGAGTGCATCGGCATGCTCAAGGCGGGGATCCTCTGGGATGACGTGCACCTCCGCGCGCATGAGGTCGCTGTCGAGGGGCTGCTCGCCCTTGGGATCCTCAAGGGCGGCAAGGACGAGATTATGAAGGCTCGGACGAGCGTCGCCTTCTTCCCTCATGGTCTGGGCCATTACCTGGGCATGGACACGCATGACGTTGGAGGCAACCCGAACCCCGAGGATAAGGATAAGCTGTTTAGGTACTTGAGGTTGAGGGGGCGGGTGCCGGCGGGGTCGGTGGTGACTGTCGAGCCCGGGGTGAGTTTGGCCTCCATGAAGACGCGCAATGGGGAAAGGGAAGCTAACGATTGTAGGTCTACTTCTGCGAGTTCATCATCAAGCCGTACCTCGACGACCCCGTGCACTCCAAGTTCATCGACGCGGCGGTGCTAGACAAGTACTGGGATGTCGGCGGTGTCAGGCAAGTCTTGCCTCCCCCCTCCTTGTGGTTGTCTATGGGTGTGTTTTGTGACTGACTGGAGCAGGATCGAGGATAACCTCGTCATCACGGAGACGGGCTACTTGAACCTCACGGACGCGCCCAAGGACCCCGAGGAGCTGGAGAGGATCATCTCGGGGCTGTAGGCTCCTCGCGCTTGACGCGGGTCGGCTCTGGGGAGATTCACGAAAGAATGACTGGATGCCTACCAGCCGCAGGTCTTTTGTGCGACAAGGAAGCCGTGTCTCCGTTTCGCGCGATACGGGCAGGTGATTCGGCGTCGGGGCTTTTGGATGCGGTGCGGGCGTCGCACGGCGTCTTTGGGCCCCGGCGAGGTGACTCTCCCGAGATAGCACTCCTCACTACTTGCTCCTCAAAATAGAAGCGCGATCAGAAGCCGCGCGGAAATCGTTTGACAGGTTATCTTGGGGTACGAGGGGCTTTTTTTTTTTTTTTTTTTCTTATTTTTTCAATGTTCTTTTTCCGCTTGCTCTCATCCATCATTGATCCTTTTTCGGCCGTGTGAGTCGCCGGGCAGTTGTCTCGGCCACGTTTACTCGCGAGATTGGTCGAGACGGGGCGTTCTCCGCTGAAGCTGCGGGCTTGCTGCGCGTCAGACGGGCTGCATGGCAGGACAGTACGGCTGTGTAGTCTTATTGCCTCACGACTTCTCGTGAGTGGTTCGCTCGCCGGGGGTTCTCTCGTTTGCATGCCGCGTTCCTGTCCTGTTGGGTACGGCAGATGTCGTCTGCTGCCCGAGGTCTCGTCTCTCTTTCCTTGATCCCGCTCCCCCCTCTTCTCGAAGTGTCTCGTTTCGTATCTTTCTCCTATCCGTCTCCCTGTCCGACGTTTATGCAAACCATACTACACTAGTCCCTTCCGGGCCCTAGACTCTTGACATTCGCTCGCTCCCGCACCCCCTTCTCGTCCTCCACATGACGTCTAACGGCCCCCGCATCCAGCCTTATGGTGGTCATGCCTCGGATACGGGACACCCATTGGTCGGGCGCAGTACGAGGTGCAGGAGGACACTACCTCCATATCACCCGCATGCCATTCTCCTGCTCCTCCTTGCCTCACTTGCACCCCACCTATTCGCAGCCTGGCCCTCCTCAGCCCCCTTGCGTTCGGGGCCTCGGGGTCCCCGGCTAATGTCCTGTCAGTCCCCCCACTCCCCTGCTGCCCTGTTTCTCTCGTGTCCTTCCCCAGATGCGAGGACGCCTCTCCGCAGGCGTAGGCAGCAATGTGGAAAAGGCGCCCAGCCCGATCGTGGCGTTCCCTCGTGATCAGATAACGGGCTCCTGGTCCTGTAGAGAGAGCGTGTTGCCTATAAGGCCGCCTGTGCCCCGTCTCAGCCTCAGGAAACCCCCCACAGATTGCCGCATCTGCGTCTTGACGGATAGTCGCGCTGAGACGTACCTCCCCCTGATGCTCTCGAGAGGCCTTGCATCGATCAAGGGGTGGCCTCTCATGGTCCTCCAGCAGAGGGCCCCGACCCCCGTTACGTCCCCACCACCAGTCCCTTCCATCCTCGGCGGGCCCACGGATACACCGCACGCCACCCGGGCCGCCATATCAAGCTTTATACAAAGCGTCCCGACGCCGTCGACAATAGCGGAGACTGCCCAGGCGAGCACCGAGAAGAAGGGGCTAAGCAGCGGGGAGGTGGGCGCCATACTGGCGTGCGTCGTCTTTGTCGTCATCGGGTCCCTCGCCGCGCTGCACTTCTTCCTTTCGAGAAAGAGGAGGGCTGCCAGGGATGAGTCCTCCGACACGGACAGCGAGCTTGAGCGAGAGAGGTTCCGAGCGCAGAGGCGGAGGAGGCGGGATATGAGGGAACATGCCAGGGTGGGCGTGGAGGTCGACTGGGATGAGCGCGCTAGGTGGGAGGCGTGGGAGAGGGAGCAAGAGAGGAGGAGGGCGCCGCGGCCGCATGAAGTCAAGATGAGGGAGAGGCTGGTGCCGGTTTATTCTCATGTGAGACATGTGAGGAAGCCGCCGCCGGGGTACTTTCGGGGGTATCGTCCGGCGATGACGTGAGGCTGTTGCGTGAACGGGGAGGTGGGCCGCAGGGCGGAGTTCACGGGGGGAGGGGGAGGGGAGAGACCTGAACGGTGATACCAAGTGCTCTGATGGCTATTATATACACTATACACGTGAGCAAGATGCATGCCTACAGCCTTCGCCTCGCCCAGGAAAGAAGACAAGATAATACAATACACTTCTTCTCGAATCCCCATCTAAGCCACTATCTTAGGTCTTCCCCTCCCACCCCTTCGAACCCTCTCTTCCGAACTCTTCCTCACGGGTGTCGGAACCTTCCTCCCACGAATCTTGGCCTCCGTCTCGTAGTCCAGAAACCGGTGAATAGTCCGGTGGTCCAGCACCCTCTCCTGGTCCCCGCTTCCCTGCTTCTCCGTCTTGGGCCACACGTACCCGTACAGCTTCGAGTGCCGCTCGCACCGCGGGCATGCGCTCCGCGTGTAGTAGGCGTCGCGCTGAACGAAGGCCTCACTGCAGATTGTGCAGAGGATCCAGGCAGTGTTGGGCTCCGAAAGAAGGAGCGGGGTGAGGGTATAGTCGCCTGGTGTGCGCCGTGGAGGAGGCGGGGTGGGCTCTTTTTGGCAGCGCTGCTTGCGGCAGGGGCGCTTTGTTGGCGTGGGTTGAGAGATGGCGGGCTCGGTGGTTGGTCGGATGTCGTCAGGGGTCGGGGCGGGTGTAAGGTCGGCGACGCCAGGGGCGGCGGTGGTGGGTGTCTCCGGGTGTTCAGCGGGCTTTGCTTTCGGGGCTATTGGCGTCAGGGGAGCTGTCTCGGGGATAGCCTCGGGCGCCATGTCGCTGGGTGCTGACTCTTTGGTAACTGTTGCGTCGGCCACCGTCTCGTTCAGAGACTGCTCCTGTTCGCCCAACGCTCCGGCTAGTTTGGTTCCATCCTTGAACATAACTGAGAGTACGGGCGTCTCGGTGGCAGTCTCTCTCGCAACTGCTACCTCGCAGGCCGTCCCGTTCAGTAGCTGCTCCTGCCCATACAACTCCCCCATCGGCTGAGTTTTATCCTCTGGCAGATTCCGGGGTAGGAGTCCTTTGTCCGCTGTCCCGTTGGAGACTGTCCCCTCGGGAGCCGCCTCATTCGGTAGCTTCCCCTGCCTGCACACTTCCCCAGTCTGCTTAGCTTCATCCTCCGTCAGATTCGGTAACGCGAGAGTCTTGGTGGCTGTCTCGCTGGGGACTGCCACATCAGAAGCCACGTCATTCACCGGTTGGCCTTGTCCACCCAACTCCACCGTTGGCTTCGCCTCATCCTCCGGACCCAGATGCGGACTATCGGCGACAGACGTAGCCTCCGTGGGCGGCGAGTCTCCGCTCGGTGGACTCAAGGCTGAGCTGCTAAGCTCCGACTCGGTGGACACATCGGACGGCGCCAGGGCAATTGGAATCGGCAAGACACTCTCCGCATCCATGACCTTCTGCCTCTTGGACGGCGTGAATGGCGGCGTCGCGAACCCAGGCCCCCTCTTCCCCAGAGCGGGATCACCCGCTGGCGAAGCAGTAGCGTCGACCCGCTGGCTCCGCGACCGCTTCAGTATCCTCGGCCGGATATCCGGCGTGAGCGACGACGTCCGCGAAGACGCGCCTACGCTGTCGTCGCGCCTGCGCCGGCGCAGAGAATATCCCGGTGCATCCTCCTCGATGCTTTGCACCGCGGGCTCCCCAGCCCCGGCCCACCCGTTGACCCTCCTGTCCTCGCACGTCTTGCACAGGCACTCGCAGTTGTTCTCGCCAAAGTAATTGTCGCCGTAGGTGACGGTGATTTCCTCTGCAATGTCGATGGCCCTCGTCGCAACGACCTCCATGCCGGCGTGGCTGGTCGTCTTAAGCCTAGCGTTGGCGCGGCAGTCATGGTTGGCGAAACGGGCAGGACCCATGAAGAGGCTTGCGCAGCGACTGCGCGAGCTCACCACGATGCTAAAGTCCTTCTTCCTCGAGGTCATCTCCTCTTCTTCCTTGGGGGTGATGACCACTTGTATTCCCTCGAGGTACTTTATCGTCTCGTTCTTTCGGATCGGGCGCCGGGCGGTGACGCTGGCTTCTTGAGTGACGATCGTGTATCGGTTCGTGGAGCTGACCTCGAAGGCGCAATCGGGGAGGTATATGCGGAGGTAACGTCGCGCATGCTTCTTGAAATCGTCCCTTTCTTTGTCTGTTTTTAGCGAGGCGAAAAACTTATGAAGACCTGGCAGGGCGAGCAGGCGCTCCTCGGCCTTGTCGATGTCCTCATTGACAATGACCTCCTCTTGCAGGATTTTGGTCACGTCCTCCTCTCGGATGCCGCGCGACGCGTGGTATGAGGGTCGGTTCTTTGGGATAGTTGTCCAGTAATAGGCCTAGAAGTGTTAGCAGGGCAAGGCGGTTGCGGTGCGGGGGTCGTACGTGGTCGATGAGGGCATCAGTAAGGATGTCATCATAGGCGGACAGTTGCGCGAGGGTCAGCGCCTGCTTCTGGGACTTGGACCTTGGAGGCATTGTCTGCTGTTTGCAAGTCTGCGCGACCAAGAGAGAACGCCCGGGGGCTCCGAGACAGTGCTATTCCAAACCCAACCAACAGAACGGACAATATACAAGGGAGACGGAATACGTCTGTGTTAGTGAAAGGAATGGACGAAGGGATTGTCGCTTGGCGCCCCTTCAATTGCGCCTAGAATCGACTCGGCCTTGAGCAGCACGCTCGTTTGAGCCAGCCCCGGCGTTGCGTCGAGTCGTGATGCGCTGGAAAGTCGGACTGCGCTGGGGAAGGGTTTCAAGACGTCATAAGCCGGCGGGAAGGCCAATGAGATGCGTGGACGATCAGGGACTCGATATGCCGTGTGCCAGTCTCGGAGTGACGACCAGGGGGACATTACGGGGGGGAGAAAAGAGACGGAGAGAGTTTGGGGAAGTGACGGGAATTATTCGGGAGGCCCCACGATCCGTTGAGAAGGGAGACGAGGGAAGGAAGCACCCGCTCGTCATCGGTTTTCTCTCTCTCTCTCTCTCCCTAAATTGCAGTGGCAGGGGGCAGGTGCGTTGCCCCGGCGTCCGCTAGTGCGAGGCTAGCGCAAGCATGCGGCAGGGGTCTAAGTGGCATGTGCCAGGTGGCACCTGAGCCCCTTGGCAACTGGCGCCGGCGGTCGCTAGGTCAGCATGGTCTGAGCTCCGAGGGCAGAAAATCTTCCCCGGATCATCACCACCGACGGCTTTAGGATACGGGACGCTGTTGAGGGCGGGTCGACACAATGATTCAACTAAAGGTACGTCTCCCTGGGAGACCATTCTCTGGGACTATTCCGACGAAGCTGACGGGTGTAGTCTATGCTCAACTGCATCGATAACTCTGGCGCGGCCGTTGTTGAATGCGCCATGGTTATCGGCCTCAAGCGGCACGCGCGCGTCGGTACGAAGCCCCCTCCCCTGCGCACCGGCGTTCCCTCCTTGATCTTCCCTCCACAATCTCGCCTATCTTCTGGATGAGGTCTAACGCGGCACAGGTGACCGCCTCGTCGTCGTCGTCCAAGAACAGCGGTCCTCCTCGGAAGCAGGCCAGATGGCCGGAGCCAACAAGGTCAAGCGCGGCGACATGAGGCACGCGGTGGTGGTTCGCACCAAGTACCAGACCCAGCGGCCCGACGGAAGCGTTGTCAAGTTCGACGACAACGCGTGCGTCCTCATCAACAAGGCCGGGGACCCCGTGGGCTCGCGTATCAATGGCGTCGTTGCGACGGAGCTAAGGAAGAAGAAGTGGGCGAAGATCTTGTCGATGGCGCCGATGCAGGCTTAGGTGGTTCGGAGCGGGAGCGGGGAAGATGGGAGAGGAAGGTGTCTACTGAAGGGAAGGAGGAGGGGTTGAATTCGTGTATTATATGGCATCTACGGCGTTTCTTTGCGCGAAGGTGAGGGGATATATCCTTGGATTGTTGCTGTTGCGACAGATGTAGAACTAGACGAAGCGAAACCAGACTCCCCCAACGCCATTGCGATTTTTAACCAATCTCCATGCCATGCTACGAACCCCGACCCTGACGCCTAGAACGAATCCGCACCCCGCCCTTCCCCTAGCCATCCCACCGTTCCTCCAGGATATTGAAACTGGCACTGAACGAGATGCAAGGCGGGAGCGCCGGGATCACTGGTATATGTGACCGCACTCGCAGCACACGTAGAACAGTTTCTCCATGGTTGTTAGCTGGGATGCGGTGCGCGGGGGCGGCGCGACTCACCATGCCGGTGTCCGCAGTTCGCTGCTGGGACTGGAAGAAGACGGCCTTGTCGAAGCCGCAGGCGGGACAGTTGTTTGTGGTCCGGGGTAGCTAGTCTCTGTCAGCCGCTATTGCAGGCGGTTTGTGCGAAACGTGTGTAGTCGTCGGGGAACCTGGATGGTAGGGTGCTGGGTATCGAAGCCAGGCCCTCACGGCGCGGGTTCTCCACCCTCCGCGCCAGGCGCAGACTCTTCGTGCTCTGGCCCCCCATCATCCGACTCATCCCACTCCCCATGGAGCGCAACAGCCTCCCCCACACCACCACTCCATCTCTCCTTCACGGTATTCACATGCACCAAGAAAGACCCGCACAGAAGGCACACGTTGCCACTCACCGTCGGATCGTCCGCCACGTCCTGCGTCACGCCCGCCGTCTCGCCCGACGCGCTGTTCATGACGTTGCGGAACACGCACGACGTCGCCGCCTCCTCGGTGTACTGACACGTCCGGCACACGTACAGCAGCTGCCGGCTGTCCGCATCCTCCTTGGGGTACAACATGTTGCTGCACTCGGAGCAGAAGCGGAAGGTGATCTGCTCGAGGGGCCGCTTCTCGTCGGTTGTGGAGGAGGGGGTCGCCATTTTCGAGGTGGAGTCCGTCGCGGCGGGGTCTTGTCGGAGGAGGGGATGCGAGTGCGTCGAGGGGGAAGCAGCGGCCGGTTGAGAGGTGAGGATTCAGCTATTCGTTTGCGACGCCACGATGCATGCTGGCGCCTGGAGTTGGATTTCTGACAAAGGCAAAGTCCACCGCTACGCTTAGTCATTCGGCGTGCAGCATCAGATCGGTGACCCACTTTAGTATTCTGAATCCGGTAGCCGTCTCAAGAACCCATAAGTCACCCAGCATGAACTTCGAGGCCTCAAAGGCTTCCTTGGGCAATGCACATGGCGAGATGCATCGTTGGCTTTGGACCATTTGTTAGAGGATTCAACTGAATAATCACAAGATTATCGAAAGCGAGGCAAGCCATGACAGTCATCAGGCCAAATGGTAGCCGTGACACTCAAGGATGGCTCAAGGATTGAAAGGAGGATCTGACACCCGTTATGACGGCCCCCAAGAGTGTCTCAGAGGTGCAGGAGGATTCCGTGTGAGCCACGCGACGTGCGTGATGGAGTAGTTCCCCCGAGACCACAGGCTCTCTGGCATCCGCGGTAAGGGCACCTGTAGGTTTCTTCGCACGGAATGTCCTTTTTGGAACGAAAACCCCCGAGCAAGGGCGGGATGAGGAATGTTCACGCGAACCAACCGCCGCCTCCGCAAACCCCCGCGGCGGCACGCTGGCGCGGGCATGCCGGGCCTGCAGGGTTCAGGCGGCAGGCGACCCTTCCCCGCGCCCCGCGCCCAGCGTTTCATCCTGCCATGCCAGCTCGAGGTACGGAGATACCAGGCGGGACCCACTAGAGGGAGAGGGGGGGGGGAAGGGGCGGGGGGGAGCTGTCAACCGCAGCCAGTGAGCGTCCAGGCTGCCCCGCCTGACCTGCTGGCAGCTGCGACGTAGGCGTCATCGCTTCTCGCTGCTACCCACTTCCGTCTGCCATTCCAGACCCCGCTTCCCTGATATTTGAGCTCCCTGCTGCTTGTCTTCCCCATTCTTGTTTGCTTTGGATACAGGAAGGGAACCTGCGCGAAAACTGGAAGTCCATCTTGGATATTCGCCATCGCATTTTTACCGCCAACGCACCACCGATAGCCCCGAGCACAACCCGTCACAATGTCTGCCGTAAGTTGGCATCTTCCAAATCCCCGTGACGAGAGAATGCCCCGTCGCGTGCCAAGCTCGCACGCCAACCTTCGCACACGATCGCTGACGTGCCGTAGCCCGTCGAGACAGGCCTGCCCTTCGGCTGGGAGGTCCGCCACAGCAACAGCAAGAACCTGCCGTACTACTTCAACGCCGAGCAGACCATCTCGCGATGGGAGCCGCCTGAGGGGACAGACACGGAGAAGCTGAAGGTCTACATGGCGAACCACCACCAGCCCGCAGGTGCGCAGAGGGGGGACAGACAGGGCGGCGTTGCGGTGCCGGAGGGGAGCATCTGGGCGGCGCACCTGCTTGTGAAGCACAATGAGAGTCGGAACCCGTCGAGCTGGAAGGAGGTGGGTGGCCCTGTCATGTTGTGTCCCTGACTCGACACCCCTCTGTCACACAGTTGCCTCTGGGGACTGGATATCGTGGAGTGAGTGCAAGCTGACTGGACGCAGCCCCGCATCACCCGCTCGAAGGACGAGGCCCGCTCCATCCTCGAGGGATATCAGGCCAGGATCAAGTCGGGCGAGGAGAGCCTGGGGAGCCTGGCAAAGCGTGAGTCGGACTGCAACAGCGCCCACAAGTTCGGCGACCTGGGCTGCTTCGGGCGGGGCGTCATGCAGCGCGAGTTCGAGGATGCGGCGTTTGCGCTCGAGGTTGGGCAGCTTAGCGATGTGGTGGAAACGGCGAGCGGGCTGCATCTTATCGAGAGGTTGGATCCCCCGACCCCCTACCCCTGCGAGGGCGTGAAGTTCTCTAGCCCTCCGGATTCCCTAGAGACGGGCTGGTATTTACTGACGGCGTTGCAGGTTGGGTTGAGATGTCGGCGAGTCTAGCGTTTTGTGTCCCGTTGGTTCTTGGGCTTTGACGGCCAAGGTGAAACATCCGTGTTGGTATTGACAGAGCAGTTACCTGAAAGGAGAAGAAAAGGTAAAACAAAAGAAGAAAAAAAAATCGAATGAAGAAGCAGTAAAATCAAGGTACAAGATTCCGTTTCTAGTCCATCAACGCCGATTCCCCCCTTATCCGTATCTTGTGAAACGCCTCGGAAATGCAGGAAGCTCTACCGTGCCAGATGCGTGTATTCCCGCGTCGCAATGCAGCTCTGTCCACCTCTATTCACTTGCCGTCCCATTTCACATCTTGTCCCTCTTCCCGCCATGCTTACGCTGCGTCGCCGTGCTGCTATCCTGCTACTCGATCGCCAGCCTCCGCCGGCTCACAGGCCCGCGAGCTTCCTCAGCGCGCCTTGGAAGGGCTCCACCGACGCCAGCACAGTGGTACCGACGCCGAAGGCCGTCATCGACAGCGCCGCGTACGGCGCCGCGCGGCTCTTGCGCTCGTAGAGATACGAGACGCCCATGGCCGCGCCGTTCATCCCTACCGTGGCGCCCGCCGCCACCTCGGCTGCCGAGTCCTGCACGTCGCGCCCGTCTCTCTGCCCTTCGCCTTCCTTGGGCTCGGACGACATGTCCCGGATGCGAAGGCCGCGGAGGAGCCACGGCGCGATGAGCTGTCCGAAGATGCCGTTGCCGACGACGAGGCAGGCGTTGACCATTTCGCTTCCTCCGAGGGCCGTGGTGGAGGGTTTCGAGAGAGCGAGGGTTGTGCTCCTCGATGCGAAGGAGAGGGATTCGCGGGGGCCGATGGTCATGGCGCGGCTCGTGGCCACCGAGATGAAGGAGCTGGATCCTGCCGAGAGGGCCGAGACGAGGACGACGGAGAGGCCCGGGAGCGAGAAGAGCTGGCGGCGGCACTCGTAGAGCTTGAAGCCCCAGGTCACCATGCCGACCTCGAGGAGTGACAGTGCCGCGTCGCCGGCGCCGAAGGACGATGCGGGTGCTGAGGCGCCGGCCCAGATCTGGGAGAGGGTCGCGCCGCCGCTGAAGGTCGAGAGGACGGTGTCGAGGGGGATGGACCTCGCGGGGGGCTTGAGGCGCGTGTAGGCTGCCATTGTGAAGGTTGTGAGGAGGACGGGGTTGAGGAAGGTGGCGAGGATGCGGCGGGCGTCTGGGGAGATGCGCGGGATGTTGAGGCGGCGGAGGGTGGATTGCGCCCTGACGGATGCGGCCCACGCGAGCCAGAGGACGGAGAAGTCTAGGGGCCGGTCCTCGCTGAGGGTGTAGGAGATGGGCAGGCCGATGGTGAGGGCGGCGAGGGCGGCGAGGACGACGGGGTACCAGGTGCGGAGGTGGGTGGGGGGTGCGAGAGTGGCGGGGGCCGGGGGGTCGAGGTCCACTGCCGTGATGCTAGTTGCGGCGCTGGAGGTGCTCTGGGTGGAGGAGTGGCCGCGGGCCGCGGAGATGGGCCAGGTGGCTTGCGGACTGCTCTCGCGGGAGGAGGCGGTGTTGGTGTTGGAGGCCTGGGTGGATGTAGTCGTGGAGGCGTGCTTTGGGGCGCTGCTGGGGGCTTGTTCTGCGTCGCTGGCCTCGTCCCTGGGGGCCGTTGCCTTGAACACCAAAAGCATTGTGAGCCAGGAGAAGATGAAGATTGAGCTCCAGAAGACGGCGCCGGTGGTGACTGCAGAATCACAGGTTAGCATTGCGAGTGTCTTTGGAGGTACTGACTTGAAGGGGGAAGGGGACCTTACAGAAGTTCCCAAACATTGCGCCGACCTTTCCAATGTCCTCCTTGTTGGTGAACATGATCATCGGGACCGGGAATCCAACTCCCAGGTTCTGGTTGATGAAGTCGACCTGGTACCGTCTCAGCACAAATCACAGGACGGCAGAGGCCAGAAAATGGTGGGATATGAGTACGGGAGTCTTTTTTTGTTTTAGCAGAAAACTCACCTTTGATCGCAGGTACTCCGTGTACGCACCCTCCGCCCCCTTCACGACGCGCGCCAGGGCCAACATGCCCCAGAAGACAGCCACCATCCCGACGATGGGGGACAGGAAGTGCACGCCCGCGGGCCGCAGCGCCGCGTAGATGCCCCAGATGAGGAGCTCGCAGACGAAGAAGATTACGGCCACCCAGCCCATGTCGGCCGATCTGCGGGCCAGGAAGCGCGCGGCGCGGAGGGGGCGGTCGGTGGGGCGCCACCTCTCTGGGAGGTGTAGGCGCATGGTCGCGATGTCGCCCTGTGTTCTTTGTCTGCCTTTTGGTGGTGAAAAGGGGGTTGCTGTGCGGACCGTCGAGGTGTGGTGGCCGTGGGGCCTTTGGGGGGGAGGGGGTTCACGAACGCGCACCGGGTTCGTGAGCGGGAGACTGGAAAACAAGTGGAAGGGGGGCCGGGGGGTGGGAGGATGGGATCCGGGGTAGAAATAGCTCGCGGGGATCGTATGTGAGAGGGAGTGGAGGCTGGTGCTGGGCACTGGTGTAAAAGGGTGTATGAATGGGGGTGGTCGGACTGGGAGCTGGAGCTCGCAATTGCACCTTGGTGGTCAAGAGAGTGTGCGGTGCTGTGCGTAAAAAGGTACGGCTCGAAAAAGACGCCGCGTGAGAAAGGATACTGCTCGAGAGATACAGTTCCTTTCTTTTCTTCTGGGGACTAATAGGTGCCGGTTACACATGTCTCTCTGCACGAGGTGGAGCTGGACCCCGAGAGGCTGGCAGATTCCATTAAGCTCTCGCCCGGTAACAGAACTCAGGAGTCTCGAACTTGGGAGCAAGTTGTTGTCAGTGCTCGGGCGGAAGGAGCGAGTTGTGGGAGGGCGGTGGCCTTGCTTTGCTGCTGGGCGTTTGCAACAAAGAGGGACAATGGGGTGTGCGGGAAACAGTCTCTGGTTCTTGTGGGATTGGCACGGGAATAGAGTGCTGGAAGGTCTTAATTTTCACTCGTACATGTTCGAGTGTTTATGTCTGAGTGTGTCCAAGCGGATATGGGTGTATATCTACGAACAATGCTGAAGGGGGG